>OY744530.1:23008919-23051419 GCA_963556195.1 Sepiola atlantica
GATGAAAAAGCTAGGTCAATGCAGTATCTATGTAACTGGATCAAATTTGCAAGAAAATAATAATTATGCACAACGCACCGACTAAACGGATGAAGGTGTACAGACGCGAACCTTGATTCGTAAGTGTTGTATATTGTGTAACGTATACATTGAAGAACTGTGTATATTCATGAAATAAATTTAAAAAATATTGTACAATTGCCGTCCCTAAAAAGCAGCCAAAATAAAATACAGTAAACAGCGTAACTGCAAATAATAAGCAAAGAAATACAAAAATAAAATGAACGTACTTATGGGACGGACAAAACAAATTGCATAAATACATCTGGTGCAGAGATTCATGTAGAAAGTGATACAACATTGTTGTGAAGTTGTCCAACAGTAAATAATAAATAAAGGAAGTCAAGTCGAGGGTTGGTTTAACAAGTGTATTAACAAAGTAAGAAATTGACTAGCACTTGGCTAGACAGTTACACAACTGTGCTTTGTCTTCTCTGTGTCTCTGGTGACTCGCACTATTTATAGTGACAACCGGTGCAGTTTCTCCTGTGTAAGAACGGCCGGTGTAACAAACATATATAGAGTAATAGTGCAATACCAATGATTAAATGAGTAATAAGAAACACTTTGTAAGATCTGAAAAGGACTAAAAAGAATTGGAAATGAATAGTGTGATTATTTAAATAGTTAAAATATTATTAAAAACTGGACATTTCGACCTCTATATCAAGCTAACATTGCCACACTGCTTGTAAATATTTATGGAATAGCACGTCTACAAATTTAAATACCGTATACTACATTGAAATCAAGGGAGACAACTGTTGGCTTAGATATGTGGGAAAATACTATAATGAAATATCCCCTTATTTACGACTGCCCTACGCGCATTGATAAGTAATGAGTTGTTAGTACATGAACACCAACCACAGCAAACGTACTGACAACAACATATAGTAGAATGCTCATAAAATGAATCCACAATTGGGTAATATGTTGTAAGATAATTTGAACATTTTTTTAGAAGCAGCTATGCACAGCGTACTGCATTCAAAATATAATAATAATGGGCATTATAGAAAAAGTGCAGAAAGGCGTTATCATTGGATATTCCGAAAACCATACAATAAAAAGATAAGATAAATATGAGATAAAATAAACAGATTATGAACATCGCCCAATACAACGTCAATAACAATCTAAAAAGATGGAAAAATGTTGCTAGGACACAACAGTCCTTTTCAATCAGTACATTATCTGCAATAGCACAAAGCGTATTGTCGTCCTGAGAAGGAGTAGTTTTAATCAAATACTAGAAACACACAGAATGAATTATCGAAAAAAGTGGTAAAGTATAAGAATCTGAAAAAATACGTCTTTTTACTCGGATCCCGAATTGCATCACTTATTTCTGCACGTAAAAGATCACTGGTAAGAATTTGTGTTAAACCTCTACGTGAGTAAATAGAACAAAAATGAGAACAATGGAAGGCAAAATATCAGCTGAATTTCTTTCCACGAGTTAACTAATAATAACGATATCAATCTATAAATAATAAGGCATTTCTTGTTCGTACGCACGTCATTACTTTCACATACAATTTTAATAAACAAGATTTCCCTATCACCATAAATTAATACGATGCCACAAAAGTAAGCTATTCCGACATTGCCTATTTTAAAATAAATTGTTCCAAAATCAGTTTTTGTTGATCCCATGTAAAAAGCTTACAATTTTAAATAAATATATTACAGAAATAAGCATGTGTTCTATTGATTAAAATAGTATTTCGATATCAATTATTACATATAAGTTAGGGACTATTTGTTGGTATTAGATTAAGTCAATGTTTACCATATTTAAATAAATAAAAAGAAAACATGTATGTTTTAAAAACAATATTTAGCTGGCAATCGCAATTAGTTACATGGAAGCAAACATTTCATTCTTAATAGTATTGACCCTGGCAGACATTTATTATAGCAAAATGAGTATGCCAATCAACAGCCAATTATACAGCTTTATGTTGAAAACATAGTGGAATTTCCACAGGCCCCTGCTAGTGTAAAGTAGATTAGACTCATCTTATTGTCTTTAACTGGTGTTTCAGATTCTGAAAAATGTTTAGGTGTCAAATCAGTTCATAACATTTTTGAAAAGTTTCAAACTCGTAAAATTTTGGTAAGAGTATATGTGGCGTTGCTACATGCTTATATTTCAATTCAATTACGTTTCTTTCGTGAACCAATTGCTCGCCTATTATATTATTACAAGGTCAATGTAACGTTGTAATTTTTTGTATCTAAAAAATACTTGCGCAAAACACAGGGATGCTGTTTTATTTTCTTAAGAATATATGGACGGTTTTACTTGTATTTCCAATTTATTTTTAATTACGAATAAATATCGAAATAATAAAAGTGGGTGTATGTTTGTGTAGGTGTAGTTTAGTGTGATATATCGCGGTTGAGTTCGTGTTACTGCATGTGATTGGGTGCACTAGCAATTCAATGATTGCCTTATCTGCACAAAATAATGCATTATTTGGGTAATTTCTATTGGTATCATTTAATTGCCACCTAGGGATACCATATATTTTCGGGGAAAGGGCGAAATGAATGTGGTTATTTGTTTAAACCACCCCTGAACGATGCTATGCCACGAAGCACCTATAGTAAAACATAACCATGGTAGTATTTCATCCGTAAATAGAAAGAATTGTATTATCTAAAAAGCCCGTTTAGCTTAAAACACACACACAAGTAACATTAAACAAATAGTATATCATCGATTGCAGTGTAGAACGGATCAGGATATGTTTAAGAAAATAATAACATATTAAGAATCTACGTCCATCACTGACTAATTACTGCGTTTGGTAACAATTATTTATTTCATTCTTTACGGTATGATTTCTTTGGAAAACACTGAGATTCAGCTAAATATTAAGCCAGCATGAATTTATTTTTTGACTTATTTCTTTTTTGTGCGTTTGTTATATTTAACAAGTTGTAGGGCGAAATGTTAGAGGGAGAGTGGCAGTTCGGAAAAAAGTAAAGAGAAAGCGATAATGATGGGAATCGGGTACATAGGAATGATTAGAAAAAGAAAGAATCCACACAGGTTTTTACCACTTTTATTTTGTTATTTATGTCGATGTGTCATGGCAAGTATAATAGATGAGTTATTAAAGAAAGTGTTGCTGAAAATGCACAGTTAGGAATAGTATTATGCACTGACTCAATACATCCAAAATGTTCGTACTTATTTACAGTTGTATCTATCTCATATAACCGCGAATTAAAAGAAAATTGATTGAACATATGAAAATTGTATATTTATTTTACCACCCCTTTTACATTACACGGTAATTAAAATGGGCCTTATTTTCTGAAATGCTAATTCGATAGATTTATTTGTTAATGTACTCGATTTATTCAATTAACTTTATTAAACAAACGATATCTACGTGAATAATTAAGAAAAAGATTTACGCATTTGCATATTACATTTTTATTGGCAATTTTACGAATTACAGTAATGAAATAAAAACAAAACCATCCAATATTTCTTACATCGATCTGCCGTTCACAGACTTCGGACTTGTTCATTTCGTATTTTATTTTTTAGTAATACTAAACTCATTCAGGTATTTTCTTTTTGAAATTAAATTTCGAAACCGATAATTTATAGAATGTATTTGTACATCATACTTAGCTGAAGACAATAACACTGTTAAAATCCAATCCAAGCCACTTACAATATATTTACGAGAATGTTCTTATGTTAAAGAGTTGGGGCACAGCGTAGGAGGATTCCTTGAAAGTGGTAGGAGTAGCACGGAAGTCGTAAATGACGTCATGCCAGTGGGAGACATTTTATGTATCTTAATTCATGACGAGCAAGGAAGACGAGCATGAAAAGTCGCCCGGTCTGGGTCTAATAGGGGGAACTTTGTAGCTTCATATGGCCTGACGATACTGTTCTTTAGTATTTTCTATCCCTCCCGTGCAAAAAAAAATCACAGACACACAATTTGTGTAGTTTTTATATTGAATACACTTCTAAAACTATACGCAGGAGTATTTGCTTTGTCGATGCCGGCCGGAAAAACAGTAGCCAGCGACGAAAAGTCAGAGATACACTGAACTACAAAGTAATAACCCGCGTACGCACTTGCAGACCTAAACAGAATACAACAATTATACGCCGATTTATATTTACAGTTATACTTGCCTCGCAATGTTTCCAGTAATAAAATAGACTGAGAGTGTTGTTGTGATTGAAACATCATTTTTTATTCTTACCCCTGGACAGCGAGATGATATATAATGCGACTAGTGTACATATATAACAGCTAATCCTCACAAATCCGTACATAGGTCTCAACATTAATTAGCACATGAACAAAAAGTTCAATAGAATAAAAGAACTCTATGAGATTCATAACGTAGTTTCAGTTAGAAGCAGACGCCAAATCACTATAATAATACTTAAGTACGCATTTATCTGTCTCTGTACGTGTATGTAAGTATGAATGTGGATAGGGATGGAATACAAATATATGCGTTTCTCTGTATGCGTATATTATCAGCAAATGAGCAAGCTGTCTTAACAATATTCTAACCAGAATAATGGCGCGCTGACAGTGGGCGGCCTTCTTTGATGTCTACATCATCTTGACGAAACACATCTAATCAGCAGTGACTCCGAGGAACGAACCGTCAGTTGTAATTTACTTAATACGCAGGCGGACGCTTTTCTACTATTTACTTAAATACAAGCATCGCTATAAATTTCCAATATTCACTTTGCGCTAGTAAAAACCGTCGCTGATCAAATTAGATCTGCGTATTTTAACAAATCCTATAATTACTCAGGCCTTTGTTTTCGTTGTTTGCTTGTTTTCAATTAGGTTGGATTTCGCTAGCTTATCTTCAAGATGGCTTCTGTATTGATCAAACAGATGTTTACAAGATAACATCATGCTGTTACACATCGACTATCGCATTGCGTACAAAATGTAAGTAAACTATTATATATTTGAAATACCAGCAACTTGAATAAAAAAATACATTTACATTTAGACATAATGCTTTAAAAGTATAGTAAATAAATGCATGATTAGTATTCATATCTTGTTATTGCTTGCGTCAGATTAAAATTGCTTAAAGCATAAATAAGTGGTAATTTATCGGTATATGTAGGTATACTTATTTATTGAGCTTTCCCCTCATGCTAGTAATCTCATTGAAAACTATTTAACATCTATATTATAAAGACATAAATGATTTCATGTTCGTACGTACGTTATCATCTTTCACACACACGAAATAAATCGTTTGATATGTGCATTGGTGATAAGCCTTATGTCGATAAGGAATAAAATCCGATTTTACTTATTCTAAAATCAGTTGTTAAAAATGGAATTATGTCGTCCCGTCGACTAAATAATATAATTTGAAGTAAATACATTTCACAAAGTAACATTAGTTTTATTGATTTCAATAATATATAACTGATTATTTGTTTACAGAGAGAGCTTTTTCTTTAAATACATAAATATGTAAGGGGCATATTCCTTTCATTTGTTTAAATAATATTTAACTGTGAATAACACTTATTTTTACCCTAGAAGAAAGAGGCATTTATTTATAATACTACTAACCGTGAAAATTATTTAAAAACTCATGATAAATTATTATTTTCGTCGGTAAATTATACAGATTGATATAGGAAACACGGTAGAATTTCCACAGACACGACTAACCTAAATCTAATCTGATAACATAAGCAAACTACGGAGCATACAGTATTTTTATAAAAAAATAATACAATTGGAGTCAGTAGCATATAGTATTAGTGAACTAGTTGATAATGAACGAACACAGTCAAAACAACGATTAACGTGTCGATGATTGTTTTTAAGATAACGTAACACGCTTTAAGAGACTTGTATTCGGTTTAACTGGAGTTAAGTAAAAGTTTAATGGTGGAAACGTCAATAATAACATCATACTTTCTGTTGAATAGAGTAATATGTAGTTTCCTAATGGTCATCGCAAAATGTGTTAAATGTATTAAAGTGTATTTCAGACAATATAAATAATTCATCGTTTGCTACTAATCATATTATTTCTTCAATGCTTGTTTTTTTTATTCAATGATTCTCTTGGTAATCAGAAACTAAATACCCATAATGCACCATTATGTTTTCTTTAGCAGTGGGTACACGGTTCGCCTACGCAGCTTGCTGTATATCGGGCTTATAAACGATAACCCGTGGACGCTGGCTGGCTTTAGATGGGTAGTAAAACATAAACACTCGACATATATTGAGTGGTTGTGTACGCGAGAAAGATTTTTAAAAACTCCAACGAAGGTGACGTCACTTCCGACTTCCACTTCTACTCCTACAATTATTCAGGGCGTCCTCACAATTTCTGCGCTCGCCACTTTCTAGCAATAGAAGTGAATGTATTGTCGTCTGTTCAGGTGAGTGAAAAACCTTGATCCGTCACTGGACGAGTTTAACACTATGTGTCTAGTCTTTCAGCCAAAAACTTTTCGGAGAGTTGGATAGTTATTTTAAAACATAAAAGAGTTTTAGATACAGAGTGTTCAGTTTCTTAAACTTATCAACAGGTTAGTTTTCGATACGAGAGAAATGGAAATATGATGCATAAATATAAATGTACAATTAGATATAGCATCATCATTATCATCATCATCATCATACACATCCATTATCTTAATTCATACACACCCATATGTGTATTTATATATATATATATATATATATATATATATATATATATATATATATATATATATATATATATATACATGCCTCTAACAATCACCTACTCTCTCACCTTGTCTTTCTCTCTATCTATCTCTATCTCTCTCTCTCTCTCTCTCTCTCTATATATATATATATATAACTATATATATATATAACTATATATATGTATAACTATATATATATATAACTATATATATTTATATATATATATATAAATAACTATATATATATAACTATATATATATAACTATATATATATATACATAACTATATATATAACTATATATATATAACTATATATATATATAACTATATATATATATAACTATATATATACCTATATATATATATATAACTATATATATATATATATATATATATATATATATATATATATATATCATGGACTCGATTCTGACGTATGAGGTCTTGACAACTCAAAATTTGTTTAGTCTACGATGGATGTAGCATGCTTACATTTACTCAATCGTAAATGGCATTTGAGTCCTGCGAGAGATTTGCAAACCAGCCCACAATGGATGCAATAAGGAAGATCTTGAGAAAAATCGGCTGGGATACTTGTAGATGTTTTGGTTCTTTCGCGTCTTTCGCGCTGTTGATCAATGGCAGTTACAGAGAACCGCCTGATGCCCCTCTGGCAGTCAGATCACCATTCCTTCCATCGAGAAGCAAGCTGTTCAAAATCACGATAAGCAATATTGATAGATGTCAAATTCATCTTCAACTTGTCCTTAAAGTGAAGCAGCGGTCGACCCACATTTCGCCTTCCACTGTTGAGATCGCCGTACATCAGTTGCTTTGGTATTCTATCATTTTCCATACGTAAAACATGTCCTGCCCAACGCAGTTGTGATTGCATCAAAAAGCTTTCAATTCCGCCAATACCGCAGCATGTAAATAGGTCCGCATTAGACATCCGAATTCTTAAGGTGACACCAAAAATCGTTCTAAGGCAATTTTTGTGAAATACATCAAGCTTCTGAATGTGGCTGCGATAGACTGCCCATGATTCCGATCCATAAAGCAGTGATGTTAGCACAACTGCTCTATACACAAGTACTTTTGTTCTCAAACTTACCCACCTGTCCTTTCATGACCGATGACGCAGTTTTCCAAAGGCAGTGGTTGCTTTCGCAATTCGGTTAAAGATTTCGTCATCAAGGGAGGCACTCCAATGTTTTCACATATTTCAGATGTTTACCGTCCACTTGGATTAGAATATCTGGAAAACAGTGTACTGGTGGTCGTTACTTTACTGGTGGCCGTTGCTTCACACCCTGAACTTGTTTAGGCATGAGGCGAGGTTGGGTAATCAATCTGTTTTATTGATGCTGATTGTCAGACCAAAAGCTTTGCAAGCAGCCGAACACCTGTCCACAAGCAGTTGCGCTTCCTCCGGAGATGGTGCACAAAGTGCATCGTCATCTGCAAACAAAAGATCCCTGATGACAGTTTGTCGAATAAGGGTCTTAGCTTTGAAACGTTGCTAGTTGAAGAGACCACCACTTGTTCTAAATTTAAACTTCACCCCAGTATCTATGTCAGCGAAAGCATATCTCAACATAACTGAAAAGAACCAAGCAAATTGCACAGGTGCCATTACGCAACCCTGTTTGGTATCATTTGTACCATTGAAAGGTTCTTAAGACTCTCCATTTGAAACAACCGATGCCTTCATTTCATCATGGAAAGAAATAATTACATTCAGCATGTTGTCAGGTATACCCAGCTTGTCCAATATTTTCCAGAGGGCTTCGCGGTTTACTGTGTCAAAGGCCTTTGTAAGGTCAATGAAAACCATATACAACTCCTCGTTCTTTTCCCGGCCTTTCTCGGCAACCTGGCGGAGGGAAAAGATCTTATCGACAGTACCCCGACCAGCACGGAAACCGCACTAAGATTCTGGATAGATATCATCAACAAGGTGTTTAATTATTCTGTTGAGAACAAGTCTTGCCAAGACCTTCCCTGCAATTGACAAAAGTGAGATGCCTCGATGGTTGTCACAGATGTTTCTATTGCCTTTATTCTTATACAAGTGTTGAATTAATGCATCTTTGAAATCTTGAGGGACATTTCCACCTTGCAAGATCTTCACAAAGAGACTGTGCAGCTTCTTCACTAGTGTCTGGCCACCGTACTTAAACACCTCAGGAGGTAAGGTGTCTTTCCCTGACCTTTTGCCTTGCGACATTTGCCTAATAGCAACAAAAATTTCATGTATTGCTGGAAGGAAGGAGAGTTCAGGAATCTCAGGTCGTTCAGTGAATGATGAAAGTATTTCTTCATCAGTTGTGGAAGTATTGTTTAGGACCGCTTCGAAGTGCTCCTTCCAGCGATTCAATATATCCGCTATATCATTTATCAGTGTGCCATCATTTGCAGATACGGGAGAAACGCCAGATTCGTGCGGTCCAAAAACATTCTTAATACCTTCATAAAAAACTTTCAAGTCTCTTCTGTCAAATGCTTCTTGCATTAATTTGGCATGTGAGGACCACCATGCCTCTTTCATCTACCGTAATGCTTTCTGGACTTTACTTTTGCATTCCTTGTACAATTTCCTCTTTAGTGTTGAGTTCTTATCATCAATCCAGGTTTTATGAGCCTTATGCATTTAATTGATCATCTCCTTTGCCTCAACATTCTGGTCATCGCACCAGTCCTGGTGCCTACGGACAGGTAACTCCAACACCTCCAATGCAGATGTGTGAATTACGTCCCGCAAGGATTTCCAGGAAGATTCGATATCATCGGTTATCTCAACAGAATCCAATGAGCGATCAAGACGGGCCGACAGTGCTACCCGCTGAACGGTATTCTTTAATGATAGAATGTTTATCTGTTTAGAGACAGAGGAGCGTTTCACTCGTCTGAGCTGTAAACGAAAAGACGTTTTACTTCGAAGCAAGGCATGATCTGAGAGATAGCAACTTGTATGGAACGAACGAGTGATACGAAAGTCCCCAAAGTCACGTCTGTTGGTGATGATGTAGTCAATCAAATGCCAATCCCTACAAAGAGGGTGCATTCATGTACTCTTGTGGGAGTTTTTCTGCTGGAATACAGTGTTGGTAATGCACGGATTAAGCTCTCCACAAACCGAGACAACAAACGAAGACCATTCCCATTCATACGACCAACGCCATGATGACCCAGAACACCACGCCATGATGTACCATCTACACCCACACGTGCATTAAAATCACCCAAAAGAATAAGTGTGTCCTTGTGTTTAACATTAGTGATAATTTCTCTTAGTTGCTTGTAAAATTCATTTTTCTCCTGCTCTGGTCTGTTCAACGTGGGAGCATAACAACTAATTAAAATAGCACGGGTATCAAATTCAAGATTAAGGGTTAATGTCATGAAGCGATCCGAAAACCCTGTTGGAAGGGTCGGCAATGACTTTGCAAGATTGGACTTGATAGCAAATCCTACTCCAGAATGTCGAGGCTCCTCTGGGCCTTTGCCACTCCAGAAAAAGGTATCACCACCCTTTTCTTCTGTCAGTTGTGAATTTCCCAGCCAGGCGAGTTTCACTAAGGGCGGCAATATCGATGTCAAACCTTTTAAGCTCAAGTGCGACAAGAGCCGTCCTACGTTCTGGCTGAGTATCATTGTCAAGTAGAGTACGGACATTCCAAGATCCAAAATGAAAGTTTTTACTTCTTCTGTTATTGGGACTGCATGTTGGATACCCAGACAGCTGCAGTTGGCTTCCAAGGGTAATGACGAGCAAGCATATGTTTAGACTTCTTTTTATCGCCCCCTCCCCAGCATAAGGAAAGCAGTTCTATCCCTAAACATGGCTGCTTTGTCACCGATAGAGGACACGGACTACACAATTGCTCAAATGTTTGGGCGGAACGGCCATGACCCACCGGTCGCCAAAGTTTAGAGATCGAGCTAAGAACTTCCAGTAATATCCTTTACCTGTTCCCGTCGCCTTACCCTATCGACTGTGGACTTTTTTTTGTGTGCATGACTTTGGTATAAACTTAAGTTGTCAAGAAACCTACACAAACTATTTGTTAATAGTGGTGAAAGCCTGTGTTAATACGATTCACCCTTTTTGGACCTTTTCATAAACCCAAGTCGGTGCAGAAAAATCGCCACAGGTTAAGCAAGCAAAGACCTCAGGTTTAACATCAGAGTTTTTATCTCCTAGATACCTGTCTTAACAAATACTAAGGGAGGTATCTTGCTCAGTGGTATTAACGCGCCCCCAGACAGTATCCTGGGAATTTTCATAACTCGGCACCATATATATATATGTCTATACATATATAGATACAGACCACTACCCAGTGGCAGGGGGTTAGATTGGTGAGCGCCGGGACATATCTGCATGCCAGCAGGCCCTGCACACTTCACCTCTGCGGTTCTAACCTACTCCGAGATCTCTAGTCTATTAGCCTGGGGCCGCTAGGCGCCCAGTTACCATAGTGTACCACGGGGAGGTCAGACTAGAGTCTTGTCTGGGGATAGGCTACATACCAGCAGGTGAGACTTACTCACTCGGCTCCCTTTTCGCTCAGCTAGTGGGCTATCTGGCGGCTAAACAAAGAGTAAGAGTAGGAAGCACATGCAACTACAAGTACGCTCCACTGTTGCACTAGACGCATCACGCAGACCTGTGGATAACTCCACCACACCATAACTATATATACACATATATATATATATATATATATGAGTATATGAAAGGATAAAAATAATCCGACGGTATGAAATTAAAAATGGAAAAGCGGAAGACCTTTTCGCTCAACGTTTCGCCCAAATTTCACGTGGGCTTTGTCAAGAGCGGACGAAGAATACAAAAATGCCAAAAGACGAGAAAGTCTGTAAATTATGGGGAATATATATAGTGGTTGGGTTCATGTCGAGATAAAGGGTATGCAAATAAAAAAAAAAAAAATAAAAAATATATAAAATAAAATAAAATAATAAAAAAAAAAAAAAAAAAAATTAGAAATAAATATATATATATATGCACATAAATGTGATCGAAACATATATATAACACATATACATACATATATATCAAATATACATAGAAGTAGCATTGGAAAAGAAGAGGAGAAAATAAAGAGCAGAAAGGGGTCCAAAGGATATTTAATTTAAAGCTCAGGGAATCATCCGGTGTCTAGAAATATCTTGTTTTCACTAATGATTGCTTTTGATAGGTTGGGGGAGATATTGTAGAAGCCCATTCTTTGTTTAATTTTATTTGTGGAAAGGGCTATGAGGGCAGATTCAATTATTCGACGGGTTGACTTGTTGTGTATTATTTTGATTAAAGTGGATTTCTCAAAGTCAAAGTAATGACCATATTCCATAGTATGAGCACATAAGGCGTTAAGTGTGTTGTTAGTTTTAATCGCTCTTTTATGCTCATAAATCCGCTTGTCCAGATTACGCTGCGTCTCTCCAATGTAGACCTTATTACAGTCTAGACAAGGAATGGAGTATATGCCAGCTTTGACATTGGGTGTCGTGTTCAGTTTAGGTGTTTTGATTAAATTTATAATACTTGCAGAAGTTATTTGGGATATGTTTATGCCTAGTTTATTAAGTTCTGTGTAAATCGGGTTATTGTTGGAATTGGTTGGTAAAGCTATATATCTATTTATTATAGGGCTGGTGGATAAGTTTTTCTGTTTGGAATTTGAGTAAATCTGTAGAGCTTTTCTTTTAGAATTTTGTATAAAATACTTTGGGTACTGTAATGTATTGAGAGAGTGTTCAATGTATTTAAATTCGTCATCTAAATATTCATTGCTGCATATCCTAAGTGCTCTTAGGTAAAAACCAATTATGATGCCAGATTTTATTTTATTATTGTGGTGCGAATAAAAATGAACATAATCGTTCTTATTGGTTTGTTTACGGTAGACAAGATATTTCTAGACACCGGATGATTCCCTGAGCTTTAAATTAAATATCCTTTGGACCCCTTTCTGCTCTTTATTTTCTCCTCTTCTTTTCCAATGCTACTTCTATGTATATTTGATATATATGTATATATGTGTTATATATATGTTTCGATCACATTTATGTGCATATATATATATATATTTATTTCTAATTTTTTTTTTTTTTTTTTTTTTATTATTTTTTTTTATTTTATATATTTTTTTTATTTATTTATTTTTTTATTTGCATACCCTTTATCTCGACATGAACCCAACCACTATATATATTCCCCATAATTTACAGACTTTCTCGTCTTTTGTCATTTTTGTATTCTTCGTCCGCTCTTGACAAAGCCCACGTGAAATTTGGGCGAAACGTTGAGCGAAAAGGTCTTCCGCTTTTCCATTTTTAATTTCATATATATATATATATATATATATATATATATATATATATATATACATATATCTATATATATACATATATATATACATATATATATATATATATAAACAAGTCGAAAATAAGATCCATGTAACGATGCCTTTATTAATTATTAAATATATCCTAATATGTCCCGTTCGTGTAATCATACGTCAAAAAAAGTAAATACAGAATGATATGTATTGCATTTTTAATTTGTCTACCTTATCAGGAAGAGAAATACATCGAAACAAAAGATTAAATATTAAATATCAATTCGAACCCCCAATTATTATCCGGTCACATATATTTGCTAGTTTATTTATTCCATAGCTCAGGAAAATGTGTTTGTTAGATTTAAAAAAAAATGAAAGAAAATTACTCCATCCTTTATTTTAATAAATAAAACACGGAATAATGAAGAAAAAAAACACCTTATAAAAGAAATGTACCCTTTACGGCGTAAATTTAAAGCAAACACTACTAAACTCACTGAAGGTAGTAAAATGATAATAATATTTGCAGGTTTTCAAATCGAAAAACACAATGTATTTTTTTTTAAATCAACAATAAAATAGTCATTTTTTAATAATTTATTTTCTAAATTAAATAATTTGATTTAAAAAATGTGCCTTAAAACATAATTTATAATTTGATTAAAAAAACAAACCAAAAATATTTTAATAAAAAAATCAAAATAAATATATATATTGCGAAATTTCAGAGAAGCTGTTGTTTACATATGATTAATCAAATGACGCGCGCCTTTCTCACTCTTTCTTTGAATAAAACTTCATGTTCGTTCGAAATAGAACATTATACTTAATAATCAGAGGGTAGGTAAGTCATATACTACATAAACACCCCCTAAAAAGGAGGAGGTATTGCCTGGGGATTTGGTATAATGACAAATAAAACGATACTACACTACCTATCGCCTCAAATAAAGTAAAAGAGAAAGTAACCTTTGAGAAGATAGTATCATGCTCACAGAAGAAATACTACATCCAATCCCCCAAAACAAAGAGGAAATGTTTGGGAAGATGGTATTCGGAAAGAGAACATATACTACACTACCTCCACACTATACAACAAGGAGGAGGCGATGCCTGAGAGGATTGTATGACAACATAACATATACTACACCCCCCACACTCACACTTTTTTCAGGAATAAGCAGGCGTCAAACAATCTAAACCAAGCCGGTGCAAGACACACATATGAGGGGAATGTATCGGCTTCTTTTAAAGTGTATTTAAGGGCATTCTGGCAAACTTGTACCTAAGTTATTAGGTAATTTATATATATATATATATATATATATATATATATATATATATATATATACATATTTTACACACTTTTGTCTCGTAAATTCCTCTTCATGTATGATTGAAAGGTAAAATATGCCTGAGCCCGGTGTTGCCACACACACTTAACCATTATAAATGTCTAAAAATACAAATGAAGGGCGTGGGCTCATAGAAAATATCCGAGTGTCATGATAGAAAAGTGCCCCCTCAGTGGTGGTCCGTGTCTGCATCCTGCGAAGTGTTGAATGTTTAATTTTAGGAGCAAGATAATGGACAAAAACATGTTAGTAACCTCTCTAAGTCAAAGTATGACTAGTACACCGACCAAAAACAAAAAAGCAGGAATAAAAAGAACACACTAAAAAGCCATAGAAAGTAATTGACCACAAAAAAGAACATATTGTCTATGGAATGCTACTACAAAACTAATCACATAAAAAGAATATCGGCAACAAATGAAAGATCTATGGAATATTTCTACTGACTACCATACAACGGAACAAAGGATAGGTCATGAAACGAGACAGGCACTCAAAAGAGAGGGAGGGTTCTTAGATGTAAAATGATGTTAACGTTTGTAAAAAAGAGATACAAATTAAGGTAGGGGCAGAGGGTTGGTACATATTGAAGAATACTTAGACGATGCGATAACAGCAAATAGTATTCTATGACAGTGATAATGTTTACCGTGGCTTAAAACTTCTGAGAAAGTTAACAATACGAAGAGCAGCAAAACGAGATACAAAAAAGACGGAAGCAGGATCAGAACGAGTTATATGCAGAAAGAATTAGCGCACACATACTTGAGAATTGTTAGAATAAAAAAATTAACAGATGAACATAATCACTACTGACAGTCACACAGAAAATCGCGATCGGATCAAACTACAAATAAGCTAAGATAGGAAGACCCACGAACACATTAAACGTAGACACTTTGGAAAAGAGACGTGAGACTAGACAACAAAATTACCGATTATATCATACCACCCTCTTTTCCCCAAAAAAGAAAAACAGGTATGAATAGGTAGGAATTATAGTTTACTTTGAACGGTGCAAAGGGCTGCATTTCGACATGCACTTAATTAAAACAGACGACACTTGGTAGGTGAAATACACAAACTAATATGGGACATGGGCATACAAGCCAAAAACTCATCAAAGCAAGAAGAACGTGCGTGGTAATAATAAACAAATGGCGAAGCAGATCACATTATGAAAATCAAGATTGCAGAAAACATTAAGTTTACATTTTACAAGGCTCTTTTTAAGATTATAATATTAAGCCATGCCCTTACATTAAGTAATGTATTCTGTCTCGTTTCGCTCTGTTATTTACTGTACCCTTGACCTAAAAACTTATGTGTTACACCGTGTATCGAATATATAGTACACCCTTGGCTCCTTAACGGCCATGCAGTATTTACTTTTCCCCTTAAATATTTATAATCACACCGGCTATGATACAAAATACAAGAAACTTAAGACGATTTAAATCAGACATGCTAAATAATATAACCGTTTCTTTTGAAACTGTGGTTTAAGATACTGTGATAATTTACCTTGGTGATAATATATGTAAATTTAGTCATATTATCTTTCAGATTAGCTGTTTGGAGGCTATCTACCTAAATGGCGCTACCAAGTAGTCACTTTGCATAGGTGGTTGCTTTTAGTAGGCGATTTACATAGGTGGTGGGTTTTAGTCGGCAATTTGCTTAGGTGGTGGAATTATTACTCTGAAAACTAAAGGTTTTACAGTGAAGAGTTCAATTGATCTCTGAGAAGCAGAGTGTTGACAGTAAGCAGTGAAAAGTGAGCAGTTGACAGTGAACAATGGACAATTGTACGTGGCAGTGACCCCGAAGGAAAGATAATTTAATTCCATTGCCGGATTACAAGCTATTTCGGCGTGAAGATTATACTATTGAGTTCGGAAATTCAAGGTTGAGCAAAGATGTAATATCACCTTTTAGAAAATCTAATGATGTAATTGGGTGGATGAAAAGTGAAACGTGTGTAAAAACTACAGAAAGTGCAATGCTTTTCTAGTTATATTCTAATTTTTCAGCACGAATATAAGCTTGCTCTCTTTCTTGAGATGATTAATGAATACAAAACTGATGCGGAACTGATAGAGCTGAGATTAGTGACACCGTTCACTGAAAGGCCTTTTGAAGCTGGATATCAGCTGAAGAGGCGACATTCTGGTACAAAATTGCACCCAAGGTCGGGCAGAGAGAGGAGACAGTCCCGCATAGATCAATTATTACATTATGAATAGAATCACCCAACAGATACATCCTCGAAAATCAAAGAGCGAGTGCCAGCCAGAATCCAAATCGGTGAAGAGGTTTGGGTTAACTCGCTAAATATACGATGTACGGTGCAATGGGAAGACGAGTTATTACTTGAGTTCAATCCCCTAACAACATAAGCGTCGACAGGATGCCACAGCATTTTTTAGATGTAAGGCGCGTAGTTTATGTAAACGATGGACATGTAAGCGCCGAACACGACAAGAATAAAAGTAAAAAGGTTGCAATGCAAAAACCGGGGAGAGAACGTAATCTACGAATTTCCACAAGGGATTATATGATGTAAAATAATATGTGATGATCATGGTGGTGTGTGGTTTAAGACACTGCGGTAATTTACCTTGGTTACGATATAAGTAATTGAGTCACCTCATCTTTGCAGATTGACTGTTTGGAGTCTACTTACATAGGTGGCGCCGACTAGTAGTCAATTTGCATAAGTGGTTAGTTTTAGTAAGCAATTTGCATAGATGGTGTAATTATTAATATAACTAATATTTTGACAACAAACAGTTCAATTGATTTCTGGGCAGTATATAGTGGACAGTGAGCAGTGAACAGTAATCAGTGGAAAGTGAGCAGTTGGCAGTTAACAGTGGAGATTGAGATTTTTCGTGGCGCTGACATCAAGGGAAAGTGAATTTAATTCCAGCATCGGATTACGTAAACGTTATGCAGAATTAAATCAAGATAACTGCTGACAACTTGTTGTCTGGAAAGGGTTTAGAATCGACTCTGAACTCTACTAAGAAGTCTATCTTACAGCCCATATTTTACTATTTTTACGGGGTGTGCTTAACTCAGATCGCATCTCTAGTCTTTATTTCTTATACATCAATTGAAAGAACCCGTCTAACAACAACAGTGAGTATAACTCTTTTTCTACCGCCGTGTGTATAGCGTCAAGTTGATATTTTTTTCTTCTTCGTAATGTCTTTATGAATTGTCGCCACAAATATTCGAACTTAGCCTATCCTATCAATCATTATCAATCAGCTTATTTTAATCTTTCACTTGACAATCTTTTAAGCTATCTCAAAGAGTTGCGTTAAGCCTTGTTTAGTGGGGACCTTTATGGTAAACACAACATTTATCTCTCTGTTGTGATAAAAAATGTATAATGAACCTTGAAAGTAAATGTTAACAGAAATCGGCCTATTAATACTAATGTACAATTCAAATTAAAAACAGGAAGCCGGAATATTTTGTTCTCATAGACATGAGCAAGATATCTTACGGACATATCAGTAAAGGTGTTTAATCTTTAAAGGATCTTAATTCGACTATTAGATTAGCACTTACTTGCCTTATATTAACATGTAATTAAATGAAGAAGTCAGTATCACCCTCATCATCATCATCATCATCATCATCATCATCATCATCATCATCATCATCATCATTATAATCATCATCATTATTTCTAATAATTACTTTTAATAAAAGCAATAAATGAAACCATTTTGTAACGTTCCACAATTTATAGCAAACACGTTGTACCCAATGTACTTTAAAAACACATCATGACTATTACCACTTCGTTAAGTGCTTCTAAAAATCAATTATTTCGGAAATGCGAATTATCGACGTAGCGAATATTCCATTTTAGTTAAATGTTCCCCTCCTAAAATTGAAATTAATTTACCAATTTCGCGGAATATTTTCATAAAGATATTTCTAAAAATACTCACTTTTTCTGATGAGATGTCCATTAGAACGTTTGTTTGTGCAAGCAAATGATGTTTACTGTAATTGGAGAAATGCTTGTAGGCGGCATTAAGTAGTTGAATTATGTTGACGACTGATTTACAGCAAGATAACTCCTCAGGTCTATCTAAAAACTTATTTACCGCCAGGAATATAACTTATTTAATTTTACATAATGTAAACGGATATTGAAACTATATATAAATAATATGTAAAAATAATTAACTATTTGGTTTGTCGAATTGTATTCCACGCTTAAGTGTGCAATACACTAGTCGTCTGTTTGCCAGGGTTAAGTTTCATTTTCTTTTAATATTGGGTCACGTTTACACTCGAACTCGCATTGATATCGATACATCTAGCTTACTTGTTTAATATGATGTCTAGATTAGTCAGCACATATATTTCCCGAATTCGACCTGTCGACCTGTCGACCTGTGACATATCATTTGCTTAGATGTGCAATGATTGATTTTCGAATCAAATTTTAATTTTGTTTATAACACTTACTTGAAATAGCATTCTCGTTGGATTTCTATGCTTTAGGTTGGAATAACATTTTCGTTGCGAAACGCGCCGATTGATTAAAAGCATATTCTTTCAGATGCGTCGAATAAACTCTATAATAAGTTGTGTTTGTTTTCTTGATCTACCCCCCTTTAATTAGGAATAGACGTTTAAATATAATTTGTAAAGGATGCCAAGCTTTTGAATAAGCATTTATAGATTTGTCCGTATATGCCTACAATATTTTGTGATCCTACTAAAATTAAAGACATAAATAAATATTTATCAGATATATAAATGCGTGTTGATTCGATGATAACTTAAGAATTCGTTTCTTTTTACTACAGTCTCTTCTGATAAATTCTCATTGTAACCGGTTTTCGTCAACAGATTACCGGCATGCCCCTTTCAACGTAGTCGATAAAAGTTTATTTTATTTGCATAGGTTCTACAACTTAAAAGTGCATTATCGCCAGATCATCTGAATGTAAATACACTACTCAAACCAACATATAATTAACATCTTTTCTCTTGTTATTTCGATATACACACTATACTAGTAACATGTATAACAGCCCGCAACTATTGAATCTCAAATTACCACACAGATAGATATAAAACATTAAATGTTTTATTGTTGTTTTCATTTTACTTCAATAAATTCACTAAAAACAAGAGGACCTTGTCTGGGGCTAACATTTAGTGTCTATATAAGATACATAGATATCACCATTTTTCTACTTCTCAAATCTTGAGTAAGTAAAACAGTGAGGAACACTAAATTTCTTCTGCCCTATTGGTAATTTCATAATTTTATAGGGTATCTGTCTTTTCTGAATGTTGCTGGGTTTCCAGGAGAATAATGTATCTTGTGTAGTTGAGTAATAAGCTAAGTGTTATTACTTAAAATAACATCACCAGTCAAATGTGCGGTATTCCATCGTATGAGCCAGTGTACAGCTGCGTCGAGGGGATCTTATTTGGAATTCGAATACTGTTAATTTTTGAACATTTGATTAAGGTTAGTTTCTAGAATGAAGTATACTCATGTCAGATTGTCCTGACAAACCCTTGTACAGAGAAACTGTATACACTTGAGGATGATATATGGTAGGTTATTGAACTTTCCAGCAGGTGATTCAAATTCTCCATGTGTATATGGTTTTATGTGCACTTCTAATTCTGTACTATTGCTACTACTAGTAGCACCATTACCACTCGTAATAGTCGCAGTAATATTACACCCATATTGGTTATAATATGTTTATCAAGTGTGCACCTATTTCTGCATAAACCATCCTTGCAATAAACACTGTGTGATATGTGAATATAAATTACAGTTATATTACTTGTATAGTTTACAGCGCTTGGGATATAAAAACCGAACCTAAAAATTAAATTGCTCATCTGAAATTCGAAATTACTGAATGTCGAAAGGACATAATCAAATTCTTACGGATATATATCTATGTATAGTAAGAGACGTCATCCGTAAATGAGAAGGTCGGAAACGGGCAAAACATGCATTTATTACGGGGTCAGCATTACTGACGAATAAAATAAACAGAAGAATACAGCAGAGTAAATATATGACAACATAAACGAAAGTACGTCGAGCGTGTACTCACAGATTGCCATCAAAATTACAGGCGCGCATTAGGTAACTCATGTTTAGCTCTAGTGAGCATTAAACATCAGCCATCTAGAAGGAAAGCCGGAAAGGAGTGTAAGAACTTCATTCGAAAGTCTATCAGAGTGTTTTCACCTGGATACGCGTTTTTGACTGTAATAATAAGAGGCAACACAATAACATCGCATAGACAAAAAATGCCGAAATGCTTTTCAATAAAGTATTTATTTTTTTATAATCGGCAAGAACGTAGACTAAAGGTTATTGAGCATTTGTTCGAGGCGAATTATTTTTGTATTAAAAACATCATTTCTAATTATTATGGCAATAAAAACGATACGTAAATACATTCATTGCAGTTTGATTTTAAACAGTGTATTTCGGATAACGATTTTTTTAACAATTAATTTTGTTTCTATACGTTCTAACTTATTTCAGTTATGTTATAGAACTGACTGATAACATGCCCTAGTGATCCCAGATGGCAGTATTTGAAAAAATCTCAATGGTGTTATTAGATTTCTTGAAAAATCAATTTCTCGTGAGTGGAATTTTCTCTTAATATATCTATTTCTTTGAGAAAAAAACAAAACCTGATATATATATATATATATATATATATATATATATGCATATATGTATATATATATATATATATATATATATATATATATATATATGTATATATATGTGTAACTACATATATATATATATTATATATATGTATATATAAATATATATATGTATATGTACATATATATATATGTATATATATGTATATATATGCATATTTATATATATATATATATATATGTATATACATGTATGTATATATATATATATATATATATATATATATATATATATATATATATATATATATATATATAATAGTAATAATCCAGGTAAAAAATATCAACAGGGTGGTAATCCAGAGAATTTTAACCGGCTTTATAAAAAGTGCTCAATATAAAAATAGAGCTTTATATATGATGATTTTATTTACACAGACATGAACAAAATCTGTGACACTGGCATATCGATGTTATCGATCAACAGTTACTATAAACTGAGATCTAATCAGGCAGAGTTAGAATCTGATCTTAACCTCAGATCATATTTGGAGACAATGAA
Organism: Sepiola atlantica; assembly: GCA_963556195.1. Lineage (NCBI taxonomy): Eukaryota > Metazoa > Mollusca > Cephalopoda > Sepiida > Sepiolidae > Sepiola > Sepiola atlantica. The sequence goes on from OY744530.1 coordinate 23,030,698, forward strand.
ATGGAGAGATAAATAAAGAGAAGAAGAAGAAAAGAAATTTAACATTTCAAAAATTGGGGCCGTTAAAAATTAAAAATTAAAAATCTAAAAAATCTAAAAAATCTAAAAAATCTAAAAAATCTAAAAACAAAAAAAATCTAAAAAATCACAAATCTGAAACAGGACAAATAAATAAATAAATAAATAAAAAATATAAATAAATAACAAATTAGGTGGATAGAGAGGCATATAATGAAGGGAAAAGTAATAGGAAGGTAGACACATACAGGAAGAGAAGGAGAAGAAAAAAGGAAAAGAAAACGCATGTTGATTCAGACCGAGAGAGAAGAGATAGGAAATAGAAAAAAGGAAATAGAAAATATAAAGTAGAAAGTAGAATTACGCGCAGAACACCATTAAACAGCGAGGAGAAAAAAAGCTAACGAAATAGCATACGCAACCCTACGTTTATTTGAGGGACATTTCGACGTTTCTCTTTTATACTTAAAAAAGAAAACAATATCCTCCAATATCTCCGTGTGTCTAACCTATTGAACCTCATATTGGTTTGTTAACCTTACATGTCATACCTTTTTTATACAGCCCGCGGACAAGTCAGTTTGTTAATTCCGTGTCACCACAGCCTGTTCTGATAGTCCGACTCTAAGATGCATACTAGTCTATACAATTGCGATGCGACATACGTCACTCCACAATGTAACACCTACTTTTTAATGCAAATGGCAAATAGCGACATTTTTCCCACGAAATTTCAGGTAACGTTTTTCATGCTAGCTGTAAAGTTGCACTAGCTAGGTAAAGATAGACATACGCATACAGATATACTGTACAACCACTGCTCAAGGAGCTAATATACACTAGCAAAATATTATTATTAATAAGCAGGACCCGTGTGTCGGCGTTTACCGGGATATTTTAAAATAATGATTTAACTATTTTAATTACTTTATATTTTAGCTTTTAGAGTTCGGGCTCGCTCAATGGTATACATCTAACGTAAACAGAGATGGAAGCTTATGTATTTATTTTATTTATTGGGTTGGGGGAAAGCGCAAGTTGTTCCTACGAAAAATGTATTTCTGCGGATACAATTGTTTGTTTCGGTATACATTTTGTTTGCCCACCCCACATTTCTGTTGGTAGATGGTGGAGGGTTAAGTGTGTGTGCTTTTTAGGAATTGATGTCTAGAAATCTTGCGACGATCTTCTACACAATACGAACCGAACGAAACTGATTTTGAAAACCAAAACTAAAACTTAGTTAAGGGTTTAGTTAGAATTAATGTGTGTTTAAGTGGCTGGCTTTGGTTAGATTACAGTTATTTAAGTGTAAGATGATAATAAGTTGCAGGTAATGTCAGGGTAAAATTTAAAAAAAGCAGTTTGGTACGTAGTAGGTATATTGTTTGGTGAAGTTCCTTAATGTTCGTTATCGTCACTTTTACTTAGGCAAACACAGGTTTTTCTATTATATTCTTTTCAAACGGTCACCAATTTAAAATATAAGAAACCAGCAAATATATGCTCCCTCTGCTATCATATTTTTTCTAGTTTTGGAGTATTATATAATTGTGACAACACTGCATATCATGCGTACTTAAAGCAAACACATTATAAAAGACTATTAAAATAAGAAACATATTATTGTCATTAATGAAATAAAAGTACACTACTTTGTCAAGCTTGAAAGTAGACCCCTACGTTTTTTTCATGAATAACATGAAGTGATACTTTTTTCCTTTGATAGATGTCAAGCGAAAAACATAACATGAGGAAACTTCAACCTTGACCGCCAGCGAATAAGGCATTTTATTCAAGTTCGATTTTGAAGTCTTTCAAAAAAATTTAATTTTATTTCGAAATAAAAAATACAATGTAAGACTAATAAACCAATTTCATAGAAAAAAGCGAAATATTAAAATACTCCCTATAGTACAATTGAACACCGAACTTGAATGTCTTTCGTCCGCTCAGTTTTTAATTTTAACCATTTAGTAATTTTATTTTGTTTAAAATATTAAAAATATGAAATACATGACAGAATTCTCCCATCCTTCTTAAAATCGGCGGAAGTAATTTCTAGGAGGTAGGTTTTATGACAACAGAACCTGCACTACACTAAATAATTCCGAGTAAATTCAGTGTTTTTCCATTCATTTGAAAAAATAATTGTTTTATTTCTCCTTGATTTTTTGGCTAAAATTAAAGTGTGATATCCGTTCTCTTAACATCAGCGCTAGAGGTGTAAATGTAATTATTTCCCAGATACATTTATTTTTAAATCTCTTTAATTAAGTGTATTAATAATTATAATCATATTACTATCCTTTAAAATATCATAAATATATAATAACATTTGGCAGTACAAATTTAAATGTATATTACAGAATATGAATTCAGTAGGAACTTCTAAGAAATGTACATGCAAATATAAATAATGGGATTTTGTGTGACGGAGTAAGAGAATACTATTCATAGTGCATCATTATATTTACATTGACTGAACGAGTTTGGATGTTAATATACTTAGGAAAGAATCGCATTTATTCATATTTAGATATACATTAGATTATGTTGAAATATTAGATTGGCTAAATACATTATTCTTCATTATTTAGCAATGCATTTATTACAATAAAAGTGTTACTTACGGACGGATAGCAAGCAGACAGACAGACGGACAAATTTACTTATTTATGTAAGAAGATTCTCCACCTAAACATCTCTAAAGAATGCTTAAAAATATCAAAAAGTAATATCCCCGCTTGTATGTTTTAAACAGAACAAAAACAACTTGCATGGGTAAAAACGCAAATACCATCATCCTAACTTTCTCGTCCCAAAATTGAAAAGTCATTCGGTTATACGTGTTGAGTTTTCACGAAATGGGTATGAAGTGGGTGCTCATTTTATGTTGAATTCATATTTAAAAGTGATCCCCAATTAAAAATCTAAAATATTTAGTTCCTTTTTTTGTGGATGTGTTTTTCGGCTGCTTACATGTAATCGCCCTGAAAAGTAAAATTTGACGTATTTGAAGGGGGTAAACTCTAATGAGTATCTCAAGAAACGTATAGCAGGTTTAATCGCACACCTGAGACTTCGAGATCAAGACGTTCCTATTATTACGTTTAGTATTCTATAGAAGCATGTGTTCACTTTACAAAAGCCCAAAGAATTACCTCAAAATGAAAAGTTGATTAAGTGTTTTAATGGCTGCGGCCATCGTGTTGTGTATTTGTTTTTATGAAAAGGTATGAATAAAAGAAGATTCTGGAAACGAGCTATTAGAAATAGGATGTGTTCAATTTACAAAAACAAATTTACCTCGAAATGGAACCTTAATTAAATGTTTGAATAGTTGCGGTCATTATGGTGTGTATTTGTTTTTATGAAAAAGTATGAATCAAATAAATTCTACTAACAAACTATTAGAAATGTAACTCAGTTGATAAACATATTCAAGAACGTAATCATCGTTATTGTTTAGAGAGCGGGCTTTTTACAAGCAATACAGTAAATAAAAAAGCAAACAACTATTTATATTCGGCAATATAATATTTTATTCTCTAGCAAATAATGCAAGTAAACATTAATGTTTAGTAAACAAATATTGTTCTATTTTTGAGATTGATTGTGTTATTGTTTTTATTGATGTAAGATGGAATATAGAATATATTGAAAAAATAACATAATTAGATCTACGAAGGAATCACACTGTTTATTGTGTTGCAGGAGTATGAATTACTACAAGTAGTAACTGCATAACCAATTCATTTTATTTGCTGGTTGTCTTATTTAAATACGTCGATAAGAACATATATCGTCGGCAATAAATAATAAAAATTGAAGTTGAAAAGTTCAACGCTAAAAATATATTTGACTGTGAGCTGAAACATGGAAGGAGTTGAATATGTTCGTTTAAACGCAATGCGGCACACAGAACGTATAATTATCAAACAGACGGAATTACAGAATAACATTGTCAATATTATGGATTCTACCGGTGCGGTTACAATATGTCGCCTCTATTAACAAACGACCCGAGACATTTTTAAGGGAAGCAAAAATATTGTGATAATTAAAAATTAAATAAACGCTGTCGGAACTGCTGTTTGAAATGAGTAGAAAATATTTGCATATTAAGTGTTCGGTTATTTTCTTACAATAACGTAATTTACGGGGGATACATCGACATTATTTAATCCTATAATAGATGATAATAATACTACTAACAACAACAATAATAATAATGGTACCACTAATTATAATAATAAGAAGAAAGAATGAACACCTGGACAGTATAACCAATGAAATAATCCGTGTAAATTTATAGGCTCGACCAAAGAATAAATTAGGCATCTTTACTCGAAGACAAGGAAACTAATCGCACTGGACAATGAACTACACCCGAAAGATAATATTGACCGAGCTACGTAAAAAGGAACGAAGGGGGTGGGAATGGGTAAGTATAGAAGACTGTGTATAAGACACAAAAATACTTGGAAAATACATAACTCAGAACAGAATAACCACAATAGGAAACACCGTACCACATGAACATTACAGCTAACAGCGAAACCAGAAACAAAACGAATAGAAATGTAAGAAGATAAATAGCTACATGGACGATACATAAGAGTTACAAGATAAGAAACTCACAATCACACCTGGACATGGCTACGAACAAAAGCACACTTCAAGAGAGAAACCGAATCGCTTTTTACAACTGCAAATAACAACTCGATTAAAACATACTACATTAAACTAAAATTGATCAAATCCAGAAAAAAAGTAAATGTAGGCTCTGTGGACACAAATATGAAATGGTAAATAGCATAATTAAGAAATGCAGCATATACGATCCATCTAAATACAAGAATACACACGACTGAGTAGGGAAAGCAGTACACTGGGAACTATGCTAACGGATGCTTTTTAGAAACGTAGACAAGTGGTATATACGAGAGACGATACTGTAAAACGAAAATCACAGAGATATGGGCGTGCACACAGTTAAATTAATCTAAGTAAGGAGATTGGACGTTATAATTATAAACAATAAGGTAAGAACTGTTAAATCGAAAAGTTTGCCTTCCCGCCAAACCAGAGATCAACGAGACAGAACAATGCAGCAAATACATAGAATTAACAAGACAACTGAAAAAAAATATAACACATGAAGAAAAATAATATAATGTCATTCATTATAGGATCATTAGGAACATTCTCGATTAAGAGAACAATTAGTAATTAGTAATAATGAAAACAGCTGAAATTTAAGAAAAAAACTCGAATGCACCAGCTTTCACACATACATTATGTACAGTAACCAGCCACATAAAAGCTGCAACATAAGTATAACAAAATATAAAATAAACACAACATGAAACCAAGAGAACTAGAACTGCTAAAAAGCTTATGAAATACCCCCTCTTAAAATAGGCATCAGCCTCCACTGATACAACAACAAATAATTGTGAAGGGTCGAGGAGGATGTAAAGACCGAGAAAGAAGAGCAGTAACCAGTCATCCACTGTAAGAGTGCGGAAAGTACTGGAAGCAGTGGGGGATTATTGCCACATAATATAGAAAGAAATCAATTGTTGTCCCAAGTAATAAATATATACTAAACGGCTGTTGCGATTACGCAAGTCCGTATGCAATTGTTATCGAGATATGTGGAGAGAACTGTAAATCTGAGAGAGACTTGTTGTCACTCAGACTCCTAGGAACCCCGCCAGTTATTATCAGTGAGTTATATGATGACTTTAGTAATATCTCCTAGCCTATAATGATAATAATAGAAACACTACTACTACTAATAATAATAGTAATACAAATAATAATAAAGATAATAATTATAATGATGATAATAATAATAAAAATAATAATAATAATCATAATTATAATGATGATAATAATGATGATAATAATAATACAATAATATTAATAATAATGATAATTATAATAATGATAATAATAATGATGATATTAATGATTATAAAAATAATAATACTAATATTAATAATAATAATAATGATAATAATGATAATAATAATAATGATGATAAAATAATGATAATAATAAGTATGATAATAATAATAATGATAATAAAGAGGAGGAAGAAGAAAAAGGAAAAAAAGAAGAAAAAGGAGAAAAAGAAGAGAAATGGCAAAGAAGATTGGAAACGATACCTGAGCAGAAAAAGAAAACTCCTTGAAACTATATTGTATAGAAGGAATCTAGTAAAACATATCAACATCTGATAAGTATAACTAATAATATATTCTAGCCCATTCATAGACTTAATCAAACAGGAACAAATACATCTTAACGAGAAGATTAAGAAACTAATGACCATGTGCAATGCACTTCATGCGATGGGTAATATTAACCAAAGAGGACTGGTATGTATAGCAGATTGTTTGGATTACACAACAAAAAGAATAAGAAAATCATATAACTCAGAACGCGTAAAAATGAAAAATCAATAGAACAGTGAAATGAGAGACAAGTCTACAATAGTGGGAAGGTAAACGATTCATAATTGTGACAAGAGAATACAACGAGACCATTACACTCACAGCGAATAGCAGCAGAAAAGGTAGAACTTTCAAATGAGGACAAAACGAAATGACCATCATCAAGCAACCCTAAAGAATAGTCGTAAAATATCAGGAAGCGACAACATATACACATTATCTGCAAGAAATCGATGTAAATATTTGATTGATGTGGTGTGTATCTACTACAACAAATCGAACGCGGCAAACCAACAAGAATTGAAATGTGACAACTTAAGCATGTACAAACCAGCTAGGCATTATTTTCCATACATTGAGAAAGAAATTCCACACCTGGAGACAATAACTGATAGTTAGAGGTCAAACCCTGCTAGAAAACACTAAGAGATACTTTCCAAGGAGCCTTTATATTACACCTACTTTACTCACCTGGGACTATTTACAGAAAATAAGGAAACACCTTATAATATATAAAAGAAACAACGATAATATGTAGTCAGTATATTCAAATGAAATTAAGAATAGGAAAACGTGCATAGCTGAAGATGAAGAGAGGGAATCGGGAAACAGTAGAGTGCATAAGACTTCTTAATTGAGAGGCGATAACGGTGCTCGGAACAAAAATACACATCTTTGCGAATTCCGGATGAACACAAACAGGAATGTCAGATAGGAATATCCTCTAGAATAACAAAGCATCTACTAGAAAGAAAATTATATGATACAGGTCAAATGAATACAAATTTTAAAAGGTTCAATTTGTAAGATGAGTACGACTTCTCATCGGCTTAAAAGGGAAGAAACCGAGTAACAGAGTTCAAATAACAAGTAAATAAACACGCACAATGCATTGTACTGCAAGGAAGCCACGACAAAACTTTATGTTTAAAGAAAAGAAGCAGGAAAACGGACTGGTAAGTATCGAGGACTGCGTGAATTATGTGATAAAAAAGTTGACACATTTTTAAACCTAATATGGAAAGAGGCTGATTACTTGTAACTAGAAAAAACCTTCCGAAATGAACAAGAAAACCAGTAAAGAAACTGGGCACAAAAATGCGAGAAAACATAAACTAAAAGAGAAACAGCTACATGGACGATTCATAAGACTTGCTAGAATGGGTTTACATGAAAACCTGTGGATCTGGCTATGAATGATACTTGAACAGAGACACGGAATCGTTACATACAGCTGCAGAAAACAACGTGAACAGAGATGATCTATATATAACGGAAGGTAGACACACTAGGTAAAAACAATAAATGTAGACTCTTTCGGACAAATGAGGTGTAACAGTGAATCAGGTAATGAGTGGAAGCATTTGAATAAACATAAATACAGAGAATAGACACCCCTATGACGGAAAATTAGTAAACCAGGCAGTTTGCAAACAGATCCCCTTTTAACATAAAGACAAGTAGTACAGACACAACACCTTTGATACATTCAAATTGCTAAACTTATCCACATAAGGAGACGTGGTTATACACAATTAATAAAAACTTGCTAAATCATAGATTAAGCCGTTCAAGCCAAAGTCTTAGTAAATACCTGGAACTTGTCACAGTGCTTCATGGAATATTATACATAGAAAAAGGTCACTGTAATTATAGTTGCGGTCTTACAATTACAAATATTACAGCAATATTGTTCATATTACATACTGATGCACGCTATTAGGCACGTTGCGTGTATTTGATGAGCTTTTTCGCTTATTTCATCTTTACCCTGTGAACTGCAGTGGTGGAATACCTCTGATTTAGAAAGTGTTATTATCATTTTAGGCATCACGCCCGGGATTTCTCTGTATTTTCATGTTTGCGACTGATATAGATGGACATTTTCTAACCATTTGTATCCATGTCTAAAGTAAAGACGAATGAATAGTTCCCATTAGAATGATTCCTAAAGCTGACGTGTGTTTTACAAATTATTTTTGGTCTAGTTTTCAGCATCACTTTATTATGGGACTTACCTTTTCGTTTCTTAATAAGCAACGTTTACATTACATAATTACCTGTTTGTCTCCATTCATATTCATAAAGTTCGTGCGGATAGCGTTGTTTTGCATAGCTGTAAGTTCCAAATCAATTTCGCTATTCAGATGTTTTTACGCAACGTTGTCCATGTGTTTTTCTGCTTTTTTCCATCTTCTGTCGCCTTTTACTAATTGCTTCAACTGTCTCTATTGAGTTTAATGCTCGTCCATGCGGGGATAACTTACCTTTCTGTAATTATGGTTATGCATTTTTCTACTGATGTTATGAGATTATACACACAGACTTGTGCACTCATCATCTTCTATACCCATTATCTTCTTATACCTAAGAATACATGGATAACAAATGATCTGTAGACTGGATGAGAAGAGAATCGCTCTAATATTCATGTGAAAACGATAATGGCTTCCGAAGATAAAGGCTTGATGACCTAAGTTGTTTTAAAAATGTGAGTGTTCTCACGGCAACACATACAGAAGTCGAGAGTGTCAACGACGTGGCACCCTGTAGTAAGGTTCTGCTGTAGGACGGCTACTGTGAAATGTGACACAATCAAGTGTGTGCATATCTTCACTAGACCATCTGTAAAACGTATAATATATTCAGTATAACAGCAAGTTCTGAGAAAATATACAAAAGAGAAGAGTTGGAAATAAGTCATTCACTATTGCTATGCAATACATACATATATAAACTTGGAAAACGGAAATGTTAAATCTGGCATAATAGTATGTAACACAAGAGGATAGTAACAACCCTTGTAAAGTCATTGTCCATAATGATGCAGGCTTAAATAGAGCTGAGAGGGAGAGCATAACAAAATATTAAGGTCGTATGTACGGCACGAAAAGAAACTTGAACTGTAGGAAGATCGCAATAATTCCAGTAATTATAGGAGCAACCGGACTTATGAAAATGAATTTCAAAAACGACTTGAATAATATACCTAGTGAACCAAGTGTAAGAGCTTTACTAAGTATTCTACATAAACGGACGGTTAGTATCTAAAATATATATCGGTACAAATAGTGGGCGAATGTTTGACATCCAGTAAGATAATTCATCCCTAACAAACACTAAACGATAAGAAGATTGAAAACAAAAAGAGAGAATCATGTCACCAATTTTTTTTTGCTTTTTTAAGTCGGGCAATATAACCCTTCAGATAAAGTTGATTGGGTATGAGCATTAATTTTCTAGTTTTTTTTGTGTGGGTACTGAATCTCCTTTTCTCCAACTTAATAAGAGTTGCTTGTATCTAACTACGGATACTGTCCGAGTAGTTATACGTTTTAATATATTTCTATGATGTAATTTGGTTCTTAGGAGGTTTTTTTTGGGGGGGGGGTCTCAGAGTCTCTTTCAAATGTATCTTTCGTTTCTGCTTATTTTCTGACACCCATGTGTAGGACACCAATGTACTCTAATCGGCAAGCGCATTTATTACGACGTTGTCAAGCAGTCATATAAACACTGTCGCTTCGTTTTCCTCTTTTATCTCCAGAAACGCCCACTGCTTGAATGTATTACAGTTTATATTTGTATTGATTTCAAATAGCTCGGGTCGTTTCTGTTTTTTTTATATAATTATAATTATTATTATTATTATTATTATTAGTAGTAGTAGTAGTAGTAGTAGTAGTAGTAGTATTATTAACAATAATAATAATAAGTATTATTATTATTATTATTAGTAGTAGTAGTAGTAGTAGTAGTAGTAGTAGTAGTAGTAGTTTTAGTATAACAATTATAATAAACACATATAACAACAGTCATGTTTAAAGAAATTAAACATAGTGTTGTATAAGCTTGCAAATTTGTTTAATATTTACCGGGTCTAATATGTAATCACTTTCAAGATTAGAGTATGAGCCAAGCACGACAGGCAAATGGTTGATGTTGTGTTATCATACACAATTTAAAAAAAAAGAACAATATAGCCGATCCATAAAAAGTAATGGATTCTAAAAAAGTAAAATGAAAGTAAAAGTAAGCCTTCTTTCTATGTCAAAGCAATTTCAAATGCACGTTTTTAAATCGTCGAATTCTGTGTGTCATATTGACCTCATTACTTTGCCAATATCCCTTAAAATATTCCATCAATTCATTCGAGATTCTATAACCAATATTTTATCCGACAACACAGATTGTGGGTCTATATTACCGACACGCCATTGTGTACTTGGTGCTATTATATCATCTAAATTCGCGTAGAGAAATTGCCTATTTATGAATATTTTTGCCATTTTCGCAGGCAATATGCACAAGGATGTAAAAGAACAACTAACATAATTTGCGTAAAACATTTTTTCCGAGACAGCACGAAAGAATAAATTCATATTAATTTGCCGATAACGACCGACCTTTCGGTAGAGTACAGTATTGCATCGTGGCAAGAGAGTTCGTTTCAGATACAATTCTCGTAGATTAGAAAGTGAATGCGTCATTTATCGGCAAAAGCTTTTAACAATGTTGCCTTTAATTAAGCTCTTGAGTTTCTCGTTAGGAGACACAGAAAGGAAGTACCATTTATTGATTTTGAGAATCTGCCGTGGGGTATACGCTGTTTATTTATATGCAATGCCAATAAATTGGTGTTTAAGGTTAGATTGTGCAAATAAACATTTTTAAGATCAGCATCCAATTTAGTATATAAATCTATTTTCTTGTAATGAACGATTAGCCTAATGCATAGCTTCGCAGACTACGGAATCTGCCAAGCTCAGTTCAAATCGATCAGATCCCAATGTTGATTTACACACTTATAATTTTGAGAAAAGCCTGAACTTTCAGTAACGCTGAGCCTTGACAAATAGCAATGTGTATTCTGTGACAAGTATTCAAGGAATCGTATGCCTAAAAAGGCATTATAAAGTAAAGGGGTGAGTTGCCGTAGAACAAACAGAAAACAAATAACATTTCCGTTTGAAACTGTCTTCCATTTAATTTCCTCTTGTGGGCTAATTTGATGGTGCTGTTGAGGATTTTATGTTTTACATAGTGAAAAAAGGATTAATATATGAAGTAATACAATGTTTAGTTTCCACTTATAAATTATATATATATATATATATATATATATATATATATATATATATATATATATATATAGCGTGTTATACAGAGAGAGAGAGAGAAAGAGAGATAGAGAAAGAGGGTGAGAGAAATGAAAAAGTAAAATAAAAAAATGCAAGATGAACAAATATATGTAATCTTCAGTTTTTCAAGACAAAGTGTATTAAATAAAATACGTTTATTGTGTTTCTTTCTAAAAGCCAGGCTTTTAAAAGATTATCTTATATACAAAGAATTACATACATAGATGTGTTGGCAGAGAATAAACCAAAAGTCATAATTTGAAAAAGTTGAACTAAAATGTTCATGTATGCGTGCAGGAAGAATGTCGAAAATACGAAACATTTCCATTAAAAAAATATCCAGTTAAAAATATCCCGTAGAAAATGTTAAGTAAAAAATGGCCAATGAAATATATATATATATATATATATATATATATATATATATATATATATATATATATATATATATATATATATATATATATATTGTGTTATAATGAAATATTTCCAGGAGGGAATCTGGGTATGAGAGCACAATGTAATAAACAGAGAAAGAATAAAATAAAATGTAGTAACACGATGACTATGTAATTTCGTATTACTACATTTTATGTATATATATATATATATATATATATATATATAATTACATGAACTATATCATAGCCTTACGCCACCGAACCAACGTTTCAATGCGTATTACCCCATCTTGTTAAATACAGAGCTGCCTTTGACAAGATGAAGTAATACCCATTGAAACGTTAGTTGATTAACCTAAGGCTATAATATTGTTTACGTACTTTCATAAATGATCTACGAGGTACTAATCACTCTTGAAAAACCTTGGCTTCATGTTCACTTTATTAGCACATTGCCACTTGATCAATTAATATATACATGTATATAGATATACATTTCGAACTTTACATTTTCGTTAAAATTATATTATCAACTATATATATATATATATATATATATATATAATTTATAATTTAATTTTAACAACATATCGACCGATATAAACTTTGACCTGTAAACGTGTAAATGTTTAAGTTGAACTCGAGAGTTTCGAACTGAACTTTTTATTTCATGCACTTGAGTTGATAGTTATCGTTTTTTCAGAAAGGGCATGGTCGACTCATAAGTGAGTTTACTTAACCCATAGTGAGTATCATGTGAACACAAAGTTATTATTACGTGACACTCTTCTCAGATACGCGAATATACGAAAGCGGCAATTATATTATATATTTATTGAGCTCTAAACCATATATAGGTTTAGCTGTATTATAACGTATTGATTATTAATATATATATATATTAGTCATATGTTAAGAATGTTGGGGGCATTGAAGAGTGTCGGATTGATTATAAGCTCGACAGAACAAAAATAATAAATCCAAAGAGGGAACCATTTATTTTTCTTACAATCTTCCCTCTAGACATCCACAGAACAATCGACACATAAAATAACAACAGCTGTCAATCATGCTTACCAACACTATTTAAACTTTGAGAGAAACCGACTTAAACAAAATCAACTTTGCTTTTCCACAAAATACTCTCAACCCTACACCACCAGGAGCACTGATACTGGATCAACTCACAACTCAAATAACCTTCCCACTACCTCCTGGTCACTGCCCTAACTTGTTCCCTTACTAATGCTGGGGATGACCACCTAAGTCTTGGCCCCAACTTTATTTCCACTCAAAAGCTGAAGGACTACACGAAACTTAAAATCGAGATTCAATTGTGTTTAACAGCCCACCACCTCAAATTACTCACATCATTTAATAAACCTACCCAAGATAAACCTAGTAATACAACCAACTCTACAAATGTATTTTCCCGTCTACCAACTTGACCACCCACTGTGCCCACATCCCAGTAACCACCTACTTCACCAAAAACATTCTAGATTAAAACAGAGGATATTTGATATACTCTGAAGTGAACAACCCCACATCACCCATACCATGACCACACCCCAACGCCATACTCTAAACAAACCTGTAAGAAAAAAATTCTAGTGTACATACCATCTGATAAAGGCAAGGAATTCTGCATCATCTCTCAAGACTCCTACACAACGCTTTTCCTTGAAAACCTTAACATTATACACCCCGCCCTTAACATTTCATCCACATTAGTTGAAAACTCCATCAACGACACCTGATTCAAAATCAGAATCACACATAAACTTCCAACAAATACAAAACTACCTTCACCACCAAACACAGAAAAGTTCCCACTTTTTACCACCTCATTAAAATATACAAGAGCAGCACATACACACACACCTACACACATTATAGTTTCCAACATCGATAGACCACTCACCGTAATGTAATGGCTTCTCTCTCGGCTACTCAAACCAATACTCCCCATTTTTCCCTCATATGTCAGCAGTTCTGACAAAGTAATTAGTAGACTACGCCAACAATTACAGCGTAACAACTACATATTCAGCCTATTCTCTACACTCCAATAGATGCCCACCCAGCTATGTACTTAATCACTTCCCACATATACTCCTGTGACAACCTAGATCGTTTCAGACTAACACCTACTGACATTCACACACTCCTATGTATCATAATCGACAACACCTACTTCACTTTCCAGCGAAACACATTAAACAAATCCCCGACCTCCATATAGTTTCTAGCCTTTTTGGTCTCTTAGCCATCACCTACATGAACAATCTATGCGAACAAGCATTAAGAACCTGCCCCTCCTATATATTCAACTCAGGATACATATATGACATCCATCTCTCGTGTAAAAGCCACCCAAATATTTAACACTTTAACAAGACCGACCCCACATACGATTCATCATGAAAAATTCAAACGATTCCGGCTCACTCTCTCCCTTTGACGTCAACCTTAACATAACTTTAAATGGCTCCATACATTCATACATCTACAGAAAACCTGCTTGAAAAAATCTACTCATACATTTTAAGTCTTTACAGCCAAAATAGACTATGCCCGCAATAGTGTTACCGCATACAAAACAAATGTGCTTCTACAGCTGACAAATAACACAAAGTAACAACTTCCATCAAACACAACGATCTAATGGCTACCTTATTTCTACCATTACACATCTAATAAGACGAATATTTATATATATATATATGTATATAAATATATAAATGTATATACATATATATATATAAATATATATATATATATATATATATATATATATATATATATATAAATAATTAAAACAAAAATTGCATGAACAAGATTCTTTCTGTCTAAATTATATATATATATATATATATATATAAGTAAGACATAACCAATCATTTGCACCGCCATGTGCCGACCAAAAACAAAAGACTCTCATTCGTTCACCAACATCGAACTAGTAACACCAAAAAACAAGATGAGAACTAAAAAGAACAAAAAAATGAAAGGTATTTTTATATATCTTTATTTGAAATTCAGTAATTCTGATGAAGAAGTATATCTTCGAAAATTAAATTAAAAAAAAGAAGTTAATAAAACTAAAATGCATTGTATGGCGTTCTAATTGCTTATTATTATTCTTAATAATTAATATTTCCATATAAACAATGCTTTCTAACCAAGGACAACACTATATATATATATATATGTATATATATATATATATATATATATATATATATATATATATATATATATATATATATATATATATATATATATATATATATATATATATAATTCAAACAGACAGTGCATACACACGATTCAAAATAGACGTATCTCTAAAAAACGGATGCTTGAAATGACTGAATCACACGATCTACTACTAATTTTAAACAGAAGTCATGAAGTTATAGAACCCATGCCCATATAAATGATTTTGCACACTTTGATCAATTTAGAAAACAATTGAATTAAGACGATTTTTTAACTTCAATTTCAGGGTTTTGGGACGATTGCACTCATTTGTGGACTTTTCCTTTAAATTTTCTTCATTTTCATCGGACTTCTCTGTTTAGAATAATTTTATGGATTTCCCCTTTTTCAGAAGATTTAAGAAAAACACTTATTTTGTCATCCTTTTTTGTAATTTATGAAGATATTTATAATTTGTAATTTTTGAAATTTTCAAATTCCAAACAATTTTAATAAATTATCAAAATTTTCTTATTTCTTATAATTTTCTTATTTTTATTTTATAATTTTTAATTTAAGGTAAATTTTCGATAAATAAAGATCTATTTTTAGGAAGTTTCTATGACATGATGTAAGAAGTCACATGGGGGTTTGTATTTTTTAGTGGAGGTTATGTTTTATATTCGGTTATTTTAATGAGTTCTTATATTTATCAGTTTTAAAGTTTATTTTTCATTTTTTCAGATCAATTTGGAGATAGATAAATTATGTTAGGATGATTTAGAGATTTTAAAGATTTTTAAATTTCTTCACTTTATTTTAAAATGTTATTAGTTTTTAGGAGTTTTTATGTTTTTTAAATTGTTTAAACATATTTAAAATATTCAACAATATTTTAAAGGAATCTTTAATCTAAATGTATTGAACATTTTAACACTATTTATTAATGTTGAGATTTAGAAATGATGTATATTATAAAAGTGTTTGAATGACTTTTATAAATAGTTTTCACTAAGAAGACCAACTTAAGATAATATTGCCAGAATATGTTAAGAAGCTCATTAAAGAAAAGCAGCCATTTTATGTGATTGAAAAACACATGATAATATTATTCTAGATGTTAACGGGAAAGTGTTTTACTGGGATGTAATAAAATATATATTTGTAAAGCTTTTTGAAAATTTGAGATTGAAAGAGTACACAAAAATATATTTGAAGAATTTAATCTTTATACCTTTTTATACATTGACAGTTTGATAGATGTTATAGTTTTTTAATGAACTGAAACATATACATATATATATATATATATATATATATGTATATATATATATATATATATATCTTTGTAAACTCCACACATACTTTCAAATTAATAAAGAATTTAAATGCACCTCCAAATGTGTTGCTTATCTACTAAAAGGAACAACATGCGACAACTCATATATATGTGATATCAAAACACTAAAAACAGGGTTACTTTGCATACACACACATACAAACATACACACTATATATATATATATATATATATATATATATATATATATATATATATATATACAGAATGAAATTAATTCATGAAATTGATTGGAACAACATATTGCATTTTTTTGAAACAAAAAATAAAACTTTCGTCCAACGGTTTTTCAGCAAACGACTTTTAATAAGAAAATGTTATATATATTAAGACTATCTTATGATTCTTCTACACAGTAGCGCGTTCATATCTATAAACCTATAGGCGATGATAACAATTACAAAACAAGCACAGCATGCTATACGTTGTTTAGTAAAAAAATAGTCTATCACATAAATATTATGTTTTTACATAGAAAGAATAACCCGATATCAATCAAGTTGTAGGACAATAGTATTATTGACTCCGAATTGATCGATTGTATTGAATATTTATGCCAATGATTATTCAACTAGATAAGTATCAACGATTGAAAAATCAGTCAAAAAGAACTATGCTTTCGAGATAAACTCCTAGAATTTATTAGAAATACATATTAGTGGAAGGACTATTAGTATTTGTTTCATGTTAGTGTCACACGCTTCCAATATTTATATTTTTCTTGGTATTTTTTTTCTATTTATAATCCCCCAAAACCTTTTTTGAAGTATTTAGCAGTTAAAACCTCACTTATTAAATACCGATAGTAATACTCAATATTAATACAAGATACAAAGATATCCTCCGAAGATCACCTACTCATTTTTGTGAGATCAAATATGGTTGAAGATATCCGTTTAGTGTGTATTAATATACATGCACTCAATAACATATTATAGATATATAAAAGTCTGATATCAATGTAAAACCTATAGTCCCATGTTGCGTTCGTCTATTTTTTCTATAACATTTTAATTATATATGTAAGCCCCCTTTACTAAAGGCCGGGAACTCTAAGTGAGTTTAATAACAAGCACTACAAATAGCTTCATGAAAGATCCAAACACAGTTTGTTGATCACTTTCAACTGCTCGTGTAAAATACCCGCCGACTCGGTATTTACAAAGTTACATTCCTCTTTAATTATCAGCTAATTCGTTGTGGCCGACGGGGGAAGTGTCTGGCCTACAAGTCAGTGGCGATTTGTGATAGGAGATCGAGCCCGGTGACCGTAGATAATTAACATCCACTATTGAAGATTGCGTTAGCATGAAATATCGATGACTGTAGGTAATAAATAATTAATATATATATATATATATTGTGTTTTTAATATTTTAATTGAAAGTAAAATCCGAATGGAAATAGTCAGTATAATATAAGATTATATAGAGCTATACATTTATATAAAACGGCATAGTTCGAACTAATCAATGAAAGAAGCTTGCTCTCGTTCTGTCAACTCAAACCAAGTAGAAATCTTAGGTGAATCGAAATTTAATTTGAAGTATTACATTACTGGGGATTAAATTTTCAATCCCCAAAAGACTATCACTTATAACGTATTGTTACTTTGCACTTGTATCGGTTACGCTATGGGGCATTGTTCTCGTTGCGTCACACGACAAAATAAAAGGTTCCGTTGTAGTTCCCTTACAGATTTCCGAGTTCGACATGTGTTCTAGACGCCTCAGCTACAGGGTCGGTTTCATGGGAAAAAGAAAAGAACAATAATCCGAATAATCACAACACTTCATTCTATGTCAATTATCTATGTATAACATTTTATGCTCTGTGTTCTATTACTTTTCCCAATAAATAGAATGCATTTATTTTTCAGTGGGATGCAGTCATTTTTCCTCCACTCTAAAGAAAACACAGATATAAATCATTAAATTTTACTAAACATCGAGAAAATAAATGTTTTTTAATAGAAATATATATCCAAAGCAAATGATCAACCTAATAATCCGAGAAATATTGATAAATTATGGATATACAACAGACTAAATCTATCTCACTCTTTCGTACATATATTAAAAGCAAAGGCTATTTAATCCATTTGACAGAGTATTTAGTAGCGACTCACTTATATGAGTAAAATCCGCCGTTGAAAATATAATTAAATATAATTGTGTGGCTGCTATTTTTTTCTTGGAAATCGCCCGTGACAAGGTACTTCTAGGTCAGCAACAAGTCAAGGATAAGTGTTAGTGAGATAGATTCTGACCCTAAACAGCAATTATCCCCCATTTTTCAGACACATCTATCACGAAACGTGGGGACTAAATGACTACATATAGGAAGCAAGAGAAACAGGGCTGCCGAAAAACACCCCTAGGTGTTGTTTTAACTCTCATAAATTCATCAAAGTGTGGGAATATATATATATATATATATATATATATATATATATATATATATATATATATATATATATATATATATATATATATATATATATGTGTGTGTGTAAGATATGACGGCCACAAAATGTAAGGTTAGAAAAAAATCGCAAAATTTTAATGGTTTGAGATATTGAAAAATCGGTGCAGATGATAATATATATATATATATATATATATATATATATATATATATATAGTGAAACATCACACTATATACCTGTGTAGGTCTACGTAAACATTATGGACAAAGAAGTAGAGAAAATGTTAGGAAACAATGAGCCTCTGAGTTGACCTATAATATTAGAACCAAATATTATAAATAGTCGATTAGAACATAATAATTCATATACATATATATATATATATATATATATATATATATATATATATATATATATATCTATATAGTAAGTTATAGAAATATATTCATGGCAATTAAGCTACACATAGACTCCCGCGTTTCACCCTCGGCGGAACATTCAGGCTTAAAAACATTGATATTTTTTGCCGGTTTTTTTTATATACACGACTAGCTAGTAAACCGATCAGATTATTTGGTGTTCTCTCAGCCAATCGTTGGGCTTCACACGTATAAACATCCAATTATACTTCCTATGTTTTATTATATGGTTCTGCTTTCTCTAGAGTGGCCTATATCCTTTTTCCTTATAGTGTCAATATAATTGGTGACCTTATTCTCACACGTTCTTTCTTGTATATATGTTTTAGGTTTTAGTTTTTAAGTTTTTATGTGTTAGTTTAGTTTAGTTTTCTTACTTATGTGTTTCTTTATTGATGTATTTATTTATGTATTCTTAAGAAGCGGTTTGCTATCTCAGTTTTACAGTTTAATATATTTTGGAGGTATTTTATGTTTAGGATTTCAAATATCTCATTCAGACATAATTTACACGGGTCGTCTAAATTTCTTAATATATTTTCATAACTTACTACCAAGCTCTTCTTACGTATCGAGCACTGTTGAAGTAAATACTGAACATTGATACTTAAAAAATATATCAACTACTAACATTTTATGTGCATATACGAAATATATATATATATATATATATATATATATATATATAAACACGTATCTATAAATATTTTTTATGCAGAAATGCATAACATTACATAAAAGACTAAACTTACAACAATTATTTATCATTTTTAACAAACATCCTTGATTAAAATTACATTATAAAAAAACAAATGGTATCCATCTCCAACCCAGTCTTACTTTTTGTCTCTGTTTGTAATTCTGTCTACTTCAATCAACTCAAAATAGTGGGTATAGTTTTACAGCCGACAGAAAGATGTTCGACGCATATAAATAACTATGCTATGTTTGACAATGGATTCGTTCACTTATTAGAGACTAATTCATCCAAGAGTGTATGTATGCATGCACTTTTATATGTTCACCATTACCAGGGGCGTATTGGAAGTTTGTCACTTCTAAACAGTAGATAGTTCGCGCGACATTCCTGGTTAAGTTCGCACTTCCGTCTACATTTCTGATTCCGACATAAAAACATTAATACGTTCTGCTCGACTCACATTAAAAAGGTAAAACGTTCCATGGACTGATATTTGGTTGCAAAATAAGAATAGTATTAGAAAAATCTAAATCATGCAGATTACTAATCCCAGATCTAAAGGTTCCACATCTAGAAGTGCATTT
>OY744530.1:23056419-23171419 GCA_963556195.1 Sepiola atlantica
AAATTCATAGATCAATATTCATATAATATTCTATGATAACCACACAACTAGAATTGTACAAATACAATAAAAAAAAATACTTATTTTTAAATAAATTTAATAATATAAAACGAATGAATAAAAAATTAAGTTGAACAAAGACTTGTACATAATACATCAACCACATAACGTTGTGAGGGGGAATCCGTGACTACAACTAAACTAGTCGTATTAGTATGTTTGCGATACACTAACAATGAATATTATAAGCAAAACAAAAACAGGCCACTCAGATCAATAGCAAAATTTACTATAATATACTGCCATTATGTAAATATAAGGCATACAATAAATAGCCCAAGTAAACCTTCACAAGGAGAAAGTCAGCGGGGATAATGCAGATAAATCGAGTCTAGTTTCGAGTAAGCAACACATAATTGCCCAGGGAACTAATAACATGAGTATTGATTTACTCCTCTCCAGGAGTTAGACACAAGGCCAGTTTTTTATCTTACTCCCACAAGTAAGATGTGACCCAAGGTCGGGTCGGGAATGTTGGGTTTAAAAATTGCCTGGGCAGCCCCGTCGGCATTCCCCGGTAGAGGCGCCTCAGGCAGTAAGCAATAAACTTACTCTTCCCCAAAGAGGGGAGGCGAAGCCTGGGAGGATGGACTTCCTAGAACTGCACAGGACAGACCGGCATAAATCAAGCCCCGAAGGCCAAGACAATACCAGTCTATGGGGTGCAGTATCCATCGGAAAAGATACTACACTTTGATCTTAGCCAAAAGGATGAGTAACACACTTTCTATCCGACACAAATTATTAAAAAGTGAGTTTATTGTATCTCTGCGAAAGTATAACGTTATATGCGATGTAATTGGCTTCACCTGTGGAACACTAGTTGTCTTCATCGTCAAATTATATATAAAAGCAAAGTGTGATTTAAATATTAGATTCAACTAACAATAAATAATGTTAAGTACATATTTTTGAAAATGATCTGAACGCACTTGATACCGCAGTATTAATACCTCGTTTCTCGGAAATGACACGAAACGGCGCATATCTATGTGATCAATCTATTATCTTAAGGAGATTTCCTCAGCATGGTGATTATTCGTCAAATAAGCCCCTAGGCATATGTGCTTTAGTTTCTTATTCAGGACCGAGTATATATGACTGACGATAGCACGGATCTACACTAACTATTACAACCTTTACTATATCAAATGTTATCTCCCATGTTATGATGTCGCTCTATCAATTAGAAGCCACACTATCTATTACTCAGGGATTTAATATATAACATAAAATTATTCTACGAGCTTTAATTGGTCTACCTTGATCGAAGGAGCATGGTTCTATGTCTACGAAAGGGTGTGCTTATTACAACGGATGTAGCAATGTAAACATTAGAAGCATATACGTTTACGAGATCTATTTAAATATTTAAAATTGCTTACGTTGTTATGGAGTTATTACATGTTTACATGTAATATGCAAAGTATTTGGAATGTTTGCAAAATAAAGTTTTGCAAGTCACAGTCTACAAAATATAAAGAAAAACATCCTTGGTCATTATTTACGGTTTAGGCTTTTTGAAATGTTTGGAATACACGTTTTAATATACAACATATATGCTTTTCGACTGTTAGTATTGTTGGAAATACTCAAACAGGGCATCGCTATAGAGCAGCGATATAGCTGATGTATCACGGTGCCGTTACAAGTAATTAGTATGTGTACTTGTGAGGTTCTTTTAACTATATACATGACATAGTAATTTTGGTGCGTCAGAAAAATATGTATTGTATAGATTTTACAGTATTTATCCAGCACGGTGTTACTTGTTAAACTTTTTTTAAGTAATGAAGAATCCTGGACCATTGATTTTGGTATTGCACTCGATCGCTTTAATCTTACAAGGAGAAAAAGATGTTCTATTTAATATGTATATGAATATTATTTAAATAAACTCTACAAATAAATTAAACTCGTATCAGTGACAGAATTAAAGACAAGAATAATAAGAGCGTCCCATGTCATTCCCATTAACGGTGTCGACCTGCTACTTAGTTCTCTCTTATTTGTGTATCACCCTTTATCTAATCCACTAAAATTATATCCATAGAAAGGCGTAAAAATGGAAGGTTCGAAGTGCGTCATTTTAAACGTAGCGTTAAAAATGACGCACTTCGAACCTTTCATTTTTACGCCTTTCTATGAATATAAGTGTATATTATAACAATGGTTATCTTAGACGAAACTGCCTCTCTGTCTCTAACTTTAGTGCTTCTCCATGCTGTCTAACACCTCTGTAAAACACACTGAGTATCAGTCAGATTTGTGCGTCCACCCATATGTTATAGACATTGGTAATATATATATATATATATATATATATATATATATATATATATATATATATATATATATATATATATATATATATAAATTGCCGAAACAGTTTTTCATGGTAAACAACTGATGATCGCTTAAAATAGTGTTAGAAACAAACTAATATAATAACTGTAAAAAATAAATTAACTTACATGAGTGATTTTCCACTGGAAGACTTGGGACTATAAGTTTTTTTTGTTGTTTTTTGTATATATACTTTTAATGGTTGAGAATCTTCCGAGACTATATATATATATATATGTATATATATATAGATATATATATATATATATATATATATATATATACATACATATATATATATATATATATATATCTATATATATATATATATATATATATATATATATATATATATCGATTTAAAACGATCATATTGTACAAAAACGCAAACCGGAGAGTATGGTGGGTTTCCCTGGCATAAAGTGTTTTTTAGACTGATGTTAAGTGTAATATTATGTTTATATCAAACTCGACGAGATGAGTTTTCGTCATGTATATTGCATACGCATATTCATGTATATATACAAAATGACGAGAATATATATAACAAACAGGTTACTGTAGTTAGTGAATACTGAATGTTAAATGAAGTAAAATAAAATAAAAACATACAAGTCGACATCGGAAAAGGCCAAATTAACTTACGGAAACAACATATTTTCATGTTAGCTGAATTCACATTTTGTTACTGTACATAGAAGACTTCGATTTAGTAGCAGACACTCATCTCATCTGAATATATATAAGGCAAACATCTGTGTGTATGTATGTAACGCTAAGGCTTTTAAAATACTCAACAAACATCCCAAATTAGTATTTGTTTAAACAGGCATAACCTCGAGAAAATAATATCTGAAAATTAAAAAATTAAGATTCATTATTAACGGGTCAAATAGCCATTTTTTCAGTTAATGTGATCAGGATGTTTAGTGTTATCTTGTGCACGTGACGTCACATTGATAGGTACATGACGTCATAGTTATATGTTTGGATATTATTTTAATGCAATCATCACATTATTATTGTTTTATTGCATTTCTCTTCGGACTATTGCTCTCACCAAATAATAAGAATCAGAAAGAGTGATTTTAGTTGAGCTCTGGAGGCCTCCTTGTATTTGACGTTGTCCGGGAATAAGACAATACAATGTTAAGGACGTTCTGTTGTCATTATGATCGGTCAAAGAGAGAAGTTAAGCAATGCATGGCATGACCAGTACTAAATGTGTGACGATTTAGGATTACCAGGTGCTGTAAAATCGAGGTTAAGCAACGCGTATACTGGCAAGTACTAAATGGATGACTCAATCAGTGAAATTAAAGGAATAAATAATAATGTTCCGCCATTGTTTTCATT
This sequence comes from Sepiola atlantica, assembly GCA_963556195.1. Classification (NCBI taxonomy): domain Eukaryota; kingdom Metazoa; phylum Mollusca; class Cephalopoda; order Sepiida; family Sepiolidae; genus Sepiola; species Sepiola atlantica. Next base: position 23,060,182 of record OY744530.1, read on the forward strand.
AATATATATATAAACAGGCTAAATCAATCTCGACATACGATTTTAGTACATTATATACAAAAATACCCCATAAAGAACTTATTAAAGAATTAGGTAATACTGTAGATTTAGCTTTTGCAGGAGGAAAAGGTAAATACATAGACTTTGCAAAATCTAAAGCCTTTTGGTGTAAAAATAAAAATGGTAAGACGAGTGTATCCAAAACTGGTCTGATAATGCTTATAAGTCACCTTTTAAAAGAGAGTTACTTTCAAATAGAGAAATAAATTATTGCTCCAAACAATAGGTATTTCAATGGGTTTGGATCCGTCTCCATTTTGGGCAGATCTATATTTACATAGACTGGAATATATATATATATATGTCATCATTAATAAAAAATGATATATTTAGAACGTATAGTTATCATGGATGTAGGCGATATATTGACGACCTTGTTAGCATTAATGATAGCGAAGAGTTTGCAAATACTAAACATTTAATATATCCTAAAGAGTTAAAATTAAACTGTGAACATAAGGGAACACAAGGTACTTTTCTTGATTTGGATATAACAATTGAAATATTTATCTATAAACTGTTTGATAAAAGAAATTCATCCCCTTTTCGTATCGTGCGAATGCCATATAAAAATAGTACTAGCCCTGTGTATATATTTTACGGGAGTATTATTTCTGAATTTCTGAGAATTGCTCGTGTTACCTTAAAATAAGTAGATTTCATGCCCCCAATTTCTGATCTAATAATAAGAATGATTAACCAAGGTGGCGATCAAAATAAAATATTTGGACAATTAAATAAGGCAATTACTCGCCATCCTGATGGTTTTAAATATTATCAAATTAATCAAAATAAACTGATAGAACAAATCATAGTTATATAAATAGAAATAATGTATAATATGTATAAACGTATATATAACACATCTGCTAATTATAATAAGAAAAACAATAAAACTACAGTAGAAAGAAAGAAATGTTAAAAAAGAAGAAGAAGAAGAAGAAGAAGAAAACCGACAGTTATGAACGCCGATTTTAAACACCGGGAGTTACAAAGAAGAAGAAGAAAAAGAAAGAAAAAGAGAACAAATTAACGGTTAACTTACAGACGCAGATTTGAAACAATGAGAAGAGAAAAAAGTCGACAGTTGTGAACGCAGATTAGAAAAACTAAATTGAACAAGGAAGATTAATATTTATTTGAGGTTGACAACAACGGGGAGATGGACAACAAAGTAGGACGAGGGAGAAAAGGAGGAACTAAAGGTATATATATATGTATGTGTGTATGTATATATATATATATATATAGATTTAGATTTTTCACTTATAAAATAGATCATTCAGTGAAGACCGGGGTTGTTCCAATAAAAAACAAGCTCGATGATACTCGATTACAGAGTACAGAGCATTTATATGTGATTTTATGAAGGCTTACCAAAGCATTCCTTTCAAGACACCAATGATCACCATTAAAGATATTTTTTCTTACAAATACTATTTATTCAAATTAAATGTTTTTTCCTACACGTGTTTCACTACCAAGCAGTTACTTGCTTGGCAGATCATCAGGGAAATTAAATGTCTGGAATACTGGTTTCAACTGCCGACAAAACACAATGTGGCGTTGTAATAGTTGAGGTCACTTAAGAAGAGAAGAGGAAAAAAATAAAAATAAAAATAAAAGTCAAACTTAAAAAGCAAGGAAGAACAACGATAAGAAAAGAAAGTCCTAGAAAAGTCTTAGAAAAGTAGCTTGTGCATTATTTCTTCCACCAAGTTAACAAGCAAGCAATCAGTCCCAAATACATTCAATAAAACCACAAAACCGGAACAATGTGCGATAATACACTTTCACGTTAGCCGGTACAATGATGAATAAATTCCCCCCCCATAAGAAAACAAAAGAACTAAATCATTCAAGTTACCGCTCACAAGTTACCATTCCAATCCAATGATAGTATGGGAATTCTAAATCCAACTTCTCACAAAGAAAAAAGCGGGATAGGCTTTTTTCGCTTCGTTAAACAACAAAACGATAATAATTCGGCAGTTAATTAAATGAAGGATATTTTCCCAAAATGTAAAATGACGTCCCAGACACTAGATTATTAATTTCTATATGGAATAGGTTTAATAATAAATATTTTTAGAAACAGTATTTTGAATAAATAGTTTCTATATTAAGATTTTTTCTTGATGGAAGGGAGTTTTCTGCGGGATTGACATTCAACTCGTCGTGTGTTTATTTCGAAGGGTAATAAATCAACAATTGAAATAAGACTCTTTGAACTCGGACGAACATTTGTGTTGACTTTTCTTTGTGAGAAGTTGGATTTAGAATTCCCATACTATCATTGGATTGGAATGGTAACTTGTGAGCGGTAACTTGAATGATTTAGTTCTTTTGTTTTCTTATGGGGGGGGGATTTATTCATCATTGTACCGGCTAACGTGAAAGTGTATTATCGCACATTGTTCCGGTTTTGTGATTTTATTGAATGTATTTGGGACCGATTGCTTGCTTGTTGGCTTGGTGGAAGAAATAATGCACAAGCTACTTTTCTAAGACTTTTCTAGGACTTTCTTTTCTTATCGTTGTTCTTCCTTGCTTTTTAAGTTTGACTTTTATTTTTATTTTTATTTTTTTCCTCTTCTCTTCTTAAGTGACCTCAACTATTACAACGCCACATTGTGTTTTGTCGGCAGTTGAAACCAGTATTCCAGACATTTAATTTCCCTGATGATCTGCCAAGCAAGTAACTGCTTGGTAGTGAAACACGTGTAGGAAAAAACATTTAATTTGAATAAATAGTATTTGTAAGAAAAAATATCTTTAATGGTTATCATTGGTGTCTTGAAAGGAATGCTTTGGTAAGCCTTCATAAAATCACATATATATATATATATATATATATATATATATATATATATATATATATATATATATATATATATGTATATACATATTTATTAATTGATCTTTTATTTTTTGATGTGTTGATGTTTTTTATATTTATAGTATATAACTAAAAATAATATATTAATCACTTAAATCATAGTGTCATGGATTCGTCATAACACTTTAAAATACAGCAACATTTTTGTGAGTAACGGATAAATTTTATTAGACAGACGAACAGCACAGGTAAATAATTTTTTTTTTTTGTGTCTTAGATAACTAATATAAGTTAGCAAAACATTTATATGGAACAAAACGTAGATTTAGTATAAGGAACGTTTATGTTTTGTCTTTTAAGAGGAGTGGTGTCTGATCGACTCTGCTAGGAAGCCATGAAATTAAATACTGTCTTGTTTTTAAATTCCTGAAAAGTTTTTCATGGTAAACAACTGATGATCCCTAAAAATAGTGTTAGAAAATAACTTATATAATAACTGTAAACATAAATTGACTTACATGAGTGATTTTCCACTGGAAGACTTGAGACTATAATATTTTTTTTTTAGTTTTTTTTTTTTTAAATTTTTTTTTTATATATATTTTTTTATATAGTTTTAATGGTTGAGAAACTTCCGAGACTATATATATATATATATATATATATATATATATATATATATATATATATATATATATATATATATATATATATATATATATATATATATCCATACAAAATAACTTCTCAACCAGTTAAGTTACAGGAAAGAATTATTATGATCGGCAACTGTTTGTACTAATATTGGTATTCATATAAACTAAGGTCGCAATCAGTAAAGTTAAATGCAGTTTTAATTATGCCCTGCCATTGCTTTCACTAATATATGTATATATATTAGACCACGTCTCAATCAGTGAAGTTAAAAGAAGAAATAATTATGCCCCTGCCATTGTTTTCACATATAGTTTTTACCTGGTGCGGCCACATTTTTTTTTTGAACTTAAAATACTTTTTGGTTAGGTGGAGAGTAAACAATTTTTCTTTTTTTTTGGGGGGGGGGGGGTAGAGGCTAAACAATTTATTGGAGGGGGCTAGATGCTAAACAATTTTTGGGGTGGTCCCACATTTTTTTTTTTGAACTTTAAATATTTCACAGGAATATGGAAGAGTAAAACTTTTTTAGCAGGGGTGGGGTTGGAGCGTAAAAACATTTACGGGGAGTCGGGGAAAATTTAGGAGGACGGGGGGCAGGGCCAAATTAGGTTTTTAACTTAAAATATTTTTCAGGGTTAGGGGAGAGTAAAACAATTCGGGGGTGGGTGGAGGGTAATACATGGGGGGTGATTTTTTTGGTTGGGGGGCACATTTTTTTTTTAACTTAAAATATTACTTAGGGTAGGGGGAGAGTAAAAAAAATTGGGGGCATGAGGGTAGAGGTTAATTTTTTTTGAGGGGGGGGGGTTGGGGAACATTTTTTGGGGGGGGGCACATTTTTTTTTTAGTTTATAACTTAAAATATTTCTCAGGGTTTGAGTAGAGTAAAAATATTTGGGGGTCGGGGAACATTTTTTTGGGGATTGTCAAATTTTTAAACATTTTTTTCTTTAACTTAAAATATTTCTTTGGGTAGGGGGAGAGTAAAATATGTTGATAGGTGGGTGGTTGTGGAGGGTAAACATATTTGAAGAGGCGGGGCCAATTTTTTTTTTCCTAAAATATTTATCATGGTAAGGGGAGAGTAATAAAACAGTTTTGGGGGGTTAGGGGTGGAGGGTAACATTTTTTTTTGTGGCGGGTGTTCGGTTGGGTGAAAACTTTAAGGGGAGTGAGGCCAATTTTATTTTTTTTTCCTTTTTCACTTAAGATATTTCTTAGCGTTGGGGGAACGTAAAATGAACAACAAATTCGGAGGTGGGGGTGGAGGGTAAACAATTTTGGGGGTTAGGCCTGATTTTTTTTAACTGCAAATATTACTTAGGGTAGGGGGAGAGTAACATTTTTTGGGGGTGGGGGTTGATAGGAAACATTTTTTTTAAAGGGAATGGGACATTTTTTTTTAACTTAAGATATTTCTATGGGTTAGGGGAGAGGAATATTCATTTAACATAAAATATTTCTCAGGGTAGGGGAGAATAAACAAAATTTGGGTGGGGTGAGAGTGGAGAATAATACAATTGGGGTGGGGTCAAAATAATTTTTTTCCACACCCACCAAATTTTTTTTTCTTCTTACACTTAAAATATTACATAGGGTAGCGGGAGAGGTAACTTTTGGAAGTGGGTAAGGTTGGAGAGTAAAAAATTGGGGGGAGGGGAGGGGCACACTTTTTTGTTTGTTTCATGAACTTAAACCAGGCTCATTAATATGAGTTCTTTTTCATGATAGTGACACTACATGAATGAACTTTATTTTTATTCTTGGATACGACAGGGGCGTATTAATATGAGTTATTTTTTATGACAGTGAGAAAACATAAACAAACACAATTTTGATTATTTGGTACGACAGGGGCGTATTAATATAAGTGTTTAGGTATGATAACTGGGCTGGAGATAGGTATATATATAGTATACCAACTATTTCAGAGATAAGTAATAAGTATATAGTATGCGCACCAGGAAGGCGATTGGTACAAATATAGTATGCACATCGGGGTGCCGATAAGTACGTATATATTATTCACAACGGGGTGGCAATAGGTACTATATAGTATGTGCATAGGGGTGTCGATAGGTACGTATATAGCATGCGCACAGGGCAGCAATAGGTACAGATATAGCATGCACTCGGGGGCGGTGATAGGTACATATATAGCATGTGCACCGGGGCGACGATAGATATGTATTTAGCATGCGCTCCGGGTGGCGATAGGTACATATATTGTATGCGCATTGTGGGTTGCGAGAGGTACGTATATAGTACGCACACCATGGCGGCGATAGGTACTTGTATAGTATGCATACCGGGGTGGAGAAAGGTACTTATATAGTATCTGCAGCGGGGCGCAATAAGTATGTATATAGTATGTGCACTGAGGCTGCGATACGTACGTGTATAGTATGATCACTGAGGTAGCGATAAGTACCTGTATAGAAGGCGCAAACAGAGGTGGTACTTTTTATAGAAATATGTCACACTTTTGCCCTGAGCAACGGAAGAAGAATTGTTGGGAAGTTACAGCTTTCGCAAAAGGCAAAATGAGAAAGTAGCGGTGAAATGGGATGACTAGAGAAAACAACAGTAGAAAGATGAGAGAAACAGAAGTTTGAATATAAAGATGTAATACACACACATTTTTTTCGTTTTTTATTACCGCGAGCAACGCATGATTACATGATCTCCTATATAAAGGTCAGTTGTCTGTATGTGTGTCTGTTTGTTTGTTTGTTTGTTTGTTTGTTTGTATGTCCAGATACTCCTCCGAGAGGACCCAACAAACAGTCACACAGTTGACATCATTGTAACCGGCCAGCCCCAGGACGTATAATATCTCAGAACCGGAAAAAAAATGAACTCTTCAGGGGTCGACTGAGCACTTTTCTCCAATGGGGGGGGGGGGGCTTTTTCCTCGATTTTCAACGTTGTTTAGTACTAATTTGAGAAAAAAACAATGACATCATGTAGAATTTGAGAAATAATGCACCGTAACGCTTTTAACAGGAAATGACGTCAGAGGAAATCCCTAACGGCACTTTTTTGAACATGCGTTTATAGTGACGCAAGTGTTGTTTAATCAATAACGGCACTATTTTTTAACATGAGTTTATAGTGAAGCAAGGGTTGCTTAATCCTAACCGTATTTTTTCTGTTCACATAATAACATCCTCCTAGGTATTATCTCCTTTTTTTTGTAGAGGTGTGAAGTTTGTAGTATCAGTAAAATCTAAGTAATAAATAATTATGCTCCCCCACTGTTTTCACTAATATTTGTATACATATTAAATAACGTCTCAATAAGTAAACAAAGAAGAGAAATAATTATGCTCCACCATTGTTTTCACTAATATTTGTATACATATTGTATACATATTTAAAAATTGGGGTGTGCGGCTCAGGCGAAATTTGGGGGAGGGGGGGTATCGGCATTCGGCGGTGAGGCGCCTCAGGCGAAATTGGAGGGGGGTATCAGCATTCGGCCCTGGGGCGCCTCAGGCGAAATTAAAGGGTCGGGTCGGCATTCGGCGGTGGGGCGCCTCAGGCCAAATCTAGGGGAGGGTGAGTGTCGGCATTCGGCGGTGGGGCGGCTCAGGCCAAATTTGGAGATGGGGGATTGTCGGCATAATGCAAAGTCACGATTTTAACAGGAAATGACGTCAAAGGGAATCCTTAACGGAACTTTTTTGAACATGAGTCCATAGTGAAGCAAGGGTTGCTTAATTTCTAACGGCACTTTTTTGAACATGAGTCCATAGTGAAGAAAGGGTTGTTTAATAAATAACGGCACTTTTTTGAACACGAGTTTGTAGTGAAGCAAGGGTTGCTTAATCCTAACCGCATTTCTTCTATTGACATGATACCATCCTCCCAGGTATTACCTCCTTCTTTTTGAGACGTGTGAAGTTAGTGTAGTATCAGTAAAATTAAAGTAATAAATCATTATGCCTCACCATTGTTTTCAGTAGTATTTGTATACATATTAAATAACGTCTTAAAAGTAAAGTAAGAAGAGAAATAATTGTGCTCCGGCACTGTTTCTACTAATATTTTTATACATATAAAATAACGTCTCAATAAGTAAAGTAATAAGAGAAATAATTATGCTCCACCATTGTTTTCACTAATATTTGTATACATATTAAATAACGTCTCAAGAAGTAAAGTAAGAAGAGAAATTATTATGCTCCGCCATTGTTTTCACTAATATTTGTATACATATTAAATAACGTCTCAATAAGTAAAGTAAAAAGAGAAATAATTATGGTCCACTATTGTTTTCACTAATATTTGTATACATATTGTATACATATTTAAAAATTGGGGTGGGAGAGGGGGTATCGGCATTCGGCGGTGGGGCACCTAAGGCAAAATTTGGGGGGGGGGGTATCGGCATTCGGCGGTGGGGCGCCTCAGGCGAAATTTGGGGGAGGGTCGGCACTCGGCGGTGGGACGCCTCAGGCCAAATCTAGGTAGGGTGAGTGTCGGCATTCAGCGGTGATGCGCCTCAGGCCAAATTTGGAGATGGGGGATTGTCGGCATAATGCAAAGTCACGATTTTAACAGGAAATGACGTCAAAGGGAATCCCTAACGGAACTTTTTTGAACATGAGTCTATAGTGAAGCAAGGGTTGCTTAATTCCTAACGGCACTTTTTTGAAAATGAGTCCATAGTGAAGCAATGGTTGTTTAATGAATAACGGCACTTTTTTGAACACGAGTTTATAGTGAAGCAAGGGTTGCTTAATCCTAACTGCATTTCTTCTGTTGACATGATACCATCCTCCCAGGTATTACCTCCTTTTTTGAGAGGTGTGAAGTTAGTGTAGTATCAGTAAAATTAAAGTAATAAATAATTATGCTTCACCATTGTTTTCACTAATATTTTTATACATATTAAATAACGTCTCAATAAGTAAAGTAAGAAAAGAGATAATTATGTTCCGCCACTGTTTTCACTAATATTTATATACATATAAAATAACGTCTCAAGAAGTAAAGTAAAAAGAGTGATAATTATGCTCCACCATTGTTTTCAATAATATTTGTATACATATTAAATAACGTCTCAAGAAGTAAAGTAAGAAGAGAAATTATTATGCTCCGCCATTGTTTTCACTAATATTTGTATACATATTAAATAACGTCTCAATAAGTAAAGTAAGAAAAGTAATAATTATGCTCCTCCATTGTTTTCACTTATATTTGTATACATATTAAAAAACATCTCAATATATAAAGTAAGAAAAGAAATAATTATGCCCCGCAACTGTTTTCACTAATATTTGTATACATATTAAAAAACATCTCAATAAATAAAGTAACGAATAGAAATAATTATTCTCCGCCACTGTTTTTACTAATATTTGTATACATGTAAAATAACGTCTTAATAAGTAAAGTAAGAAAAGAGATAATTATGCTCCCCCATTGATTTAACTAATATTTGTATACATATTAAATAACGTCAAGAAGTTAAGAAACAAGAGAAATAATTATGCTTCGCCATTGTTTTTACTAATATTTGTATACATGTAAAATAACGTCTCAATAAGTAAACTAAGAAGAGAAAGTATTATGCTCAACTACTGTTTTCACTTATATTTTTATACATATAAAACAACTTCTCAATAAGTAAAGTAAGAAGAGAAATAATTATGCACCGACATTGTTTTCACTAATATTTGTATACATGTTAAATAACATTTTTTATTTTGAACTCAAAATATTTCGCAGGGTTAGAGGTGAGAGTGAAAAATAAGTTGGGAGTAGGATGCTGGAGACATTGAGGGGTCGGAGAAAATTTAAGGGGTCAATCCGAACTTTTTAGGGGTCAGGCAAAATTTGTTCTTTTTTATTTTGTTTTTAACTCAAAATATTTCTCAGTGTTGAGGAGAGTGAAACATTAGTTGGGATGGGGGGCTGGAAAGATTTAGGGGTCAGGCCGAACTTTTTAGGGGTCAGGCCAAATTTTTTATTTTTTTGTTTTGAACTCAAAATATTTCTCGAGGTCGGGGGAGAGTTAAAAATTAAGAGGCTAAAGAGAATGAGGGGTTGGGAAACATTTTAGAGGTCAGGCCGAACATTTTAGGGGTCAAGCAAAAGTTTTTTCTTTTTTTTGTTGTTTTGAAATCAAAATATGTCTCATGGTTGGGGGAGAGTTAAAAATTAGTTGGGATCGCGGGGCTGGAGAGAATGAGGGGTCGGGGAAAATTTCAGGGGTCAGGCCGTACTTTTAAGGGGTCAGGCCAAATTTTTTTTTTTTTTTTGTTTTGAAGTCAAAATATTTCTCATGGTTGAGGTTGAGTGAAAAATTAGGGGGCTGGAGAGATGAAGGAGTCGGGGAACATTTTAGGGGTCAGGCCAGACTTTTTAGGGGTCAGGCCAAAATTTTTTTGTTTTTTTTGTTTTAAACTCAAAATATTTCTCAGGGTTGGGGGAGAGTGAAAAATTAAGGGGCTGGAGAGATTGAGGGGTTTGAGAAAATTTTAGGGGTCAGGCCGAACTTTTTAGGGGTCAGCCCAAATTTTTGGTTTTTTTTTGTTTTGAACTCAAAATATTTCTCATGGTTGGGGTAGAGTGAAAAATTAGGGTGCTTGATGAGAATTAGACTTCGGGGAAAGTTTTAGAGGTTATGCCAGACTTTTTAGGGGTCAGGCCAAAATTTTTTTGTTTTTTTTGTTTTAAACTCAAAATATTTCTCAGGGTTGGGGTTGAGTGAAAAATTAGGGGGCTGGAGAGATGAAGGAGTCGGGGAACATTTTAGGGGTCAGGCCAGACTTTTTAGGGGTCAGGCCAAATTTTTTGTTTTTTTTTGTTTTGAACTCAAAATATTTCTCATGGTTGGGGTAGAGTGAAAAATTAGGGTGCTTGATGAGAATTAGACTTTGGGGAAAGTTTTAGAGGTTATGCCAGACTTTTAAGGGGTCAGGCAAAATTTTTTTTTCTTTTTTGTTTTGAACTCAAACTATTTCTCAGGGTTGGGGTTGAGTGAAAAATTAGGGGGCTTGGCGAGAATGAAGAGTCGGGGAACATTTTAGGGGCCAGGCCAAACTTTTTAGGGGTCAGGCCAAATTTTTTTGTTTTTTTTTGTTGAACTCAAAATATTTCTCATGGTTGGGGGAGAATGAAAAATTAAGGAGCTGGAGAGATTGAGGGGGTGGAGAAAATTTTGGGGTCAGGCAGAACTTTTAAGGGGTCAGGCCAAACTTTTTTCTTTTTTTTTTGTTTTGAACTTAAAATATTTTTCAGGGTTTAGGGAGAGTGAAAATATAGGGTGCTTGATAAGAATGAGGAGTCGGAAAAAATTTTAGGGGTCAGGCCGACTTTTTTAGGGGTCAGGCCAAATTTTTTTGTTTTTTTTTTGTTTTGAACTCAAAATATTTCTCATAGTTGGGGGAGAATGAAAAATTAGATGGCTGGAGAGATTGAGGGGTTCGGGAAAATTTTAGGGGTCAGGCCGAACTTTTTAGGGGTCAGGCCAATTTTTTTTCTTTTTTTTTGTTGTTTTGAACTCAAAATATTTCTCAGGGTTAGGGGGAGAGTGAAAAATTAGGGTGCTTGATTAGAATTAGGAGTTGGGGAAAGTTTTAGCGGTCAGGCCGAACTTTTTAGGGGTAAGGCAAAATGTTTTTGTTTTTTTTTTTGTTTTGAACTCAAAATATTTCTCATGGTTGGGTTTGAGTGAAAAAATAGGGGGCTGGAGAGATTGAGGAGTCGGGAAAAATTTTAGGGGTCAGGCCGAACTTTTTAGGGGTCAGGCAAAATTTTTATTTTTTTATTTTTTTGAACTCAAAATATTTCTCAGGTTTGGGGGAGTTTTAAAAATTAGTTGGGAGGGGGGGCTTGATAGAGTTAGGGGTCGGGACAAAATTTTAGGGGTCTAGCCGAACTTTTGAAAATGGAAAGCCAAATTTTTTTCTTTTTTTGTTGTTTTGAACTAAAAATATTTCTCAGATTTGGGGGAGAGTAAAACATTAGTTGGGATGGGGGGCTAGAGAGAATGAGGGGTCAGAGAAATTTTTAGGGATCAGGCCAAACTGTTTAAGGATCAGCCCCAATTTTTTTTTTTTTTTTTGTTTTGAACTCAAAATATTTCTCATGGTTGGGGTAGAGTGAAAAATTAGGGTGCTTGATGAGAATGAGACTTCGGGGAAAGTTTAAGGGGTAATGCAAGACTTTTTAGGGGTCAGGCAAAATGTTTTTCTTTTTTTTTGTTTTGAACTCAAAATATTTCTCAGGGTTGGGGTTGAGTTAAAAATTAGGGGGCTGGAGAGATGAAGGAGTCGGGGAACATTTTAGGGGTCAGGCCAGACTTTTTAGGGGTCAGGCCAAAATTTTTTTGTTTTTTTTGTTTTAAACTCAAAATATTTCTCAGGGTTGGGGGAGAGTGAAAAATTAAGGGGCTGGAGAGATTGAGGGGTTTGAGAAAATTTTAGGGGTCAGGCCGAACTTTTTAGGGGTCAGGCCAAATTTTTTGTTTTTTTTTGTTTTGAACTAAAAATATTTCTCATGGTTGGGGTAGAGTGAAAAATTAGGGTGCTTGATGAGAATTAGACTTCGGGGAAAGTTTTAGAGGTTATGCCAGACTTTTTAGGGGTCAGGCCAAAATTTTTATTTTTTTATTTTTTTGAACTCAAAATATTTCTCAGGGTTGGGGTTGAGTTAAAAATTAGGGGGCTTGATGAGAATGAAGAGTCGGGGAACATTTTAGGGGCCAGGCCAAACTTTTTAGGGGTCAGGCCAAATTTTTTTTTTTTTTTTTGTTGAACTCAAAATATTTCTCATGGTTGGGGGAGAATGAAAAATTAAGGAGCTGGAGAGATTGAGGGGGTGGAGAAAATTTTGGGGTCAGGCCGAACTTTTTAGGGGTCAGGCCAAATTTTTGGGGTTTTTTTTTTGTTTTGAACTCAAAATATTTCTCATGGTTGGAGTTGAGTAAAAAATTAGGGGGCTGGAGAGATTGAGGGGTTCGGGAAAATTTTAGGGGTCAGGCCGAACTTTTTAGGGGTCAGGCCAAATTTTTTGTTTTTTTTTGTTTTGAACTCAAAATATTTCTCATGGTTGGGGTAGAGTGAAAAATTAGGGTGCTTGATGAGAATTAGACTTCGGGGAAAGTTTTAGAGGTTATGCCAGACTTTTTAGGGGTCAGGCCAAAATTTTTTTGTTTTTTTTGTTTTGAACTCAAAATATTTCTCAGGGTTGGGGTTGAGTGAAAAATTAGGGGGCTGGAGAGATGAAGGAGTCGGGGAACATTTTAGGGGTCAGGCCAGACTTTTTAGGGGTCAGGCCAAATTTTTTTTTTTTTTTTTGTTGAACTCAAAATATTTCTCATGGTTGGGGGAGAATGAAAAATTAAGGAGCTGGAGAGATTGAGGGGGTGGAGAAAATTTTGGGGTCAGGCAGAACTTTTTAGGGGTCAGGCCAAATTTTTTTGTTTTTTTTTGTTTTGAACTTAAAATATTTTTCAGGGTTTAGGGAGAGAGAAAATATAGGGTGCTTGATAAGAATGAGGAGTCGGAAAAAATTTTAGGGGTCAGGCCGACTTTTTTAGGGGTCAGGCCAAATTTTTTTGTTTTTTTTTTGTTTTGAACTCAAAATATTTCTCATGGTTGGGGTAGAGTGAAAAATTAGGGTGCTTGATGAGAATTAGACTTCGGGGAAAGTTTTAGAGGTTATGCCAGACTTTTTAGGGGTCAGGCCAAAATTTTTTTGTTTTTTTTGTTTTAAACTCAAAATATTTCTCAGGGTTGGGGTTGAGGGAAAAATTAGGGGGCTGGAGAGATGAAGGAGTCGGGGAACATTTTAGGGGTCAGGCCAGACTTTTTAGGGGTCAGGCCAAATTTTTGTTTTTTTTTGTTTTGAACTCAAAATATTTCTCATGGTTGGAGTAGAGTGAAAAATTAGGGTGCTTGATGAGAATTAGACTTCGGGGAAAGTTTTAGAGGTTATGCCAGACTTTTTAGGGGTTCGGGAAAATTTTAGGGGTCAGGCCGAACTTTTTAGGGGTCAGGCCAATTTTTTTTCTTTTTTTTTTGTTGTTTTGAACTCAAAATATTTCTCAGGGTAAGGGGGAGAGTGAAAAATTAGGGTGCTTGATTAGAATTAGGAGTTGGGGAAAGTTTTAGCGGTCAGGCCGAACTTTTTAGGGGTAAGGCAAAATGTTTTTGTTTTTTTTTTTGTTTTGAACTCAAAATATTTCTCATGGTTGGGTTTGAGTGAAAAAATAGGGGGCTGGAGAGATTGAGGAGTCGGGGAAAATTTTAGAGGTTATGCCAGACTTTTTAGGGGTCAGGCAAAATTTTTATTTTTTTATTTTTTTGAACTCAAAATATTTCTCAGGTTTGGGGGAGTTTTAAAAATTAGTTGGGAGGGGGGGCTTGATAGAGTTAGGGGTCGGGACAAAATTTTAGGGGTCTAGCCGAACTTTTGAAAATGGAAGGCCAAATTTTTTTATTTTTTTGTTGTTTTGAACTAAAAATATTTCTCAGATTTGGGGGAGAGTAAAACATTAGTTGGGATGGGGGGCTAGAGAGAATGAGGGGTCAGAGAAATTTTTAGGGATCAGGCCAAACTGTTTAAGGGTCAGCCCCAATTTTTTTTTTTTTTTGTTTTGAACTCAAAATATTTCTCATGGTTGGGGTAGAGTGAAAAATTAGGGTGCTTGATCAGAATGAGACTTCGGGGAAAGTTTAAGGGGTCATGCAAGACTTTTTAGGGGTCAGGCAAAATGTTTTTCTTTTTTTTTGTTTTGAACTCAAAATATTTCTCATGGTTGGGGTTGAGTTAAAAATAAGGGGGCTTGATGAGAATGAAGAGTCGGGGAACATTTTAGGGGCCAGGCCAAACTTTTTAGGGGTCAGGCCAAATTTTTTTTTTTTTTTTTTGTTGAACTCAAAATATTTCTCATGGTTGGGGGAGAATGAAAAATTAAGGAGCTGGAGAGATTGAGGGGGTGGAGAAAATTTTGGGGTCAGGCCGAACTTTTTAGGGGTCAGGCCAAATTTTTGGGGTTTTTTTTTTGTTTTGAACTCAAAATATTTCTCATGGTTGGGGTTGAGTAAAAAATTAGGGGGCTGGAGAGATTGAGGGGTTCGGGAAAATTTTAGGGGTCAGGCCGAACTTTTTAGGGGTCAGGCCAAATTTTTTTCTTTTTTTTTGTTGTTTTGAACTCAAAATTTTTCTCAGGGTTGGGGGAGAGTGAAAAATTAGGGTGCTTGATGAGAATTAGGAGTTAGGGAAAGTTTTAGCAGTCAGGCCGAACTTTTTAGGGGTCAGGCAAAATGTTTTTTTTTTTTTTTTGTTTTGAACTCAAAATATTTCTCATGGTTGGGGTTTAGTTAAAAATTAGGGGGCTGGAGAGATTGAGGAGTCGGAGAAAACTTTTAGGGGTCAGGCCGAACTTTTAAGGGGTCAGGCAAAATTTTTTTTTTTTTTTTTTTGAACTCTATATATTTCTCAGGTTTGAGGGAGTTTTAAAAATTAGTTGGGAGGCGGGGCTTTATAGAGTTAGGGGTCGGGACAAAATTTTTGGTGTCTAGCCGAACTTTTGAAAGGGAAGGCCAAATTTTTTTCTTTTTTTGTTGTTTTGAACTAAAAATATTTCTCAGATTTGGGGGAGAGTAAAACATTAGTTGGGATGGAGGGGCTGGAGAGAATGAGGGGTCAGAGAAATTTTTAGGGATCAGGCCAAACTGTTTAAGGGTCAGTCCCAATTTTTTTTTTTTTTTTGTTTTGAACTCAAAATATTTCTCATGGTTGGGGTAGAGTGAAAAATTAGGGTGCTTGATGAGAATGAGACTTCGGGGAAAGTTTAAGGGGTCATGCAAGACTTTTTAGGGGTCAGGCAAAATGTTTTTCTTTTTTTTTGTTTTGAACTCAAAATATTTCTCAGGGTTGGGGTTGAGTTAAAAATTAGGGGGCTGGAGAGATGAAGGAGTCGGGGAACATTTTAGGGGTCAGGCCAGACTTTTTAGGGGTCAGGCCAAAATTTTTTTGTTTTTTTTGTTTTAAACTCAAAATATTTCTCAGGGTTGGGGGAGAGTGAAAAATTAAGGGGCTGGAGAGATTGAGGGGTTTGAGAAAATTTTAGGGGTCAGGCCGAACTTTTTAGGGGTCAGGCCAAATTTTTGGTTTTTTTTTGTTTTGAACTCAAAATATTTCTCATGGTTGGGGTAGAGTGAAAAATTAGGGTGCTTGATGAGAATTAGACTTCGGGGAAAGTTTTAGAGGTTATGCCAGACTTTTTAGGGGTCAGGCCAAAATTTTTATTTTTTTATTTTTTTGAACTCAAAATATTTCTCAGGGTTGGGGTTGAGTTAAAAATTAGGGGGCTTGATGAGAATGAAGAGTCGGGGAACATTTTAGGGGCCAGGCCAAACTTTTTAGGGGTCAGGCCAAATTTTTTTTTTTTTTTTTGTTGAACTCAAAATATTTCTCATGGTTGGGGGAGAATGAAAAATTAAGGAGCTGGAGAGATTGAGGGGGTGGAGAAAATTTTGGGGTCAGGCCGAACTTTTTAGGGGTCAGGCCAAATTTTTGGGGTTTTTATTTTGTTTTGAACTCAAAATATTTCTCATGGTTGGGTTTGAGTGAAAAAATAGGGGGCTGGAGAGATTGAGGAGTCGGGGAAAATTTTAGAGGTTATGCCAGACTTTTTAGGGGTCAGGCAAAATTTTTATTTTTTTATTTTTTTGAACTCAAAATATTTCTCAGGTTTGGGGGAGTTTTAAAAATTAGTTGGGAGGGGGGGCTTGATAGAGTTAGGGGTCGGGACAAAATTTTAGGGGTCTAGCCGAACTTTTGAAAATGGAAGGCCAAATTTTTTTATTTTTTTGTTGTTTTGAACTAAAAATATTTCTCAGATTTGGGGGAGAGTAAAACATTAGTTGGGATGGGGGGCTAGAGAGAATGAGGGGTCAGAGAAATTTTTAGGGATCAGGCCAAACTGTTTAAGGGTCAGCCCCAATTTTTTTTTTTTTTTGTTTTGAACTCAAAATATTTCTCATGGTTGGGGTAGAGTGAAAAATTAGGGTGCTTGATCAGAATGAGACTTCGGGGAAAGTTTAAGGGGTCATGCAAGACTTTTTAGGGGTCAGGCAAAATGTTTTTCTTTTTTTTTGTTTTGAACTCAAAATATTTCTCATGGTTGGGGTTGAGTTAAAAATAAGGGGGCTTGATGAGAATGAAGAGTCGGGGAACATTTTAGGGGCCAGGCCAAACTTTTTAGGGGTCAGGCCAAATTTTTTTTTTTTTTTTTTGTTGAACTCAAAATATTTCTCATGGTTGGGGGAGAATGAAAAATTAAGGAGCTGGAGAGATTGAGGGGGTGGAGAAAATTTTGGGGTCAGGCCGAACTTTTTAGGGGTCAGGCCAAATTTTTGGGTTTTTTTTTTTGTTTTGAACTCAAAATATTTCTCATGGTTGGGGTTGAGTAAAAAATTAGGGGGCTGGAGAGATTGAGGGGTTCGGGAAAATTTTAGGGGTCAGGCCGAACTTTTTAGGGGTCAGGCCAAATTTTTTTCTTTTTTTTTGTTGTTTTGAACTCAAAATTTTTCTCAGGGTTGGGGGAGAGTGAAAAATTAGGGTGCTTGATGAGAATTAGGAGTTAGGGAAAGTTTTAGCAGTCAGGCCGAACTTTTTAGGGGTCAGGCAAAATGTTTTTTTTTTTTTTTTGTTTTGAACTCAAAATATTTCTCATGGTTGGGGTTTAGTTAAAAATTAGGGGGCTGGAGAGATTGAGGAGTCGGAGAAAACTTTTAGGGGTCAGGCCGAACTTTTAAGGGGTCAGGCAAAATTTTTTTTTTTTTTTTTTTGAACTCTATATATTTCTCAGGTTTGAGGGAGTTTTAAAAATTAGTTGGGAGGCGGGGCTTTATAGAGTTAGGGGTCGGGACAAAATTTTTGGTGTCTAGCCGAACTTTTGAAAGGGAAGGCCAAATTTTTTTCTTTTTTTGTTGTTTTGAACTAAAAATATTTCTCAGATTTGGGGGAGAGTAAAACATTAGTTGGGATGGAGGGGCTGGAGAGAATGAGGGGTCAGAGAAATTTTTAGGGATCAGGCCAAACTGTTTAAGGGTCAGCCCCAATTTTTTTTTTTTTTTTGTTTTGAACTCAAAATATTTCTCATGGTTGGGGTAGAGTGAAAAATTAGGGTGCTTGATGAGAATGAGACTTCGGGGAAAGTTTAAGGGGTCATGCAAGACTTTTTAGGGGTCAGGCAAAATGTTTTTCTTTTTTTTTGTTTTGAACTCAAAATATTTCTCAGGGTTGGGGTTGAGTTAAAAATTAGGGGGCTGGAGAGATGAAGGAGTCGGGGAACATTTTAGGGGTCAGGCCAGACTTTTTAGGGGTCAGGCCAAAATTTTTTTGTTTTTTTTGTTTTAAACTCAAAATATTTCTCAGGGTTGGGGGAGAGTGAAAAATTAAGGGGCTGGAGAGATTGAGGGGTTTGAGAAAATTTTAGGGGTCAGGCCGAACTTTTTAGGGGTCAGGCCAAATTTTTGGTTTTTTTTTGTTTTGAACTCAAAATATTTCTCATGGTTGGGGTAGAGTGAAAAATTAGGGTGCTTGATGAGAATTAGACTTCGGGGAAAGTTTTAGAGGTTATGCCAGACTTTTTAGGGGTCAGGCCAAAATTTTTATTTTTTTATTTTTTTGAACTCAAAATATTTCTCAGGGTTGGGGTTGAGTTAAAAATTAGGGGGCTTGATGAGAATGAAGAGTCGGGGAACATTTTAGGGGCCAGGCCAAACTTTTTAGGGGTCAGGCCAAATTTTTTTTTTTTTTTTTGTTGAACTCAAAATATTTCTCATGGTTGGGGGAGAATGAAAAATTAAGGAGCTGGAGAGATTGAGGGGGTGGAGAAAATTTTGGGGTCAGGCCGAACTTTTTAGGGGTCAGGCCAAATTTTTGGGTTTTTTTTTTTGTTTTGAACTCAAAATATTTCTCATGGTTGGGTTTGAGTGAAAAAATAGGGGGCTGGAGAGATTGAGGAGTCGGGGAAAATTTTAGAGGTTATGCCAGACTTTTTAGGGGTCAGGCAAAATTTTTATTTTTTTATTTTTTTGAACTCAAAATATTTCTCAGGTTTGGGGGAGTTTTAAAAATTAGTTGGGAGGGGGGGCTTGATAGAGTTAGGGGTCGGGACAAAATTTTAGGGGTCTAGCCGAACTTTTGAAAATGGAAGGCCAAATTTTTTTATTTTTTTGTTGTTTTGAACTAAAAATATTTCTCAGATTTGGGGGAGAGTAAAACATTAGTTGGGATGGGGGGCTAGAGAGAATGAGGGGTCAGAGAAATTTTTAGGGATCAGGCCAAACTGTTTAAGGGTCAGCCCCAATTTTTTTTTTTTTTTGTTTTGAACTCAAAATATTTCTCATGGTTGGGGTAGAGTGAAAAATTAGGGTGCTTGATCAGAATGAGACTTCGGGGAAAGTTTAAGGGGTCATGCAAGACTTTTTAGGGGTCAGGCAAAATGTTTTTCTTTTTTTTTGTTTTGAACTCAAAATATTTCTCATGGTTGGGGTTGAGTTAAAAATAAGGGGGCTTGATGAGAATGAAGAGTCGGGGAACATTTTAGGGGCCAGGCCAAACTTTTTAGGGGTCAGGCCAAATTTTTTTTTTTTTTTTTTGTTGAACTCAAAATATTTCTCATGGTTGGGGGAGAATGAAAAATTAAGGAGCTGGAGAGATTGAGGGGGTGGAGAAAATTTTGGGGTCAGGCCGAACTTTTTAGGGGTCAGGCCAAATTTTTGGGTTTTTTTTTTTGTTTTGAACTCAAAATATTTCTCATGGTTGGGGTTGAGTAAAAAATTAGGGGGCTGGAGAGATTGAGGGGTTCGGGAAAATTTTAGGGGTCAGGCCGAACTTTTTAGGGGTCAGGCCAAATTTTTTTCTTTTTTTTTGTTGTTTTGAACTCAAAATTTTTCTCAGGGTTGGGGGAGAGTGAAAAATTAGGGTGCTTGATGAGAATTAGGAGTTAGGGAAAGTTTTAGCAGTCAGGCCGAACTTTTTAGGGGTCAGGCAAAATGTTTTTTTTTTTTTTTTGTTTTGAACTCAAAATATTTCTCATGGTTGGGGTTTAGTTAAAAATTAGGGGGCTGGAGAGATTGAGGAGTCGGAGAAAACTTTTAGGGGTCAGGCCGAACTTTTAAGGGGTCAGGCAAAATTTTTTTTTTTTTTTTTTTGAACTCTATATATTTCTCAGGTTTGAGGGAGTTTTAAAAATTAGTTGGGAGGCGGGGCTTTATAGAGTTAGGGGTCGGGACAAAATTTTTGGTGTCTAGCCGAACTTTTGAAAGGGAAGGCCAAATTTTTTTCTTTTTTTGTTGTTTTGAACTAAAAATATTTCTCAGATTTGGGGGAGAGTAAAACATTAGTTGGGATGGAGGGGCTGGAGAGAATGAGGGGTCAGAGAAATTTTTAGGGATCAGGCCAAACTGTTTAAGGGTCAGCCCCAATTTTTTTTTTTTTTTTGTTTTGAACTCAAAATATTTCTCATGGTTGGGGTAGAGTGAAAAATTAGGGTGCTTGATGAGAATGAGACTTCGGGGAAAGTTTAAGGGGTCATGCAAGACTTTTTAGGGGTCAGGCAAAATGTTTTTCTTTTTTTTTGTTTTGAACTCAAAATATTTCTCATGGTTGGGGTTGAGTTAAAAATTAGGGGGCTGGAGAGATGAAGGAGTCGGGGAACATTTTAGGGGTCAGGCCAGACTTTTTAGGGGTCAGGCCAAAATTTTTTTGTTTTTTTTGTTTTAAACTCAAAATATTTCTCAGGGTTGGGGGAGAGTGAAAAATTAAGGGGCTGGAGAGATTGAGGGGTTTGAGAAAATTTTAGGGGTCAGGCCGAACTTTTTAGGGGTCAGGCCAAATTTTTGGTTTTTTTTTGTTTTGAACTCAAAATATTTCTCATGGTTGGGGTAGAGTGAAAAATTAGGGTGCTTGATGAGAATTAGACTTCGGGGAAAGTTTTAGAGGTTATGCCAGACTTTTTAGGGGTCAGGCCAAAATTTTTATTTTTTTATTTTTTTGAACTCAAAATATTTCTCAGGGTTGGGGTTGAGTTAAAAATTAGGGGGCTTGATGAGAATGAAGAGTCGGGGAACATTTTAGGGGCCAGGCCAAACTTTTTAGGGGTCAGGCCAAATTTTTTTTTTTTTTTTTGTTGAACTCAAAATATTTCTCATGGTTGGGGGAGAATGAAAAATTAAGGAGCTGGAGAGATTGAGGGGGTGGAGAAAATTTTGGGGTCAGGCCGAACTTTTTAGGGGTCAGGCCAAATTTTTGGGGTTTTTTTTTTGTTTTGAACTCAAAATATTTCTCATGGTTGGAGTTGAGTAAAAAATTAGGGGGCTGGAGAGATTGAGGGGTCGGGGAAAATTTTAGGAGTCAGGGCGAACTTTTTAAGGGTCAGGCCAAATTTTTTTGTTTTTTTTTGTTTTGAAGTTAAAATATTTCTCAGGGTTGAGGGAGAATGAAAAATTAGATGGCTGGAGAGATTGAGGGGTTCGGGAAAATTTTAGGGGTCAGGCCGAACTTTTTAGGGGTCAGGCCAAATTTTTTTCTTTTTTTTTGTTGTTTTGAACTCAAAATATTTCTCAGGGTTGGGGGAGAGTGAAAAATTAGGGTGCTTGATGAGAATTAGGAGTTAGGGAAAGTTTTAGCAGTCAGGCCGAACTTTTTAGGGGTCAGGCAAAATGTTTTTGTTTTTTTTTTGTTTTGAACTCAAAATATTTCTCATGGTTGGGGTTTAGTTAAAAATTAGGGGGCTGGAGAGATTGAGGAGTCGGGGAAACTTTTAGGGGTCAGGCCGAACTTTTTAGGGGTCAGGCAAAATTTTTTTTTTTTTTTTTTTGAACTCTATATATTTCTCAGGTTTGAGGGAGTTTTAAAAATTAGTTGGGAGGCGGGGCTTTATAGAGTTAGGGGTCGGGAAAAAATTTTAGGGGTCTAGCCGAACTTTTGAAAGGGAAGGCCAAATTTTTTTCTTTTTTTGTTGTTTTGAACTAAAAATATTTCTCAGATTTGGGGGAGAGTAAAACATTAGTTGGGATGGGGGGGCTGGAGAGAATGAGGGGTCAGAGAATTTTTTAGGGATCAGGCCAAACTGTTTAGGGGTCAGCCCAAATTTTTTTTTTTTTTTTTTTGAACTCAAAATATTTCTCAGGGTTGGGGAAGAGTGAAAAATTAGGGGGCTGGAAGGATGTAGGGGTCGGGGAAAATTTTAGGGGTCAGGCCGAACTTTTAAGGGGTCAGGCAAATTTTTTTTTTAGTTTGTTTTGAAGTCAAAATATTTCTCAGGGTTGAATGAGAATGAAAAATTTGTTGGGATGGAAGGGCTGGAGAGATTGAGCAGTCGAGGAAAATTTTAGGGGTTAGGCCGAAATTTTTAGGGGTCAGGCCAAATTTTTTTCTTTTTTTGTTGTTTTGAACTCAAAATATTTCTCAGGGTTGGGGGAGGGTTAAAAATTAGTTGGGATTAGAGGCTGGAGAGAATGAGGGGTCAGAGAAATTTTTAGGGGTCAGGCCGAACTTTTTAGGGGTCAGGCCAATTTTTTTTTTTTGTTTTGAACGTAAAATATTTTTCAGGGTTGAGGGGGAGTGAAAGATCAAGGGGCTGGAGAGATTGAGGCGTCGGGGAAAATTTTAGCGGTCAGGCCGAACTTTTATGGGGTCAGGCCAAATTTTTTTCTTGTTTGTTGTTAACTCAAAATATTTCTACGGGTGGGGGGAGAGTGTAAAATTAGTTCTGATAGGGTGTTGGAGAGAATGAGGGGTCGGGGAAAATTTTAAGGGTCAGGCCGAACTTTTTAGTTGTCAGGCAAAATTTTTTTGTTTTTTTTTGTTTTGAACTCAAAATATTTCTCAGGGTTGGCGGAGTTTTGAAAATTAGTTGGGAGGGGGGGCTTGATAGAGTAAGGGGTCGGGGAAAATTTTAGGGGTCTGGCCGAACTTTTGAAAGGGGAGACCAAATTTTTTTCTTTTTTGGTTTTGAGCTAAAAATATTACTCAGGGTTGGAGGAAAATGTAAAATTAGTTGAGAGGGAGGGGGCTGTAGCGATTTAGGGGTCGGGAAAAATTGTAGGGGTCAGGCCGAACTTTTAAGAGGTCAGGCTAAATTTTTTTGTTTTTTTTTTGTTTTGAACTCAAAATATTTCTTAGGGTTAGGGGAGAGTGAGAAATTAGGGGGCTGGAGAGATTGAGGGGTCGGCTAACATTTTAGTGGTCAGGCCGAACTTTTTAAGCGTCAGGCAAAATTTTTTTTTTTTTTTTTTTGTTTTAAACTCAAAATATTTCTCAGAGTTGGGGGAGAGTTAAACATTAGTTGGGATGGGGGCTGGAGAGAATGAGGGGTCAGAGAAATGTTTAGGGGTCAGGCCAAACTGTTTAGGGGTCAGGCCAAATTTTTTTCTTTTTTTTTGTTTTGAACTCAAAATATTTCTCAGGGTTGGGGAAGAGTGAAAAATTAGGGGGCTGGAGAGATGTAGGGGTCGGCGAACATTTTAGGGGTCGAGCCGAACATTTTAGAGGTCAGGCAAATTTTTTTATTTTTTTATTTTTAAGTCAAAATATTTCTCAGGGTTGAAGGAGAATGAAACATTTGTTGGGATGGGAGGGCGTAAGAGATTGAGCGGTCGGGGAAAATTGTAGGGGTCAGGCCGAACTTTTAAGAGGTCAGGCTAAATTTTTTTGTTTTTTTTTTGTTTTGAACTCAAAATATTTCTTAGGGTTAGGGGAGAGTGAGAAATTAGGGGGCTGGAGAGATTGAGGGGTCGGCTAACATTTTAGTGGTCAGGCCGAACTTTTTAAGCGTCAGGCAAAATTTTTTTTTTTTTTTTTTTGTTTTAAACTCAAAATATTTCTCAGAGTTGGGGGAGAGTTAAACATTAGTTGGGATGGGGGCTGGAGAGAATGAGGGGTCAGAGAAATGTTTAGGGGTCAGGCCAAACTGTTTAGGGGTCAGGCCAAATTTTTTTCTTTTTTTTTGTTTTGAACTCAAAATATTTCTCAGGGTTGGGGAAGAGTGAAAAATTAGGGGGCTGGAGAGATGTAGGGGTCGGCGAAAATTTTAGGGGTCGAGCCGAACATTTTAGAGGTCAGGCAAATTTTTTTATTTTTTTATTTTTAAGTCAAAATATTTCTCAGGGTTGAAGGAGAATGAAACATTTGTTGGGATGGGAGGGCGTAAGAGATTGAGCGGTCGGGGAAAATTTTAGAGGTCAGGCCGAACTTTTGAAGGGTCAGGCCAAATGTTTTTCTTTTTTTGTTGTTTTGAACTCAAAATATTTCTCAGGGTTGGGGAGAGTTAGAAATTAGTTGGGATTAGAGGCTGGAGAGAATGAGGGGTCAGAGAAATTTTTAGGGGTCAGGCCGAACTTTTGTAGGGGTCATGCCAAATATTTTTCTTTTTTTTAATTTTGAACTCAAAATATTTCTCAGGGTTTAGGGAGAGTGAAAATATAGGGTGCTTGATAAGAATGAGGAGTCGGAAAAAATTTTAGGGGTCAGGCCGACTTTTTTAGGGGTCAGGCCAAATTTTTTTGTTTTTTTTTTGTTTTGAACTCAAAATATTTCTCCTGGTTGGGGTTGAGTGAAAAATTAGGGGGCTGGAGAGATTGAAGGGTCGGGGAAAATTTTAGGGGTCAGGCCGAACTTTTTAGGGGTCAGGCCAAATTTTTTTGTTTTTGTTTGTTTTGAAGTCAAAATATTTCTCAGGGTTGGGGGAGAATGAAAAATTAGATGCCTGGAGAGATTGAGGGGTTCGGGAAAATTTTAGGGGTCAGGCCGAACTTTTTAGGGGTCAGGCCAAATTTTTTTCTTTTTTTTGTTGTTTTGAACTCAAAATATTTCTCAGGGTTGGGGGAGAGTGAAAAAATTGTTGGGATGGGAGGGCTGGAGAGATTGAGGGGTCAGAGAAATTTTTAGGGGTCAGGCCGAACTTTTTAGGGGTCAGGCCAATTTTTTTTTTTTGTTGTTGTTGTTTTGAACGTAAAATATTTATCAGGGTGTAGGGGGAGTGAAAGATTAAGGGGCTGGAGAGATTGAGGAGTCGGGGAAAATTTTAGGGGTCAGGCCGAACTTTTATGGGGTCAGGCCAAATTTTTTTCTTTTTTTGTTGTTAACTCAAAATATTTCTTCGGGTGGGGGGAGAGTGTAAAATTAGTTGTGATAGGGGGTTGGAGAGAATGAGGGGTCGGGGAAAATTTTAAGGGTAAGGCCGAACTTTTTAGTTGTCAGGCAAAATTTGTTTTTTTTTTTGTTTTGAACTCAAAATATTTCTCAGGGTTGGGGGAGTTTTAAACATTAGTTGGGAGGGGGGCTTGATAGAGTTAGAGGTCGGGGAAAATTTTAGGGGTCTGGCCGAACTTTTGAAAGGGGAGGCCAAATTTTTTTCTTTTTTGGTTTTAAGCTCAAAATATTTCTCAGGGTTGGGGAGAGTTAAAAATTAGTTGGGATTAGAGGCTTGAGAGAATGAGGGGTCAGAGAAATTTTTAGGGGTCAGGCCGAACTTTTTAGGGGTTAGGCCAAATTTTTTTGCTTTTTTTTTGTTTTGATCTCAAAATATTTCTCAGGGTTGGGGAGAGTGAAAGATTAGGGGGCTGGAGAGATTGAGGCGTCGGGGAAAATTGTAGGGGTCAGGCCGAACTTTTTAGGGGTCAGGCAAAATGTTATTGTTTTTTTTTGTTTTGAAGTCAAAATATGTCTCAGGGTAGGGGGAGAGTGAAAAACTAGGGGCTAGAGAAATTGAGGGGTCGGGAAAATTGTAGGGGTAAGGACAAACATTTTAGGGGTCAGGCCAATTTTTTTTTTCCGAACTAAAAATATTTCTCAGGGTTGGGGAAGAGTGAAAACTTATTTAGGATGGGGGCATGAGGGATTGAGTGGTCGGGGAAAATTTTAGGGGTTATTGTCATTTTGTTGTTTTGAACTCAAAATATTTCTCAGATTAGGGGGAGAGTAAAACAAAATTGGGTGGTGCGGCTAGAGATATTATGGGTCGGGGAAAATTGTAGGGGTCGGGCCAAACTTTTTAGGGGGTCAGGCGAAATTATTTTGTTTTTTTAGAATTCAAATATTTCGTAGGTAAGTTTATAGTATGCACACCGGGGCAGCGATAGGTACGAATATAGTATGCGCACTGGGGCGGCGATAGGTATATATATAGTATAGGCACGTGGGGGGGGGCAATAGTTACGTGTATAGTAGTGCATACAGATGGCGATAGGTACTATATAGCATGTGCACAGGGATGGCAGTAAGTATGTACATAGAATGCGCACCAGGGCGGTGATAGGTATTTATTTAGCATGCGCTCCGGGCCGGCGATCAGTACGTATATAGCACGCACACCAGGGCGGCGATAAGTATGAATTTAGCATGCGCACTGGGGCGGCGATAAGTACATATAAAGCATTCGTATCAGGCCGGCTATAGGGACGTATTTAGCATTAGCACCGGGGCGGCGATAAGTACGTATGTAGCATTCGCAACGGGGCAGCGATAGGTACGTATGCAACATTCGCACTTGGGCAGCGATACGTACGTATGTAGCATTAGTACTGGGGCAGCGATAGGTACTTATTTAGTATGCATACTGGGGCGGCAATAAGTACTCATATAGTATCTGCCACGGGGCGGCGATAGGTACGTATATTGTATGTGCACCGGAGTGATAATAGATATGTATATAGTATGAACACCGGGGCGGAGATAAGTACTTATATACCAAGCGCAAGTAGATGTAGTACTTTTTATAGAAATATGGTATACTATTGCCCTGGGCAACGTAGGAGAAATTGTAGATGAGAAGCAGCTTTAACAAAAGGCAAAATTAGAAAGTAGCAGATAAATGGGGCGACCAGGGAAGAGAAAGTAGAAATATAAAGAGACGGCTATAGAGGAGGGGGAGAAATTGAAGTTTGAATATAAAGATGTTACACACGCGATATTTCTTCAATTATATGTTTTTATGACCCCGAGCAACGCCGGGTAGCCCCGCTAGTATTATATAAAAAGCAGTTGTCTGTATGTTTGTTTGTCTGTGTCTGTTTGTCTGTATGTCCTGCTACTCCTAAAAAAACTACTAGGCAAACTGTCAACAAGTTGAAATCTTTAGTACCGGACAATACCTGGGATCATAATATCTCAAAATTACAACAAAAACAAATTTGCCGATGGTAAACGGGGTAATTTTTCGGCAGAGGGTCGCATTTTTTTCGTATTTTTCAGACTTTTTTCAACGTTATTTAGTAGTAATTTGGAAATTATCCAATGTATTTATGTAACAACTTGATAAAAATGCTGACTGACTGAGCATGCCCCGTGATTCCTTTGCCGTATGTGGCCCGTCTTTCCCTAAGTTCTGTCCTGTTGCCTCAGCTCATCCCATAAGTTATGTCCGGATGTATCTACTACTGACGTAATAGTGATAGGTACATGACATCATGATGAGAGGTTTGGATAGTAATTTAACAACATCTACGCTTATTTTCAGACTATTGTGCACATAAAAAGGAGGGGAAATCAGTAAGAGTGATTTCCGTAGTGCTCTGGAGGTATCCTTGCTTTTCTAAATACTCGGCGTGATTCGCGAGAAATGTGCTCAATATCCAAGTTTAAGCTGCTGTAGTGAAAAGTTCTTATAATATTTTAACGCACTCTACGTTTCTCTTCCGCAGATGAAAAGGAGGAGGAATCAGTAAAAGTGATTTCAGTAGTTCTCTGGAAGATTTCTTCATTTTCTAAATACTCGGCATTGTCCGGGAGAAAAGTGCTCAATATCCTAGATAGAGCTGCTGAAGTTATAAGTTTGCATAACATTTAAACGCTATCTACTTTTCTCTTCAGACTATTGTGCATATGCTAAGGAGGTTGCGATCGGTAAAAGTGAGTTTAGTGGTGCTGTGGAGGCCTCCTTGATTTTCTAAATACTCGGCGTTGTCCGGGAGAAAAGTGCTGAGTGTCCTTGATAGAGCTGCTGCAGTGATAAATGTGTCTAATATTTTAACACCATTTACGCATCTTTTATGACTATTGTGCAGATGAAAAAGAGGAGTGATAAGTCAGAGTGAGTTCAGTAGTGCTCTGGATGCTTCCTTGATTTCCGAAGTACTCGGCTTTATCCGGGAGAAAAGTGCTCAATATCCTAGATAGAGCTACTGTAGTTATAGATTTGGATAATATTTTAACGCCATCTTTTTTACCCTTTGGATTATTTTGCCGCTGAATAGGAGGTGGGATCAGTAAGAGTTATTTCAGTAGTGCTTCGGATTGGAGAGTCGGCGAAAATATTAGTCGTGGAGCTAAACTTTTTAGGGAGTCGGGGAAAAAAAATTTTTTGAAATTAAAATATTCCTGAGGGTTTGAGAGAGTAAACAAAAATTCGGAGAGTGGGGCTGGAGAGATTGGGAGGGCGGGGAAAATTTTAGAGGTCGGGCCTAACTGTTTAGGAGGTCGGGACAAATTTTAAAAAATTTTTTTATTAACTTAAAATATTTCTCAGGGTTGGGGGAAAGTAAAACAATTTATGGGGGGCGGTTGTTGTGGAGGGGAAAAATTGGGTGGCGGGGAATTTTTTTTGGGAGGAGGGATCCGAAGCCACGATCAGTATGTATATAGTACGCGCACCGAGGTCGAGATAGGTACGTACATAGCATGCGCACCGGAATTGTGATAGGTACGTATTTAGCATTCGCACCGGGGCAGCGATAGGTATTTTTTGTAGTATGCATACCGGGGCGGCAATAGGTACGTATGTAGTATGCACACCGGGGCGTAATAGGTACTTATATAGTATCTGCACTGGGGCCGCAATAGGTACGTATATAGTATGTGCACCGGCCGCCGGTGGTACGTATTTAGTATGAACACCAAGACGGATATATATATATGTATATATATATATATATATACCTATATAGTATGCACACCGGGGCGGAGATATGTACCTATATAGAAGGCGCAGACAGAGGGTGTAATTTTATAGAAATAAGTCATACTTTTGCCCTGGGTAACGTAAAGGGAATGGTGGGGAAGAAACAGCTTTCGCAAAAGGCAAAATGAGTAAGTAGCTGTGAAATGGGGCGACCAGGGAAGAGAAAGGTAGAAAGATAAAGAGACGGCTATAGAGAAAGGGAGGGAAATAGAAGTTTTAATATAAAGAAGTTACACACGCGATTTTTCTTCTATTTTATGTTTTTATGACCCAAAGCAACGCCATGGATCCCTGCTAGTCTGTAATAAAAGAAAGTATTCGTCTACATTATTTTCTTTTTAATATGTGTTGACTTTGCTTCAAACGTCCAAGAGTATGCGGATATATAAAAATAAAGCTCATTTCCAATACTGTATGATTATTTTCAATTATAAGTATTATAACTTCATAAAATATAAAACATTTACCGTATGAAAATTTGTGCTGTTTTTTAGCATGTTACTAAAACAGACCTGATATTAGAAATTAATGTTCGTAGATATAGCGGACAATTCATACATTTTGGTAATTTTCCGTATTTCGTTATTTTGTGCTATTATGAATGAGATGTTTAACACACAGACAATATTACATTACATAATATATATATATATGTATATATATATATATATATATACATATATATATATATATATAAGTATGTATATAAAAAAATAAAATGAAAAAAAGTTTATATTGTGTTATAACTTTTTATTATTTATTTTTCTATTTATTTATTTTGTGACGTGTAGGAATATAAGTTGTTCTGTAAAGAAAAATAGTTTTTTCTTGTTGATGGTATGGAGAACAAAATTTTCGACTGATCTTTCAGTGTTCATCGGTGTTTGGGGTTTGCGTGTGTACGGTGGGAGGTTTTCCCAGGCAATGAGGGGGAAAGAGTAGAAAAATCATAAATTAAATATGTGTATAAATGAGCACACGCACATACGCGTCCACACACACGTAATGGGACGTGTACATGTACATTGATACACACACACACACACACATACACCGACACGTGCCTATGCGCGTAAGCATACATACATATATACATACACCCATTCACAAATACCTTTTTTATTTCTCCTTTTCTTTCTCTCTTACTGCTCGATACATACACACACACACACACACACGCGCATACAAACACACACACACACACCATGCGATCAATCATACACATCTCTTAGCGTTGTAGTTGACTTAATTGTTTTAAAATTACTACTACTGCGTTTAATTTAACCGTTTAATGAATATTTGTTTTTCCCTTTCGCTCTTTCTCTCTTCGTCTGGGCTGCGTGCCTTTTTTCTTTCTCTCTTTCTTTGTCTCTTACTGCTCGATACACACACACACACACACACACACATACACACACACACACACACACACACTCATACAAACACACACACACTCGTACGTGCCTGTGCTGGCCAGCATACACATGTTTTAGCGTTGTAGTCGACTTATTTGTTTGAAATTACTGTTACTGCGTTCAATTTAACTGTTAATTGAATTAATTACTCGCTCTTTTCTTTCTTTCTTTCTTTCTTCGTATCAGCGGTCATTTATTTTTTAAAAATTTAATTCTCTAAAAAAAACGTTTATTTAACTTTCTATTTATTAAGATTAGCGTCTAATAATAATAAAAATATATATATATATATAAAACAAATATATATGAAAATTCAAATAAATAAATATAATACTAATGAAGATAATAAATTAAATAATCTAAATAATATAATAAAAATAATATAAATAAATAAGTCAGTAGATAAATGATCAATATTTAAATATATAAATAAATAAATAAATGACTATAATAAATATTAGATAATAAAACCTACATACATACAACGAAATAAATAGATGTAATAAAAACTGTTAAAAGTTAAGAGTTAAGATCCCACCGTGACACACGCAAGACTTCGCCCGTAGGAAAATGGCATAGGTTAGTTACCCTGTTTGTGGAAAGTGTATTTGTTGAGTAGTCCCAGGTCCAAATTAAGTCCAGCGTTGTGTGTGTTGAGTTTGAGGATGAGTTTGGTTTCATATTTTCGTCTGTGTTGTTGTGATCTGAATTTGGAGGCTATGAGGATGCATTTCATGTCATCTGTGGAATGGCTTGGTAGATTGAAGTGCTCGGCCACTGGGAATCGTGTGGATTTGTCTCTAATGGTTTGTTTATGATTATTGAAGCGTTTGCGGAACTCCAGGCTTGTTTCCCCGTCATAGTTACCTTTCGTGCATCTAGTACAGTATAATAAGTAAACTACGTCGGGGCTGTCGCAGATAAGAGGGGGGATTAAGTTGGATGTTGGTGCCTGGAGGTGTGAATGTGTGGTTGGTGTTGATGCATTGACATATTTGGCATCTGGGTTCGTTACATGTTTTGTTTCCCTGTGGTGCGGGAATGTTGCGTGTTTTGGTCGATGTCAGCAAAGAGTGTAGGTTTGGAAGCTGTCGTCTGGCGCAGATGGGTGGTTTGTTGTATATAGTGCTGATGTTGGGGTCGTGTTGTAATTGTTTAAATATGTTTTTGAGAGGGTCTTGTAGTTTGTTGGTGTTAGGGTTGAAGTCAAATACCATTGGTATTTGTGAGGATAGGGTTTTGTTTTTGTTGTTTGTTAGAAGAGTTAGTCTGCTTTTTGTTGATGCTTTCTTTATTGATTGTTTAATTATTTTGAAGGAGTAGTGTCTGTGGAGGAAGTGGTTGGCTATGATGCCTACCTGTGTGTTATATTCAGTGGAATCCGAGCAGATTCTTTTGATGCGTAGGCATTGACTGTAAATTATTGATTTTTTTGTGGTGATCGGGTGGCAGCTCTTAAAGTTGAGGTAACCGTGTCCGTCGGTTGGTTTAGCGTAGAGTGATGTGGTGATCTGTCTGTTGGTGATGTTGACGAGAACGTCTAGAAATGGGATGTGTGTGGTTGAATGCTCTGTAGTGAATTTTATGCTGTTGTGGCAGTTATTAAGGTGTCTGTAGAAGTCCATTAGTGACTCTTCTCCATGTTGCCAGATCAGGAAAATGTCGTCTATGTATCTGTGGTAGTGTAGCGGTTTGAGGTGGTAGTTGTGTATGTGTTTCTGTTCAAATATATGCATGAAGATGTTGGCGTAGCTGGGGGCCATTTTAGTACCCATGGCTGTGCCTTTGACTTGTAGGAAGTGCTGGTTGTTGAATGTGAAGTTGTTGTGTGTCAAAATGAATAGTATGATGTTGCATATGTCGTTGATGTGGGTATTTTGTAGGTGCTGGGTGTGTAGGAAACTCCTGCATGCGGATATTCCCTCTTCGTGTGGAATGTTGGTGTAGAGAGCGGATACGTCCATTGTGACGAGAATTGAGTTACTGGGTAAATTATTTATCCTGTTTAGAATCTGTAGGAAGTGTGTGGTGTCCTTGAGGTAGCTGGGGATGTTTGTCAACAGGGGGTTGAGGATACTGTCTATGTGTCCCGAGATGTGTTCAGTGAGGGTTCCGATGCCCGAAACAATAGGTCGTCCGGGTGGTGTTGATTTTAGAGCCTTAGCGATATGATATAATCTTGAGGGATCATTAATGGATATTTCGGTATTTGTGGTATTGTCGGGTGGGAGGTGTTTTAGTATGTTGTTAACTATTTTGGGGAGTTTATGGAGTTTGGGGATGGTGTAGAATGTGGCCGGGATGGGGGTGTTCTGGTATTAATTTAGTTATAGTTGTTCTAGTATCATGGTCTAGAGTGCTAATGAGGTTGTTCAGTTTGGATTTGAATGTGTGAGTAGGGTCAGTGGGGAGTGTTTTGTAGAATTCCTCTTGAGCTAGTTGTGTGTCTATTTCTGTTATG
This sequence comes from Sepiola atlantica, assembly GCA_963556195.1. Taxonomy (NCBI): domain Eukaryota; kingdom Metazoa; phylum Mollusca; class Cephalopoda; order Sepiida; family Sepiolidae; genus Sepiola; species Sepiola atlantica. Next base: position 23,092,548 of record OY744530.1, read on the forward strand.
TAGTCGTCGGTGTTCATTATTGTAATTGCTCCTCCCTTGTCTGCTGGTTTAATGGTGATGTGTGTGTTGTTTCGTAAGGATTGTATTGCTTGTTGTTCGTCTTTTGTGATGTTGTAATGGGTGTTTCTGTGAAAGATGGTCTTTGATGAACTTGTCAAGGTGCTTTTTGGCTGTGTTGTTGTGTGAATCTATGGTCGGGTTGCGTCCATTGGGGGGTGTCCAACGTGTAGTCTTAGAAATCCCTGTCTGTTTGGTTGTTATGTGGTTGGAAGTTACTAGTTGGTTCTTATTGTAGAAGTATTCTTTGAGTTTGATTCGTCTGATGTAGTCTTCCATGTCTTAGCATAGATCCACTGGATTCAGCTGTTTGGATGGACAGAAAGAGAGTCCTTTGGTTAAAAGCGTGGATTCATTTTCTGATAGTTGGTAGTCTGATAAGTTCGCTAAGTTGGTGTGTTGGTTTTTTTGGGAAATGTGGTGCGTATTGTGTTGTTTGAGTAGTCTACTGAGGATGTATGGGTTTTGTTATATATATATATATATATATATATATATATATATATATAAAATAACAAACACATATGTGAGTCTCCATGACACTGCATACCACGGCCTGTCAACGTAAGGATTGGCTAAAAGTTTATTTGAGCCTTACTTCACAATATTTCATGAAGTAATCCCGAAGTTATCCTATGAAAACATTGATAACTAAAAAATAATTAATGTCATGAAGCTAAAAATTTACATGGTATTAAGTAGTTTCAGCTCCATTTTTTGCATGGTATCAATGTGTTTCATATACATTATAAAGGTTTTTTAAAAAACGACGTTGAAACAATGTCGTATTTCTGAACTGACTCTATCTTAAATACTTGCATGTATATACGTTGCTACGACTAGTTTAACAATATTCTTTTTCATCAGATTTTTTCGTTCCATTTTTATTGTAAACGACCTTTCATCTGTCTTTTTCATGTTCTTGCTAATATTCGGCGATTTTGGGTTTAAAGGAGTCCACGCGTCCGAGGTTAAAAGGAGGAAGGAATCTACTTTCAATGTAGTTAATAAAGGGGAAGTCCCCCCGAAACCCACTAGCCTGAGGTTTATTAAGAGCCATGTGCTTATACATTTATACAGACTACCGACAAGACGAATTCCACTAAATCTTATAGGCAACATTTAAGAAAAATAAACACAGCGAATGTTCTTAATTTCTTATTTCTGAACTTTATCTATCTTACATAATGGCATGCATTTACGTTGCTATGACTAGTTAGTTAAACACTATTTTTCCTACGTAGCGCAACCACAAAATTGCCTTTTCTAATGTAACGTCATAGCTAAAGTGCCTCCTCGTTGGACCTACTCAATAGTAGATTAATCTCTCCCACACACCATGATGGCCGATGAAATGTCCCCACAACAGATTTTGCTTATAATAAAGTGAGAGAAAAATTTATCTTAAGTCCTTCATTATATTCATAAGACGATGACTAGACTTATTCCATATATATATATATATATATATATATATATATATATATATATATATATATATATATATATGGGAAGAGAAGGATGAAGGTAATCCGACGTGATGGTAAAATGAAAAAGGAAAACCAAAAACTGGATGTTTTTTATGTGTACATCAACGTTTCGTCTTTATTTATAAGACTTCAATCTCTCTCTGCCATCCATTTTACCCCTGCTCATCCCCCACCTCTTTCTCTCATCGCCAGCCACAGTAGTCCTTGCTCCCTCCACCCTTCCCCTTTTTCTCCCACTCATTTTCATTCTCTAACAAGTACGGACGTCCAGCAAGACGCTGCCATTATTTTTTCATTTTATTTTATTTTTCTTCCCAACATGTCTACCCTACATGTATCCGTGCTTGCATGATATCTTTTCCCTATATCATCATCCTGATGAAGTCTTATAAATAAAGACGAAACGTTGATGTACACATAAAAAACATCCAGTTTTTGGTTTTCCTTTTTCATTTTACCATATATATATATATATGTATATATATATATATATATCAGTATTTGGTTTTTCTCTACCTGCGAAGGCTCGGAAATACCCGACTAGTAGAGGGGAGCAGGCTATCCTCTCTCGAAGTGTTTGACCCGTTGACCTTGTCAGGTCCTCCATCTAAGAGAAGGAAAACTCTGACAATAAACGCTTAGTACTAACGACTTACGTATTGGCAGCAAACCCTTGGGGAGGGAGGCCTTGATAGTCTTGATCTACAACCTTCCTAGAGCTGGAACTTCGAACAAAGTATCCTGTTTGCAAACCTATACTTTCTTAATGAGTAGATGGGCTCTGTCTATCGCCAGACTTTCGCACCCCTTCTTTGTCTATAAGCCAGGCGTAGTCGTACAAGCACTGGGACGCCTCTAAAAACGTCTGGTGCCTGCCCTTGTTTCCTGACTAGGGCAATGAACGCCGCTTCTCTTTCCCTCTACCTGGGAGACTCAGAGAAAGTGTCTTGACTCCAGGTCTTACATGACTAGTCTGGATCGCTTTTGTTTCGACAGGCTGAAGGTACAGGCAAGACAGATTGTCTGGCTGCTGTTTCCGACTGACAAGACAAGAGCCCACACTCTTGGTTAACGCTAATAACGGCTGCTCATCATCAGCTGCATAACACCGTGGGTAGGCCTATGTGTCATGTCGCGCATGGAAAGGGACCCTGCAATTATATCCGGTGAGCTTTCCCGAAGTCACAATCCCCAAGGACTAGGTCGCGAATAAAGGACTGGTTGTGTGAGCTTATTGGCGCCGAACAAGCACTCACTTGGCTCTTCCCACTCAATCTAAAAACAAACATGAATATACAAAATAAGACAACCGAACATAAACTAGACACTTAACAAAAAACGTCTTCGCATCCGCCCTTGAGGCTCGCATTTAAAATATCCGGGGACTTAGAACCAACATTAACGACGTATATACTTTTCTTCTGAAAAACTACTGGGAGATCCTTGCACTAAGTAAAACGAGCCTTCAATCTTCAATATCTTCTAACTACTTTGACATGCCTCATTACCTTCCACTCTACCGTAAAGACTCTCAGGAATATATGCAAGGGCTTGGAGTTGATTTCAGAACATCTCTCTTTCGACTAGAAAGCATAGGTTAGAATCAGATGATCAAGCATACATGTACTTTAGACTTATCTTACATCACAGAGTCAGTTACTTATATTTTTTATATCGTTCTCCTTTGACCCACCACTGCACACAGCACACTGCTTGACTCTGTCTTTAAAAGCTTAGATAGAGCACTCTCACTCGATTCAAATGCCCAAATACATGTATTCGGGGATTTTAATTCACACCACGTGTTCGGATTCTTCAGCGTTACTGATGCAGCTAGAAACTCTACTTTTAATTTCTAAGCTCACGATCTCTCACAGGTTGTAACTTTTCCAACCAGCGTTCCTAATCACGCAGACCAGCAAGCCTCACTTCTCGAGTTTTTCTTTACCTCACTACCTGAGACGTGTGTGGCGAATGCTGATCACGTTGTGGTAATGATACCCTACTACACTTGTCCAAAAACTGAATAGCCGTCTCTTAAAACGACGATAAACTATGAGTAGGCTTATATTGACTCCCTCAGTGATGACATCAGCGACGCTCCATGGAGTGTAACGTTCCCATTCGTTCCTGATCAGTGTGCAAATGAGGTAATCGAATAGGTCAAAGCAGGGATTGATGCTAATGTCCCTACGCGAAAATTCTTCAGAAAACCCCACTTTCCCCAACGGTTCACCTCAGAATGTGCAGCTGCTATTGCTGAGAGGCAGCAAGCATTCCGAAAATTTAGCCGCCATAAGTCAACTGCAGACAGGCAAAGAATTGTAGAGGTAAGAAATGATTGCAAAGTAGTGATATATGAAGCAAAGAGAATATATACATATATAACCAAAACACGCATCAGTCACAGAAAGTAGGTTTCGCTATTTCTGGAAATTTTACAATAATGCACCGATTAATGGACACTCGACAATTCTCCCGCTATCCAATCACAACGATGTTGTTTGCACGGCTACTGATAAGACTGAACTACTTGCCCAGCGTTTCGCCTTAAACGCCACGTTAACTATGCCACCCACGCTCCCTAAGGTTCCATTGAAGACTTAAGCCACACTTGAGAAACTGATCATCACTCCATCTCAAGTCAGAAACATCATAAAATAACCTTGACTCCTTAAAATCATGTGTGGCTGATATTATACCAGTAATAGTAATACTGCTTAGCTGGACTCAATCTTTTCCATACTATAAAACAAATGCCTTACTGAATCTTGTTTCCTTGATACTTGGAAATAGTTCTACAAGAATTCTGGAGATCCTCGAAACTACCGCTCAATCAGTCTACTCCCGATCTTTGCTAAACTCTTTAATCATTAATCAATCTAGCGATAGTCATGCACCTTGTTAATGCTGAACTTCTTTTCGATCATCAATACGGATCTAGACAACTACGATCTATCGCAGATATCCTAACGGTAATCTCTGAACGCATGTATCACACACTGGACAAAGCATTTGAAGCTATGGCGGTACGCTTCATATATCCAAGGTATTTGACAATGGCTGGAACGGAGTGCTTCTCCTAAAACTGCACTCATATTGTATTACTGGACAAACATTTAATATAATAAAATCCTTCTTAACAAAACGAAATATCGAGGTTGCTCTCTATGGCCGTTTTTCTAAGCAACATTACATAAATTCTGGTGTACCCCAGAGATCTTTTCTTGAACCTCTACTGTTCCTGATTTTAATAAATTACCTCCGTGATGGTATTGCGACTCAGATAAGAATATTTGCTGACGACACTACTCTCGGCAAAACCGACGCGAACATATCTGAAGCAATAGCTGAATCCTAATAAAATGACCTCCAGTCTGTAGTTGTATGGGGTGAAAATGGATGGCAACTTTTAATGCCGCAAAGACAAAGCTACTTTTCTTCAATAACTACAAGAAACCTCTTGAACTACCGATTGTCATGGCAAATAACACCCTGCCTGAAAGTTAATCATTCAAACTGCTCGGCCTAACATTCACAGATAAGATAGATTGCAATAAATACATTGAACACATTGCGAGGGCTGCTGCAAATAAGGTGGGCTACCTCTACCGTGCCAGGAAACTGCTCACAATTGACATCATCATTTATCTCTACAAAGCCACCATCCGCTAATGCATGGATTATTGTTGCCACATATGTGCTGGTGCATCATCCACTAGTCTCTTGCTCTTTGACAATGTCCAAAAAAGAGTCGCCAACTTGATTCGCCATTTACTATCCACCAAACTCCAGCTCCTGCCCCATTGTCGCAATTTTATTTCATTGTCCATGTTTTACAAGTACTTCAATGGATTATGTTCTGATGAGCTTGCTGCTCTTGACCCCTACGATGTAAATTTACTAGACTGACCCGACAATCTGGCAAATCAAATCCATTCACTGTGGAGGTCCCCAGACGCCAAAGAGCTGTCTACTGCAAACTCTTCTTTCTTCGTCCTGTTGGACTCTGGAATTCCCTCTCTGCTCTCTTACATGCATAAATTTAAAACCAATATAAACAGACAAGTCGCTGCGCAGCTGCTTAATTGGGTTGACCTATCCCCTCCTAAAAAACATTCACCCTTTTTCTTAGTAGCCCCTTACGTCTACAGTGGCGGCATACCTTGTTTGGTGTGACTATGTTAAAATTAAAACAAAATAAAAATTCGACCATCAGTGAAAATCCTAAGGGAATGCAAAAAGTCCAGATGAATTAAATATTAGATGTGGGGCTCTATGATAAAAAGAACGTGAGTAATAACAGAAAGTGTAACTTTAATATTTTCTGTTTTATCGAGCTTCAGCTTTGACATATATGTCTCAATATAACTCCAGTTTTAGGATAAACTGTGGCTGACCCAATTTGGAAACAATACGGCAAGGGATGTTTATGCTTGGTTGATCATACCTATTTTTAAAAACTTTACTTAAGACAAAACTTACTTGGCGAAGGTAAACACTGTTTGAAAACGGTACAAAACATAATCAATATAAAAATAATGGGGAATTTGTATATGGGTTATAATGAATTCGGCTCTATATATAAGAAACTTGGTGTGGAAACGTCGGAAGTTTTCTATATTTTATTCAAAACAACATAATTTAACTGCATATATTTATCTACTATTATTTTATTTTGTGTTTTATCCCAATAGTTTGTTACAATAAAGTAATTACAGAACTGCCCCCGATCATTTACTGAAATTCAGCTTTTTATCATCCCTGTACTTGACACATATATGAGTGGTATCACAAGAATTTGCGAAATGAATTTCGAATGTGAGTTTATGCGCTTGTAATGTTGGCTATTAATTTGTGCAGGTGGATCGGCGGTTGAGTGGCGGACCGCTGTTGTCGTTCGTTGTGTTGCATCGCTCATCTCTATAAAATGTAAGTTGCAAATACAACGCCATTTTGTTAAAGGGTCGTTATTTCTGTAGGACGAAGGAAGAGATTGCATAATATTAAATACCGATGCCTTTTCTCTCTCAACTTCATAACTATCTGAATGCGAGGTAAACACGCTTGCAAAAAATAAATGCGCATAAAGCAGAAAGAGAAATAAATTAAAATAATTTTCATTAAGGAAAACACAATGAAGGAAATAATTTAACTCAAGTTAATGAAGATTTCGGAGGGCCATACGTTTGTTAAGGAGTGATTTGAATAAAACTACTGCTTTAAAATATTTATTTATTTTAACATTTTTGTCATCATATTGGTATTAATTTGAATTGTTTTAATTCATTGTCCACTGAGAAAATTAAAACAAATACAAATATAAATAAGGTTAAAAATTAAAACGAAATTCAAATAAAAAAAAATAACGTGAAATTAATTCTACGTTTTGACCAGGATTAGCATAGCGTCTCTGCATTTCCTTGATAACTGCAAAAGCAATCGAAGTGTCGGCTGCAACTGTCATCGCTCAATTAATCAGACTCATTCTCCGATTTCTGCGTAGGCAGACGCATTTTTACCGCGGTGTTCACTGTTCACGAACCTGTAAATACGTTGGCGTAAAAACAAACACAAACGAACTTTTATTAATAGATACATTTCTTTAATGTCAGCTAACGTTACAATATAATCAGTTTGACATAAAACAACGTGATATATTCAGATAGGTATTTCGCATGTCTACATTGTGTACGTGACAAAAGTGTGTACGTGTGAAGTTTTCCAAAAACATATTGACCATCTCATATTGACCATCTCATATTAGATTTAAAGCAGTCGTATATAGCATAAATGATAGCATTTATATATATATATTTATATATATATATATTAATATTTATATAATGTATGTATTTTGCGGATTTAAATTATTTTACAAGCTAATTCAAACTCCAGAGTATACAGCTGTTTAATGGCGGTTTTTATTTGAAGTAATACAAGGAAGAATATATATTTTATTCGAAACCCTCTTCACGAAATGATTTTCGTAAATTCGATACAAACACATTAACAATCAATGATTATACACAGAAAAATTAGTAATGTACACAAGAAATATAAAAAGTTTATCATGAGCGTGAATAATATGCACGTTATTTGTAAAATTCTAAACGAGAGAAGTTATCATTATAATGTATTCTGGGCAACACTGTTTGTAACGTTGGAGCATTATTTATTGTTTGTAAACTTTATTTAAGGGGTTGCATCGAAAGCGTACTATACGACAATGTAGGAAGAATATTACAAACACATGCTATATGGATTGCCTGCCGTATTTCTTTTACAAATATAAATAAAGAATATTGCTGGAGTGTTTACTATTCCTAATGAACAGTAAGTAGACATATGTAACATGCAAATCTATTTTGTGCATTGCATTTTTGAACAAACTGTCGTCAAAAAAAAATTCATGTGATAACATGTATATATATATATATATATATATATATATATATATATATATATATACGCGTGAGACTCTGTGTAGCTTACTTGCTATAAATATATTTTTATAACTTACTACATAGCTGTATTTACGTATCGAACCCTGTTAAAGTAAGTACTGAACACTGAATCATAAAAATGATATCTAATTATGAAATGTTATATGGATACATGAAATAGTAATATATATATATATATATATATATATATATATATATATATATATATATATGGTGTGTGTGTTTTAGGCAGAACTTGTCATTTAGGAAAACATTAAAATAACACAGCGTTTTTGCTAAGACATTTTTTATTATTTGAATTTTCAGAATGCTGCATTTAGTTATTCGGTCAAATTGGTGTATGTAAGTTTCGAGAGTCTTGTTCGATTATTTATTTTTGTCGCGAGTACTTTCGATTTGAGTTGTCAAATCGTCTTCACGCGGTGTTAGTGTTGGCGTATTTAAATATCGTATTACTGTTGGGTTCTGTTTCTTATCATGACTTGTTATTTTAAACTTTATAAGAGCGTCTGCAATATTGAGATGTTACATGATAGCGTGAGTATAAGAGCTTAACGTTAATAACGCAATTATGTTTATAGATGTTCTCATTGACTCAAACAATAACTTATTCATCACCTATCTATATAAAAAACTACTTTTATTAATACATGCATGCTGAGTCATAGTAGCGAATTCCCATATACATAAACAATTGCAATGTTTAACACATTATTAAAACCGTGGAAAGCTAATCTCGTAAACCACAAAATATTCCTTACCGAATTAAAACACATTAAGCCAGTCCTAATTTATACTCAATTTCTTAATTATGTCGCAAGGGAACTAATAACATTAATGATAATAAACTTAGGCAATACTAATAACAATCAGTTTAATAATTCCCACTACATACATCTATTATGTTGTAACAAAGTGCATCCGAACTTTAAATTGAATTGAAACGCTCTTAAAAATATAATACATCGCTACATATCGACCGTCACCTCTATTAATAATATAAGATTCATATTGTTTTATTTAAAAAATGAAAACATGTAACCATGTAGTTAAAAAATAATACTTCTTAGACCCAAAATACATAGGGACGAACTAATGTTATATCTCGGTGGCAATGCCTCATTAGACACCGTATCTTCGACAATAATAATAAAATAATGTTTACTACCACAACATTGTCCCAAAGACTCACCTTACGTCTCTCCGACGATAGCTGTATTTGTCAACACCTGGAAATATGACTGAATTTTCTCAATATAGACACATACTTGTTAACAATACGTAAATAATACATCAATATACAAACGCCACACTATTAAACATTCTTTAAGCCCTCTACATAAAAACTAAACATCTCACAATGAATAATGTGAATGCAAAAACTAGTCAAAACATTTTAAAGTGTCGATCATAGTAATGAACGGTACCAAATTCTTAGCCATGAGCCAATTTAGAGTTTGAATCTTAAACGCGCTTAGAACGTAACTAAATTCTTAGCCGGTTAAGCGATTTCACTTTTGAATCTTTCACGCTCTTAAAACGTAATCACGCTCTCATGTAACATCTCAATATTATTGATGCCTATTTTACAGTTGTAAATTACTAGCTGTTAAAACAATACTAAAATCAACATGATATGCATATTTTAAAGCAACCAATGCTAACAACGCAAGAAGATGATTTGACGAATCAAATCGAAAGTACTCGCGAAAAAATAAAGAAAATTGAACAAGGAACCCACTAAATGGACTATTCTGAAAATGTAAAAAACACTCCACGTTATTTTATAATGTTTGCCTAAATGTGTACATACATATATATATATATATATATATATATATATATATATATATATATATATATATATATATATTGTGTGTGTTTATTTAGGCAGCATATTTTAATTTAGGCGAACATTATTTAATAACATGGAGTGTTTTTGTTTAGTCAGACTTGTTTATTATTTAAATTTTCCGAATAGTCCATTTAGTGTTTCCGTCAAATTGGTGTATGTAACTTCCGTATGTTTTGTTTCTATTTTCTTTCTTTTTTGCGATTATTTTTATTAGATTCGTCAAATCCTCTTCAGGCGGTGTTTATGTTGGATTCTTGAAACATATGTCTTTATTGTTGATTCCTTTTTATTATTATAAAGGACCGCGAATTTACAAATTAAAATTGAGATGTTACATGAGAGCATGATTAGTTTCTAAAAACGTGCCAGATTCAACAGTTTGATTGCTTCACTGTTAAGAATTTCATTATGTTCTATATTGAGTAGGGGGCAGTCCTTTTTTCAGGTGTTGGCAAATACAGTTAGTGTCAGAGAGATGTAAAATTAATCGCACAACAACAACTTCCCGAATATTCTCCTTACATCTCCCTGGTACTTACTCTATCTGCCAACACTTAAACAACTATGACTGGGCGTTCTCAATATTTGTTTATATACTAGTTTACAATACTAAAATACACCACAATACTAACACCAAAAGATTAAACATTCTTGAAGTACTCTACATAAAAAACTAAACATCTCACAATCGATAATGTGTATCAGGAAACTAGTCATAATATATTCAAGTGTCTAGAAAAATAATAAATGTTATTAAATTCTTAGACATTAAGAAAGTATATGTTTGAATCGCTCAGAACGTAATCCAATTCTTAACGTGAAGCAATAAACTTTTGAATCTTGCACGTTCATAGATCGTAACCGTCCTCTCATGTAACATCTCAATATAATAGACGCTCATTTTAAGTTGTAAATTACCGGCCCTTATAATAATAATAAAAAAACGCAGCATTAAAGACATATTTTTAAGAACCCAAAATATACCCTGGCCGAAGATAAGTTTACGAATCTAATCGAATATACTCGCAAAAAAGGAGAGAAAATGAAACAAGAAACACATAGAACTTACATACGGCAAATTGGACGAAACACTAAATCAACGATTCTGAAAATTGAAAAAGTAAAATAAAGTCTTATCAAGCAAAAACACTACGTGTTATTAAATAATGTGTGCCTATATATATATATATATATATATATATATATATATATATATATATATATATATATATATATATATATATATATATATGAAGAAGAATGGAAGGGAATTAGAGAAGCAAAAGCCAGAGCAAAATTCAATTCAATTGCTCAGAGCAAGGTATATTCCGCAAAAAGGCAATTTATTCAAGTTAAATTTTCCTTAAACCGTAAAGTTAACTTGAATAAATTGCATTTTTGCGGAATATACCTTGCTCTGAGCAATTGAATTGAATTTTGATTTGGCTTTTGCTTCTCTAATTCCTTTCCATTCTTCTTCATATCTACCTGCTCTATCCTGGATATTGAGCTGTTTACTCTTCACAATAGGTTTTACCTTTCCTAAAAGTTCGCTTTTAGTACACCACTTTATATATATATATATATATGAATGTATATATATATATGTATATATATATATATATATATATATATACATTTACACACATATTTATATATATATATATATATATATATATATATATATATACTTTTATAGGTGTTTATAAGGAGGGTATCTTAACAATTGTATACTCCATCTAGTATCCGAAAATGTCTAATTACCAGCTCAGTGAAGTTGTTTTACAAGACCTAGAACATATATATTACATACATAATCATACTCATATACGTGTACGTTTTCATAGAGCTAAGAATGTGGGTTTTCAACAGGTTAATAATAAATAATATTAATTACCAAAAATATTTGATTAAATATACTTTCGATTTTTTAAACTTTATTTCATTTTTATTTAAAAGAAAATAATTTTGACATACGTCGATTTTCTTGAAACTTCGTAGCGAACATTTCGCAGTGGGGGAATTTATTTTGGTGGCGATATATTGCTTAAGAGGATAGCTTTAATAATAACATATGTTTCAGATTAATTGTATTTACATAAAAAAATAGGAAGTTTGTTATTATCACCATTAATATTAAACATTAATTACTATTTACACTTAGTTATAATTCTTTTAACTTATTTTATGATTTTTATTTGAGTCATTTTCTATCTAGAAATTCGGCCAATATGCCTAATTAGTGAGCGTGGTTCCTAATATGTTATTGAAATACACGTAAAGAGGAAAAGTAAGAAATAATTTTATAACATTTTCAGCGGAATTGTTGTAATATTTTAAGCAGGCGAATATGAAGCATTGGGAAATAGAATATGAAACGTACCTTGCTGTTTTGTATACAATATCAGTTCAAAATAAAAAAAATTTAGAATTAGCATAATTTCCCCGGAGCGCACTGGTAATATTGTATTATGTTATTATATAAATTGTATGATGTTAAAAATTCCAAATCAACGTAGAAAAGAAAGCACTCAATATGTACATAGAATATGCCATTTTTATATTCTATGAACCTGAATGTGTACGAAAGGAGCGAACAGTCATTAGTTTGAACGAAAATGTATATAAGGTAACAGAAAAAAAAGAGGAACGTGGAAAATGACACACAAACAGTGTTTGTGGAATCATGGTACCATGTGAAATTTGCCCCTGGTAATACTGGGGACGATATGAGTAGATATAATGATGCGAGTGAACATGTCTTCAACTTTCTGTTTAAATGTCTTAGTAGGGATAAGCAACTTACCCGGAGAACATGTAAATACTCTTGAAAACTGAATGAACACATATTTCCATAGTAATAAACATGAGAAGTTGGCCTAAGTAGCTGGCAAAACAGATTAGCATATGAAGATTTTGGTTCAAACCACATAATAGCCAATGAAATACGAGACATTTTTAATTACTTCATCATAAAGATCTATTGGATCAAACATTGTACAGTAAATTATACATAATAGGGTCAACTCTACGGTGGAGATGCTACAAGAACGATTTACTACATTGGTCATAGCAGAGACGCCCAACAATACCTAGAAATGTCTACAAAAAGGGCACTTGAACAGTGAAACGGAATTGTTACTGGCAGAACGCGATCAGAACAAACCATACATGATCACAGATGTACATAATGTTTTATTAAGAACGTAAGCAGATACATTTGTGAAGGTTATTATTTTAATAAAGTTTAGAACGGAAAAATATAATGTGGTAAAACTGAAGCGAGATAATTTATTGATTAATAAACAAGACGCAGGGGGGAAAACGAACAAGTTGCAATTAATCGTCATCCATTACAAACTCCATACATAATATTATATATTTAAATATAAGATTTAACATACGTTCTTATAAAACAAGTGTTTTAGTAGATGATTTAAGAAGAAGGAAACGTATAAATTCTCTGAATATTTCATGTTTTTGAAAAATAAAAATAGCTTTAACTTTGGGGGCGACCAGTACTTTTGTTTCCATACGTCGATGACAATGATGCCATTATGAATTTATATACGACATTTGATCATATCTATCAATTCATTCATTAAAGTTAAATTATGCAGCATATGGCTTAGAATAGGTTTCGGAACATTATTTTACAAAATAGTTACCTTAATTATTAATATTTTAATCATGATTACTATAAATTTATCACTATATCATGTGTGTTATATAATTAAATATACTGCCTTTTCTTTATTTGCACGTCTCTTCCTTCCCCTGTATCCTCTTCTTACCTTCTGTATTTTTACTCTCATGTTTGCATTACCCTTTACATTACTTGCATCACTCTATTCCTCTAACCTTTTTTATTTTATAATTCGAGCTTTACCATTATTCGCCGTTCACCCGACAATTTAAACAGTAATGCATAAATGAAGTGTACACACTGATAACAACAACATATATCATCATTGTTTTAATATTATACTAGTCGATCCTTTTTATCATATAGATCCGCAACTCAACAAGTAGGTGCTCGTCTAGTTTAAATATAATCGTAATAAAAGCTACAATTCTTGATGATGGCAACAGTTTTCAATTATTTTATATATATATATATATATATATATATATATATATATATATATATATATATATATATATATATATAATGGTCTAAATGTAAAAATAAAAAAAGATAATTTACAAGACGAATCAGAAAATGTAGGGCGATTGTATCCAGCTTTGCGTCGCTACGGTACTAGAGATAGAACACATGTAAATAGGAACAATAGAGAATCTGCCGTTTCATGCGAAGAATTTTTTAAGAAAACTAAAGAGATTATCATGACTAATATTTCCGAGTATTTTAATTACATTAGAAAACTTCTTAATAAAACCAAGAAAAAGGTATTAAAAGACATAGCATCTAAGATATTATTAAACCCGGATATGATATATAGAATAGAAGAACTTCCTCAATGGTATGAGTATATCATGGATATAATCGATACAAAATTATACAAGCCACCTGCTGAGGGTATAAAAAATCCACAAATAACTACGGAGCTTGACATGCTTCCAAATAGGTGTGTTATAGTTCCTATTGATAAGGCGACAAATAATATAGCTTTTATGTGTAAAAAGTAGTATATACAACGCTTATTGCTAGAAGTAGGAATAATAGGTAAAGTTTCAGATACTTATAAATTAAGTAATAATAAAAGCGATAACATTATTATAAACAATACTGTTATTTGTGAAAAATTAGGATTAAAATTAGAAGAAAAATACAAAAAACTTCCATCTATGTATTGGATACCTAAAATGCATAAAACACCAGTTGGCGCCCGTTTCATTGTTGCCTCAAAAATGTGCATCACTAAACCTTTAAGTAAGGCTGTGTCTAAAATCTTTAAATTAATTATAAACCAAATAAATAATTTCCATAAAAAAAGTAAATTCTATAGTAATATAAACCTATTTTGGGGGGTAAATAATTCCGATCTAGTAAAAGAAAAATTAGATCATATTAATTCTCGTAAACAGGCTAAATCAATCTCGACATACGATTTTAGTACATTATATACAAAAATACTCCATAAAGAACTTATTAAAGAATTAGGTAATACTGTAGATTTAGCTTTTGCAGGAGGAAAAGGTAAATACATAGACTTTGCAAAATCTAAAGCCTTTTGGTGTAAAAATAAAAATGGTAAGACGAGTGTATCCAAAACTGGTCTGATAATGCTTATAAGTCACCTTATAAAAGAGAGTTACTTTCAAGTAGGGAATAAACTATTACTCCAAAGAATAGGTATTCCAATGGGTTTGGATCCGTCTCCATTTTGGGCAGATCTATATTTAAATAGACTGGAATATATATATATGTCATCATTAATAAAATAAATGATATATCTAGAGCGTATAGTTATCATGGATGTAGGCGATATATTGACGACCTTGTTTGCATTAATGATAGCGAAGAGTTTGCAAATACTAAACATTTAATATATCCTAAAGAGTTAACATTAAACTGTGAACATAAGGGAACACAAGCTACTTTTCTTGATTTGGATATAAAAATTGAAGATAAAATATTTATCTATAAACTGTTTGATAAAAAAAATTCATTCCCCTTTCGTATCGTGAGAATGCCATATAAAATTGTACTAGCCCTGTGTATATATTTTACGGGAGTATTATGTCTGAATTTCTGAGAATTGCTCGTGTTACCTTAAAATTAGTAGATTTCATGCCCCCAATTTCTGATCTAATAATAAGAATGATTAACCAAGGTGGCGATCAAAATAAACTATTTGGACAATTAAATAAGGCAATTACTCGCCATCCTGATGCTTTTAAATCTTATCAAATTAATCAAAATAAAGTGATAGAACAAATCATAGTATATATAAATAGAAATAATGTATAATATGTATAAACGTATATATACCACATCTGCTAATTATAATAAGAAAAACAATAAAAATACAGTAGAAAGAAAGAAAGAAATGTTAAAAAAAAGAAGAAGAAGAAGAAGAAAATCGACAGTTATGAACGCCAATTTTAAACACCGTGAGTTGGCAAAGCAGAAGAAGAAAAAGAAAGAAAAAGAGAACAAATTAACGGTTAACTTATAGACGCAGATTTGAAACAAAGAGAAAGGAAAAAAAACGACAGTTGTGAACGCAGATTAGAAAAACTAAAGTGAACAAGGAATATTACTATTTATTTGAGGTTGACGACAACAGGGAGATGGACAACAAAGTAGGACGAGGGAGAAAAGGAGGAACTAAAGGTATATATATGTATGTATGTATGTATATATATATATATATATATATATATATATATATATATATATATGCATATCTATTTATTTATCTTTTATTTTTTGATGTGTTGATATTTTTTATATTTATAATATAAAACTAAAAATAATACATTAATCACTTAAATAATAGTGTCATGGATTCGTCCAAACACTTTAAAATACTGTCTTGTTTTTAAATTCCCGAAACAGTTTTCCATGGTAAACCACTGATGATCCCTTAAAATAGTGTTAGAAACAAACTAATATAATAACTGTAAAAAATAAATTGACTTACATGAGTGATTTTCCACTGGAAGACTTGAGACTAGAAGTTTTTTTTGTTGTTTTTTTATATATTTTTTATATATATATATATATATGTATATTTTTTTATATAGTTTTAATGGTTGAGAAACTTCCGAGACTATATATATATGTATGTGTGTATGTATATATATATATATATATATATATATATATATATATATATGTATATATATATACATATATATATATGTATGTGTGTATGTATATATATATATATATATATACATATATATATATAGATGTATGTGTGTATGTATATATATATGTATGTGTATATATATATATATATATATATATATATATATATATATATATATATATATATATATATATATTGATAATAAGGATTTGTATTTATTAGTTCTCTCTATATTATCCCTGTCTTCGTTTCTCTCTTGCTGTTCTCCTTTCGCGTTCAATTAGTCGCCCTTCTCCTTTTATCCTCTATTCGGATCTCCCACATCCCCCACTCTCTCCGACTTTTTCTTCACCCTCCCTTTTTCCTCGTCCTTATATGCTCGCACTAATGACATTTTAATTGCGTCATCACATCATAGAAAAAATATATTCCTTCTTTGTTATAGTGACACACGATTCCCTTTTATGACGTCATGCAGTGAACATGACAGATTTAATTATGTGCTCAAGTATGCACGACGCTATACGTGATGTAATAAACTATGAACATTGTCAAACAAGATGACGCTATATCTCTTTGTGATGCCATCCACCAGGCGCAGGTTTTATAAAACATATATATTATTATAATTATTATTTCCCTTTTTGCTAAGATCACAGTGGAGCATCTGTTCTGATGGATACTACCCCTTATAGACCGGCATCGTCTTGGCCTTCGGGGCTTGATTCCGCCGGTCTGTGGGTTTGGCATATGCAGCTCTAGGAGGCCCACCCTCCCAGGATTATCCTCTCTTCTTTATGGTAGAGTAAGTTTATCGCTTACTGCTTGGGGCGTCCCTATCGGGGAATGCCGACGGAGCTGCCCAGGCATTTTGTTTAGGCCAGAGTTATAACCTTCTCGGGTGCTAGCTTTCAAAATTCACTTTCCCGACCTTGTGTCACATCTTACCGCTGTGGGCGGAAGATAAATAACTTATTTTTATTATTATTATTATTATTATTATTATTATTATTATTATTATTATTATTATTATTATTATTATTATTATTATTACTACTACTACTACTAGCAAATATATGCTCCCTCCGGTCACATATTTTTGCTAGGCTGCGGCGTCAGAAATGAACGCTCACGCGTAAACCGATGAAGCCCCAGCTATATTTTTTGAGTGGTTAGACACTGATTTTCTTTGTTTATGACCAAGAATAATTTTAGTTGAAAATAAAGAAAAAAGGAAATTCGACCCTACCCCGATTTTTGTGTTACGCACCCCCCATAAATAGAAATATTTTTAGTTTTCAAAGAAAGAAAACAATATTTTGCACCCACTCAATTTTTTAATCATTTTACCCTCCCCCATACATCTGAATATTTTTAGTTAAGAAAAGAAAGAAAATATATTTTTGACTGCCTTCCCCTAATTTTTTTTTATCCTCCCCCCCATACATATAAATATTTTTAATTAAAAAGGAAAAAAAATAAAACTAACCCAAACTCTAACCTTCACTTTGACCTTGACACTAACCCTAACGACGGGGTCAAAGTTAGCGCGGGCCCTAAAGTGAAAACGCACAAAAAAATCAAATACAGTGAACATGATGTGTGTGTGTTTAATGAACTTTTTTAATTAAACAATTTGATTCTAAAATAAGTTGTATCGTTTTCCAGTACAATGTGTTATTTTTTTGTTGGCAGTAAAGAAATAAAGTCACATCTTTATTGTTAATAAATAAAACATGGAATAATGAAAACAGTTTGTAAATTAAAACTTAATAGCGTATAAGGTATGATCATAAATTCAGTTGAGGTCGTGAAAAAATGATAATATTGGATATGAAAGAATAAAAAAATCAAATACAGTAAACACGAATATTTCTTTTTAATTCTCGGAAAGAAAAAGTTTACCTGAACTTAATTCGTTATTATGTGTGTGTGCGTATTTTTGAATAAAAATTTTTAAATTAATAATTATTTTAATTAAAAAAATTGTATTCAGTGAGGTTGTGTTTTAAAACATAATGGCTTATAATATTAAGAAGATAAACAAACTCAGAACGTTTTAATAAAAAGCTACAGTAAATGCCAGCGTTTAGTTTATCTTGCGTCCATACTCAATTAACGGAGGGACGGAAGCTATTCAATGAATTAACCCTGGCTGTTTAATCAGTTTTGTCATGTTATATTAACTACGTAACGCATTTCGTGTATGTATATATATATCAATAATATAAGAAATAATTATAATTTATAAGTAAGATTATTAGTGAGCAAAATAGCGTAAATACATGTGGAAATCTGAAGAAATCAATCATCAGTGTATATTTGCGAATACTAATTGATTAGAAGTTCAACAGCAATTGATTATGTAAATTGAGAGATGCGCATGGTGTTTACGGCGGTGTTGTTCATAGTATATGATGAAGCTGGCGGACTTAGTAAATAGTCATACTACTCTGATGGAGTTTCGGCTTCAGACAGACAGACAAACATAATGACAGACAGACAGACATACATACATAATGACAGACAGACAGACATATCTACATAAACTCCATTATTAATAGATTATTATTATTATCATTATTATTAGTATCAGTAGTAGCAGTAGTAATAGTAGTAGTAGTAGTAGTAGTAGTTGTAATAGTAATAGCAGGAGTAGTAGGTTGCTAGAAAAAATCATTGCACGAAATATGTAATTAATATAACGATTATAAGGTGATCAAGTTATGTAAAAATATGTAATACGATAATTTGCAAAAATTTTCTCTCAATATATGTTTTTCCAATTGATGGCATTCCATCTTTTAATATTCCATGTTATCGTTGTTCCTAATATCATCTGGCTTTTCGAAATCACTGCTTATGGGTTACTCTATTATTAAAAGTACGAATTGACTGGCGATAAGTTTGTTACTTACTTAATAACAATACAGATTAATAAAGCAATTCTCATAAAAAATGATTATATTTTTATTGTTTGATGATCGTCGCACAAAACTGTATGAATCCTTTTCTAATTCTGTTATCATATAATTACCCGGGGAGAGTTTACGAAAGTTTTATAAACAATTTAGACGGAGACAAATATCAATATGTAGCGGTTTTCCGTAATTTGTCTGAATGATCAAAATCCACCTTAACTTGGCTTCCGACAGACGCGCCTATGCCTTTGCATTGTTCCCGTTTAAATCTATTGGCTGCTATTGGTCACTTAACTCAAAGACTAATCTGATTCATTCTGTTTAGCAATTTTCAAGAGACAGTTGTTTCTTTTTGTATCTTTCGAACTTACAACATAACATAGAAGAAATATGGGTACGTTCAGTTGATTTCACCGCTATCGTTTATCTTAGAAAACGAAGGGTATATTTAGTTAGAATTATTTCCGATATTCCTGCGAGAGAAACTATTTTTCTACTTGTTATTTTAAGAAGACTTTTACCATTCTTTAAATCGTAAAATATTATCCTGATTCTCACGAGTTCGAACAACTATAACTCATTTAAAACATTCTGATGCTCGCTATAGAGCCTACCCTATGATGACAGTGTAACGCCTATATTCTTAGGCACATACTTTTCATGTAACACTATTTAATAAAATACATCACCTTTTCCGGGTAACACACAGAACAACCATTGTTCAAATATGGTCTTAGAACTAAACATACCACCCCTACTCAGAATGGAATATATATTAAGCGACATTTAAGAAAATACTAGCACCACTATAGTGAAATTTACACGATCGCATGTGATATTTGCAATAAAGCAACATCGATTAAATTGTGTATATAAACATATATAACCGCCCTCTATGACTTCGTTCTAGTAGAGAACATGATCTTTTCCTACGTATTCGTACTTCAATAATTTTCCGTAAATGTGTTATTTCGGCAATCACACTCGTAAAATGGAAATAAAATGAACAGTCCTATTTAAATACGATGTTATCTCCGCAATTGTAAATCTGACATTCGATTCCGTAGTAAGCATAGTACGAAACACAGACTATTTAGGTACAGGCTTCAATTATGTTGCGGCTAGAAATCAGTATATATATATATATATATATATATATATATATATATATATATATATATATATATATATATATATAATCAAATATGAAACTAAAAGTAAATCTTTAGTAAATAGAACCTTAGTGAAATGGTTTAAGCTCAATATACGAGATAGAGCAATTATAAAGATAGATTAAAGTAGAGTGATAAACATGTACGAATGTTCAGATTTATTTCAAACTTCAATTGCTCAATGCAATGCATATTCTGTAATAGCATTATGTTTATTATTCTTCCCTTAAGCCAAGGCTTTTCAATGATCGAAATCTTATCATCAGAGGAATTATATAGATAGATAAGTTGGCAGTGGAAATCCAAAATTCAATATTTGAAAAACTATCAAGAAATGGAGAGTGAAACAAAATGTTCGTGTAAAAAGATATGGGGTTTGTCCAGTTGGTAATTGGCCGTTGACAAGGTGTCCAATGAACGGAGATTTAGATGGAGAAGAAACGTGTTTCGTGAAGGCAGCATGGGATAGTTTTCTAAAATGAAGTAACTCCAATAGTGAGATGTTGAGTTCAGATCGTAGGTGGAGCGTACTTAATCGGAATTAATGTGAGAAATCGGTCCATTTTAAAAAGACTTCCTGGGCTGGGGCTGAATTGTATACAAATGACTTTGGTAGTAAAATATTTAAGCAATTCTAATAAGAAATCCTTTTGTTAAAGACGAGGCTAACAATATATAATTCCTCTGATGATAAGATTTCGATCTTGGAAGAGCCTTGGCTTAAGGAAAGAATAATACACATACTGTTATTACAGAATATACCTTGCATTAAACAATTGAAGTTTGAAATAAATCTGGACATTCGTACATGTTTATCACTCTTATTTTATCTCTCTCTCTCTCTCTCTCTCTATATATATATATATATATATATATATATATATATATATATACAATCGTGCACACCCTCCGACAAAAATGACGTAAAAACATTATGCCTTACAAGTAGTCACACCCGATATTATTTTCGATTAGTTGCTTAAATATTTCTATGAAATCATTATAATTGCTTTTCTATACATACATTTTTATTATCATTTATGATGAACAAACAAAGAATTAATTCAGATTTGCTTTCTCGCTAAAACTCACCATTTGAAATTATGTCATTTCTTCGTTTACAAGGCGCTAGCCATTTGGGTCACTATTAAGATGACATGCATGTTTGTGGATCATGTTACAGTCTATATGTCCTTTCACAAATATGACAAGTTAATGCAAGCATTAAGTTCATAAGTGGCTCCTCTACGGTGAACAATAGGAATTGTTTGTCAGAAGGTTGCTCTTTATTTAGCTGTGCAATACTATCCCGAACAATTGATACTTACGTATGCGATTGTTCATTAATTTACGTGCCCATGCAATACTCACTAAGAAAGGAATGCTCACTAAATGATCGTCTGTATCCATCCCAAAGTCGTTATAGACGAGACACTACAGATGTGGGCAACATAATGGTGAACAGATGTCTAAAATTTTCAGATATAAATATTTCCTGTAAAGTCGCATCGCAGTGGTAAGCATTCTGATGCAGTCCATAGGAACTATATGAATCTCTGAGTATACTTATAACCTGACCATTGACAGATGTGAGGTCATTAAAGCTCCGTGAACATCGATCAGTATTATTTCAATATCACCGTCATATTGTTAACTCTCTCTAAAATACGATTTTTTTTTTTGGGGGGGGGGGGAGAGTGATTACATGTAAACCGCCGTAGACACACTAGCAAAATAGAAATAAAATTAAAATAAATATTTTAGATTTAATATTTTGGATCCATTTTACAATGTTTATTCCTGAAATAGTTTTAAACTCCTTGACTGAGTTGTACCTGGTTGCCCCTCAAGAGAATTGTTGACATTATTAGATTATAAGAAAAAGAAAATACAAAATGTCCTCTATTATTTGTATTAAGTTACAGATTATTATATAGTTTTAAATGAAACAGCTTTCAAAAACTTTCTTTTAGTTTCAGCGCGCTTTTTTACAGTATATTACATGAATTAATGGGATTCCATCGAAAAAGAAAATCGATAAAAAATAGTTAGATAATTCACTAAAAGACTGTAAATGTAATTTACCTATTTTGTTTTGTTAGCTCTTGTTTAAAATGCCAAATTGTCTTACGTTTTGTAAAGGCTATGTGATTCATTTTTTCACCACTTTTGGATTGTTTACTATACTGCCCAATCGCCGTCTTGTGTACTCTTCTATTCATAGAATTTGACCTCAAATCCATGAATTACGGTGTCTGACGATCGTAAAAGTACAGGAAACTGATGTCATGCACTACTTTAAAAAATACTAAATCCTTTTAAGTACTATATATATATATATATATATATATATATATATATATTTGCATGTCTATATGGATATATATATATACATATATATATATATATATATATATATATATATATATATATATATATATATATATATATATATATATAAAGTTAAATGGACGAAGAGCAATAACCATGCACGAATGTCCAAAATTTATTTCAAACTTCAAATGTTCAAAGCAAGGTAATTCTTACACTTCAGGATCCTCTTTCTGCCAACTATGTACACTGGAAACATTTATGATAGCCACAGCATTTTCTAGTTTTAGACTAATTTGTTCAACGTTAAATTTGTTAATTAGTAAATCTTTATTCCTTAACTCCTCCATCCTCACAAATAACACTCCCATAAACATAACATATCCTCTATTGTACCCATAATAACTATATTAACCCATTGCGCTTATCGTATTTAGAAAACTAACACTATTTCTCCTTACTCCCTACCGACTTTTACCCGCCCTAACTTAAATGTCATTATTCCTACTCTACACTATACTCCCTTCTTTCCTTTCATTTTCTTCTGTTCTATTTGCTAACCCTCGCTTATATTTCTTCCACCCCTTCCATTCTTATCATACTTTTTATTTTATCTCTCTTATATCCACTTCATCGACCCTGTATATGCATCTTCCCACGTACCGTACCTTTTTCGTAGTCTTTCATTTATCTCTCCTTTTAAATACGCTCCTAAGTCACTCCCTTAATTGATCGTTTTTGTTCCCCCTATTAAGCTATTCATAACCTTAACGCACTTGTGATACACTTACATCTTACATGATTCAAAAAAACTCTACCCTAGAATACTCATAACTGATATCAATTGTTACAGTGGTCATACGTGGTATTTCCCCAAATTGATCCCCAACCCTAAATTTTAAATTTGTTTAAGTGAGACAGAATAAATGTCTAACTTTACATTGAGCTTGTCTCACTATTTTAGTTTTTTAGTTTTTTATCTGATTTTGTATTTAATTTTTCCAACTTTACTTTTGGGCTGGTTTATTTATTCATTCTCTTAACCAACTGGGAATGCCTTTTAAATTCTGTAACATTTTTAAAACGTTTAAATATATACACTATATCTCTGCCCGGCTTAGGACTTTTTTCTTAATTTAAATTACTGAGTCGCATTCTCTAGAAACACCTCATCTCTCCCACCGGACACGACTGTTTACTTCAATTTCTAAATTATCATTGCCTTTCTCCCAAAATCCGTCTTTAAATTACTACCCCATTTTTGTTATTCCTTTCCAAATAATAATTTGACTCTCAATTGACCTAAATCGACCTCATCCCTACTGACAGGACGTCGCATATGCCAAAAATAACTTAATCACAAGACCTCCCTCCCACTACTACCTCGCCCCCTGTTCCATCAGCTGTCATGCTCTGTTCATCTAACCCTCCCACCATTAGCTTCAACTTAATCTTTCTTTCCTACCTACTAATTTGACCTTGATTTTAACTTAGGGCTTTTTTCAGAACCACTTCAATTCTCCATCGCTACGTTTCACTTGGATTTCTTTTCGGCCTTATAAGCTTTCTCTAAATAGCCAGATGTCTTTATTTTAATTCCGTTTAAGTACGCTCTATCTACAAATTGAACTCAATTTCAACCATTGGATTTACTTATTTTTTGATTGCCTACCCATGATGCCTCTACGAAACCTTTTCTTCTCCATTGAAACCCTCTTCCATTGGACACCTTATCGGTTGACAATTTACCATCCGGACAAACACAATTTCTTTTTACTCGAACTTTTGTTCTCACCCATCTTCTTCTAAATACTTTTTCATATTTTTTCAAATGTTTAACTTTCGCTCTTCTATTGCTAACTTATCTATCTGTATAATTCCTCTGATGATAAGATCTCGATCTTTGAAAAGCCTTGGCTTAAGGAAAGAACAATAAACTTAATTTTATTACAGAATATACCTTGCTTTGAACATTTGAAGTTTGAAATAAATTTTGGACAATCGTGCATGTTTATCACTCTTCGTCCATTTAACTTTATAATTGCTCTATCTCGTATATTGAGGTTTAACTATTTCACTATAGGGTCTTTCTACTAAAAGTGTTACTTTTAGTTTCTTAATATATATCTGGATATATATATGCATACATTTATGTATATATATATATAAATATATATATATATATAGAATTATAAAAAGAAAAAAAAC
Source organism: Sepiola atlantica (assembly GCA_963556195.1). Taxonomy (NCBI): domain Eukaryota; kingdom Metazoa; phylum Mollusca; class Cephalopoda; order Sepiida; family Sepiolidae; genus Sepiola; species Sepiola atlantica. Next base: position 23,117,831 of record OY744530.1, read on the forward strand.
TATACACACATTAAGGTTGTACACATTATAACTTATTTCGACCCCTTTAATTAGGTCTCCTCAGATGTATAAACAACCACGTTTTTTGACGTGGTTGTTTATACATCTGAGGAGACCTAATTAACCGGTCGAAATAAGTTATAATGTGTACAACCTTAATGTGTGTATAGTTTTTTTTATAATTCTGGTTTGCTCTGTTTAAATTACATTGAGCTCTGTTATTCAGATTCTCAACACAAAATTGAAATCTACACACTATATATATATATATATATATATATATATATATATATATATATATATATATATTTAGATTACTTTTTCGTAGATTATTTTCACTAACACTTGATATGCAATGAATGAAACCAATATCTGGTTATGGGGAAGAAGGTCAAGAATATAAACTTACCAATTATTTCGATTATTGTGCTCTAACCGTGACGTTCTTTATCTGATTAATCTGGCGTTTCTCAACCCGAGCGCGGACAATGAATAGGCTGTATTTTATTATGTTTCCGACCTTACAAATGAGTAAGTACACCTAAATATGATTAGTGGGGACTAATTTCCAAATTTTAGGTAAATTTGCAATTATATTAAAACAATTTATTTAGGTTTACTTACTGATTTGTGACGTCGGAAAATTGCCGTAGATTCATTGTTCGCTATTTTGGCTGGGAAACAACGAATTAACTATTTATCCTTCTTCCAAACTGGAAAACCTGAATATGACACAAGGTCGGTTCTATAGCGTGGCTAATTCAACCCCACACCCTATAGAACACTCTGGAATTTTCTAAAGATAGCCTGGATCAGATCCGTCGACTCTCCTTTGTAAAGTTGCCCTAGGTAACCGGCACTGGCGATTGAGTCGTTTCGAAGTTTAAAAAATGGCGGACAATGAACCGTCTTCTAATTTCCGAATTCACAAATGAGGAAGAAAACCTGAATACATTTGTGTTTGACTTATTTCCCAACTGTATTACTTTCAAAATAATTGTAGGTTATACAATAATTTTTAAAGAAATACAGTTGGGAAATGAGTCCCAAAACATTATTTGGGTTTGCTTACATATTTGTGAGGTCGCAACAAATGAAGGATTAGCGGACGGTGCATTTCCAGAATGAAAAGGTAATGCCTGAGAGGATAACCTCCTGTAACTGAATAGGATAACTCTGATTTTGTTTTGCCTCGGAAGGCCATTTTTGCTCGAGGACCGGGTCGTGGGCAACGTAATACAAAAAATAGGCTAATTTATATCGACAGCCTACAGAAAGAAAAAGGAGTAACCCCCCCTTTTTAATGGAGGGTTGCTTCTTTTGGGGCTGGAGGGCGCTTCCACTTGCATTTGGGGCGCTGACTTAGAGGGAAGGTTCTTCTTTTCTGGGTGCCTCTTCTTCAACGTTACTCGTACACTAACGCCCCTTTTAAGGTAGTATTTTTTCAATAGACCTTCGGGGGGGGGGCTTCCACTCTTTATTCGTTCGTTGCGTAAGGTGCTTCTTTTCTGGGGCCTTTAATTTCTTTCGTACAATTCGCCCGTTTTTAAGGGGTGGGTCGTTCGGAGGGCAGGGGCACTATTCTACTTTTTATTGGGGCGCTGGGTAAGAGGGTATTCTTTTCTAGGGGGCCTTCCATTTGTTGCGTCTACTCGTACAATTCGCCCCTTTTCAAGGGGAGGGGTTATAACGACAGCCTGCAGCACTTTTTAAACCCGCCGGATGAGAAGGCAGTAGAGGTTACTCAAATGAACTAATCAATGTTAAATACTGAGGTTATGATTTGTTTCTTACAACACAAAATATACCCTCCTTTTTGAAGCTAACAACTTAATATACTTCCACGATATATAGAAAACATAGATTATTAATATCGGGTATCTAGTGTTTATTATTTGAGGATATATTATTTATTAACGTTAATTTATTTTACCTTTCGAGTAAAGTAAACAATCAACATTAATTCTAGTTTGAAAAGTAACAAAGTAAATATGAACAGAAAGAAAAAATATTTCATTCGGGGGTTAATAACATGTCAGTTAGATACTTATTTCTAATAATGGATACGATTCTTTATTTTTAAATTATTGTAATCGATTGGTCCATGTTATTCACGTGAGACAAATCTTGGCGGTCAGTAGAGTCTAGTGGCGGTATGTGGCACCATTTTTACAACTAATTATAAGTCTGCGTGGTAAAACGAAAAATACATTTAAAAAAAAATATGTATTGTATTACTTATCTTTCGCGGAAAGAAAAAAACAAAAAATATGTGGGAATTAAGATTGACGGATTAGTTTTTCATTTCGTTTTTTTTTAGAAATAAAGTATTTTTTGAATAGTTAAAGCAATAGGATAACACACTTTGTGTAAAAATGATCGAAACTTTACGGATGCGCTTCTCGTATACAAAATATTCGAAAGTTTACGAAGGCACCCCTTGTGTTGAAGGACGCGCCTTTGGTGTACAAAAGAATCGAAAGTTTACCTACAAAATTAAATAAGCGTAAACCAAAGTAAAATAATCAATCCCGATGCATCCTCGCTTCCATCTCGCAATGACGTCATTTCCAGAAAGATGGGTCTGCACTTTTCCAAAAACATTATTACATTTTTTTAGGCTAGATTTTTAATTAATTGTATTACTCATTTGTATCAATATTACTATCGAAAACAAAAATAATAAATCCATATGGGAATTTGACAATACCAGTACATTTTATAATATTAATTTATTAGAAACTTTAAAACAAATTAATTATGTAAATTCGAAAAAACTCATGTTGTTGTAGCCATTTCTTGGATTACTATATATACGACCTGCCAGAATAATATTTCACTGATATTACGTTGACGGACATTCAGACATCCAGACATACAGGCAAGCATATCATTTCCTGGTTATATTATGAGTAGGTTTGTCCAGCGTTGACTGGGACCATAAAACAAAATAGAAAATGTTGAAAACTATGTAGCGCATTTATAATTAAACTCCTATCTTTGTGCATATATCAATCTGTCTTCCTATCTTATCTGTGTACTCCTACTCCTATTTCACTGCCGTTCAGCCCATTCCTATCTCGTCTCATAATGTCTTGGTAATAATAATAATGTAAGTCATTCACCTTAGCTTTCAGTTATTAAGCTGTTGCTCCTGGGCAGCTCAAGGATTGTTCCTACCCCACATTATTCAAAAGTATAATGAAATCTATATTTGGTTTTAAATTATTCATGTTAACGCCGAGTTTCTCATCTTTCCTCCCCCCATGAATAGTATAATAGAAGCTATATTTATTTTAGTGCATTCCCGGACAACGCCGGGTGTATTGTCTTCAGTTTCTCCATCACGTATGTATCTATATAATGTACCACTGTATTATTGAACACACCTGCCTTATCTAGGATACTGAACACTCCTGTGAAACGCATATTACTTGTTTATGGTATACGATAGTATAACAAAATACAGTGGCAATGCCACTCCCGGACAACGCTGCGTTCTAAAACACCTACTCCATGTAGGGTTGCTCTATCTGTGATATTGATGACCCCTGAGCGATGCCGAGTAATCAGATTTGTTCTATCTTCGGCATTGATAATTTTGAGTAACTTATTCTTTCTAAATGCGAACTGTTATTATAAATAGTATAGCTCCCGGACAATACAAAGTTAACAGTAGACAGGGAAGTTCTTTCTCCTGGGCATCGCTGCGTCTAATCACACCTGCCTTATTTGTGATGTTTCACACATTTGGATTACTATATCACTTACTTATCGAATGTAATACTGTAATCTTACATGTATGGCTCCCATTTAGAGCGCTACTGGAACAGCCAAATAAAATAGATAATGCCTCCAGAGCACTATTCAAACCGCTGTTTCCGAATAGCTTGCCATTTTTTCTCAAGTTCGAAGAGAAGCTTAATAAACGTAAAATAATTGCGAAAGAAAGTACTGAGCAGAAGGAATACATTACAATTACAATGTTTTCTTCCCAAATTATGGCTGAAAAAACTCGCCTCTCCTGACGAAATCTGCACCATAGCCCTCTTATGGGTGCACGTAGAGTTTGAGAATATATGCCCGTTAATTTTACATCAGAACACACTTTGACATTCTATATGGAGTCTTTAACCTATGTTTACTATAGGGCACAACACACACATACGCACATGCATATCCATGAACATTGAATACGAAACGATGGATGTGATGTATGCCGCGCTTTAGTTAACATTGCATTCAATGTGAACGTTTTCACAATATACTTTCTTTATATTTGCTTCATCTTCATCTCTCATCTTACGCAAAGAAGGAAAGGAAGCTGATCGTTTTTGATCCTAGAAAAGTGTTTGTTGGTAAGAAATCTTCCGTTCCAATTGAACGCTTCGCGAAAAATTAAATTACGATCTATATTTATTCGTTTTATTGATGAGAAATTAAATTCATCTTCACGTCATCAACTGTCATTCCGGTTTTTATGGAAGCGCTTAAACAAATAAAACGACATCGGAAAAATACATTTTTTTCAATTAAAGAAAATAGAAGAGGTTGTGTCAAGATGACATTGATCGAAGATTAAAATCCAGTCAATGTGTTTAACTTTTAACCGAACATAGAGCAACTCATTTTAGAGGTATCAAATTATTTCTTATGTTGAGTCATACATAAGCAAGCCACGTGTTCGTGTGAAAGAAATTAGTCATCTTAAACATAGACGTTATATTTGCTGAGAATGTCAAGTATGCAGATCTGAATAGATAATGTAAGGTGACAGAGGATAAGAGGGGTGTAAAATTGTCGTGCGGTGTTCGAGTCTAGACGAATCAGCAAAAACACTTTCAATAGTGATGTAGATACGTTTGACTATTAACATTGGCGAAACCACAGAGACATTCAAATGATTCAGCTGCCTATAATTGCTTTGATGTTAAGAGGGTCGGATTCCTGCTATACGTATAAGTAGTTCTCATTAATCGCCGTTATTCGATAACAGAAAGCATCAGCGTTTCTTGTGAAATCGGGGAAGGTTTAGTCCAGAACATAGAAAAGAGTGGTGGAAGAAGCAACGGTGCTACTCTTACTCCGTTCATTTTTATTGTATTGGCAGAAACCCATCGACTTCGCAATCTAGTACGAGATTATCTTTTATCTTCCATTCATCCCTTGTTTCACAAAAGAGACGTTGCAAGTATTTACTATTCTAACGTTCTATAGAAAATGCTCAATTAAGCTGAAAGCTGTGGTTGCTGGCTGTGATATATTCATCGCGAGCCATTGTGCTGCTACCACTACTAGAGGGAAATCTAATATGTCTTCCTTTGTCTACTAAAATGTACACGTAATATTCATGAACAGAGTTACTTCTCAAAAATTTCCCATCCTGGGGGTACATTACCACAGGACTGGCCCACTTAGTCTACAGTATAATCGTCTCAAAGTTCAATGTTAAAAATACTTGTCGAGCCGTCCTCTCAAGTAATCAAATTCTGTTCATTCGATTCAATAGTTCAAAGCGTATCCTAGTATTGTGTATCGTAAATAATCGAGTGATTTTCGCACCCATTTTATGGAACTCACACCAGACATAGCATGAAGCCACTTAATGTAAGGAGCAAACGAGAACAAATATGATTGACGCAAGGACAGGAGAACCTTAGTGACATTAGTCTCTAACAATAACTAAAGTTCTATGTAGGAGGAAAACAGTCAGTTGGTAGAGAGATCCTCAAGCATCCGGTTCTGAGAAAGAAGCTACTCGAATAAGAAGATGTATTACAATGATGTATCAAAATGTGAATTATTGGAGACCACTAGTAACAGCTCAAACGTACTAGAACAAAAAAAGCGGGTTAAAGATCACATAATTCTGAAGAACAAATGCCATGATAGTATTTATAGAAAAAAACACTGAGACTAGCAACATCACGTATGCAGAAAAGAAGAAAGGGTAAGGAAATAAGATTACAGACTCGTTTCTGCACCTTATCAAAAACTGTCCAATGCGAGAGCGGTTCGCTTACCCAAATATGAAAACAGTACTCCATACATGGTCTGATTGTAGATTTGTAGAGATAGAGAATATCCTCAGGTGTAAGAAAGAGTTTTGAGCGAGAGAGAGAGAGAGAACCGACTTTACGATAAGCAGAAAACGCAATGGATCGAATATATTCACTGCAGAAAAGATTTGGTGAAAGAGAAAGGAGTTTAAGAGTCGATTCCCCTTGAAAAGCAGTGCCATCCATAAGAATCTCAGAACGAAAATGGATGTGCTTACGATTGAAAGACACAAGCTGAGTCTTAACTGAATGAAATACAACGAGCTAGTTCGTACTCCAACTTGGTAAATGGTTACTTAAAAGCATACACTACATTTAAAAACTGAGACTAAATATTGTACATCTGTAAAAGAAATATGATAGACTTCGAATCAAGCTTTAAACGCTTTACTGAAACTCGAAAATGTTTTCTTATTCCTTAAATTTAAAGAACACGAAAACAACTGACTTATTAATCAACGAACGAAACAATAGAAAAAAGCAATTTTGTTTCGATCCTTATCAAATGTGTAATAATATAAATTATGAATAACATTAGAAAAACTAGGAAAGATATAGTTTTTCTATTTTTCGCGTGTTATTTTAAATAGAATTATTGCATAGTTTACACGTTTAGTTCAGATAGTTTACTATTTATAAACTGACAGTTGTTAGCATTTTAGGTAAATCTTTCGTTAACCAATCTATAATTCCCTATATTTTACGTTATTTCGCACCTTCTCTCTCTATTTATATTTATTGTTATCGCGGAATACACACAGACGAATGGAATAGGAAACGTCAGTTAATATTTTAAATTAGCAATGAACAACAGCTTTATATTTGTATACAAAACCAGTATGCATGTGTACCGGCGACAAAATATAGAAACAATACGTCGGGGTGGCTTTATATGCCCTCCGTATTAAAGTCGCAATAATATTACAATGTAACTATAGATTATTCTAATAATTTCCTCTTTGAATCGAACTCTAAAATGTCCAGAAACTTTCAAATACATTGGATTGATACATTTTATATTTCCTCATATATTCAGCAGAATTTTTCAGGTTATTAACATTTTTCTTTATTATAACACAATTTAATATATGCTTTTGATGTATTAAAATTACTATTTGAAAGAAAAAATGGTAACTACCATGATCACATTTACAATGATCTAATCAGGCGGATATCAATACTTCAATCAACTTTTTCACAGAATTTAAATATTACAGGAATTTGAATTTCAAGAGAAAATAGGAGTATCTTACACCTGAAATGTAGAAAAAATAAGTTTATAATGTGAAGGTCTAATGGGAATACATCATCATCTTTTGAGAGTGGCAGATTAAAGCGGATAAAAAGTAACAAGCAGAAAAAATAATTACAAGTCACTTTGAAGAACAATTTAATGCTGTTACTTAATCTAAGAAAAAGAAGAACGAGTAAGAATTGACTACACATTTTTCTTTTACGAATCAAAGAATATAATCAACATTGGCACGATTTCGAAAAAATATCCAGGGAAGTGAAATCCTTAATCAATCTATAATATAAAGTTGTTAGATTTTCTTTTCTTGTTTTCTGTATTCCTGTTTTATATCATACTGTCTTGGAATTGCTTTCTGAAATGTCCTATACCAAGATCAAACGAGGAAAATGTTGCGAGAAATGTAATTATATGTAAGGCACTTTAAACACTGTAGTCGGGTGTATAATAAAATAAATGGTTTATCATTCATTACCATAAAACATCGGGGTTCGTGTTAGTAGTTTTAGAAAACATAATCTGTATATCTCTGCAACCGCAACTATTATCGCTAAATCATAACATCTCGCCTATCTGGAGAATTAGAATGTGTAAGCTATAGTGACACTAGAAAGGTGGATTAATCTTACTTGATAATCTAACATCTATCATTTTGAATTTCTTTCTCCAATTATTAAAACAATGCTTTTATCACACACATTTTCTCAATCAATGCTCATTGCCTTTTTACTGATATTCTTCATTTTATCTCCTTAAATTAGATCGCCCAAATGTTTTCCACGTTTAATTTTGTCTCTACCAAGAGATTAAGAAATAGAAACTGTTTTATGACATTGTTTTAGAAACTGTTATGATTCTCAAGAATTATCCCCTCAATATATTACAGACAAGAACCGGTGTTTGTCTGAAATGCTTTAAATCAATTAAATGTGGAATTTACAAGATTTCGGTTTCCATCGTTATATAGATCGATAGTGAGAATATTTTAAGACCCCCACCGTGGGGTAATGTGTTGTAAATCGTAAATTGATCGTTAATAGGTGATGGGAAATTAAATGCCACAAATCGGACACATTCTATAGATGAACATGTAAAGGATTTGCCAGAAGCAATGAACACAGAGGATATAAAAAAATAGTGCTGCATAGATATTTTAAAACAATTTAAATAGGTCTACAAATAATTCCATGTTAGAAATATCATATTGGTCCTGTTCTATCTACAGATTTTTAGTTATCGCCGCATCAGTTTGAGTGTTCTATTACATTCGAATAATTTTGCTAGATCTTTTAAAAAAAAATCTCCTCGGGACCCTCAACAACAGTGTGTGTTTTAATACAGAAGGATGCACTTCAAACGTGTTCGTAAGATATCTCACTAATGATATCCTCGAGTAGCTTCTGACATTTGTAAGTTTTGAATTATTAGGATTAAACGAAAATTAAGGGTCAGCAGTTTTAATCTGTTTAGTACTGAACATTATTTTTGTCATCTTGGAATCGGATGGTGTAAATTAGTCTGAAATCCGTTTTTAAATTACGTATCCGACTTGTTCGGTAACAAAGGACTAAACAGTTTCGGCCGTTTTAAAAAAAACAATATACTTCGATTAGTAAAACTAACAGGTTTGGCATCTCTGAACACACATTATTTCCATTACTGGTGTTCCGGTGTTCGTAGTTGTGTGTGAAATTTGTCAGTAAGATCTTAAAACCATTCTAGTTGTACATACACTGAATTTTGTTTGTTTTATCAAATGTGTAGATATATAATCGAACTGTAGGTCTATTAAAACTTGGAAAAGTTAAGTATTTGATAAAATTAACTATGGAAACGAATCTGAAATCCGTTTAAACTAATCGATTGCAATAATTTTGCAGTTCAGTTTATATATATATGAATTGTTTAATGCATGACGATTCATGTTATACGTGCACACTATGCTCACAGTTCATACAGATGCATGAGGTTGACAAGATTCCTTAAAATTATCCGCACAAAAATAATAATAAGTGTGAATTTGTTTTCAATTCATTCCGTAATAAAACCTAGCGATTCAAGTAAAAGAGAAAGGAATTATAGAAGAACAGGTTTCACACATACAAAGGAAAGACATATTATAATCCCATTGTTACTACGACTATGACAAGTTAAATATTCTTAACATGAGGAAAACTGTAACCAGTTACGCTGTCATGTATCAAGCATACTTAAGTGGCAATTGGTCAACCATGAAAACCGTTGATTAGACTCAGTTAATCTTCTCAACAATCATGTCGAGGAAAGCTTGGGAAACGGTGGGTCATCTGTTAGCCAATTGCGATACGACAATTGGCTAACATCAGGACACATATCTACTTAAGTCATTAACATGACAACAAAGGATATCAGTTTGAAAATAGCAACATATAAATGTATTATTGTGATGAAAAACATTCATGTAAAATGACTTTTTAATGCATTATTAAATGTAAAAACTGATAATTTATCATTATTATTATTTTATTTCCCAGAATAAAAGTCTATTTGAAAAGTCTTATTTATGTGAAGATTTCTGTGCAACTAAGTGCTAATATATAACTTTATAAATTTGCTTCAAAGACTAAGATTTTTAAATACATTTTCTAAAAAGCAAGTGGGGGCGCAAGAGCGCTCTATCCCTTAATAGACCACACGAATTGCCTATGCTGGAAATCTTATTGCTTTGATAAATCATAACTCAAAACCAATAAACCAAATTAGTTAAAAGTTTGCATTACTTTTGTATTTGATTGGTTCTATAAGTGTGTAGAATGTCAGCATCATTAGTCAAGGCAACCGAGAGATCCAAAAAGTTCAATAATGAAATCATGTTATCTGTGTATACATACGTACGCACGTATGTGCCACCATGTATCTCATCAACTATTTGATGGATTCAGCTGATTTTTTGGCAAAGATAGAAAGTCTAGTGTCTAGTAGATGGTATTTTACTTTGAGTTTACCATATACTTTAGTTTTCGAGAAAATGCCAAAATAACTTCAAATTACAAGTATTCATACACGTTATTCTATATGTTATCGACCATTTGATGGGTTCAGCTAATTTTTGGCAAACAAAGAGGTGTTTAGTTGATGGCATTTAAATTTCAGTTTACAATATACCTTAGTTTTCCAGAAACTTCCAAACAACTCTAAAAAAATGACTAGTCTACATACATTTGATTCTGTATCTCATCAACCTTTTGATGTATTCAGCTGATTTTTGGCAGATATAGTGACTCTAGGCTCTAGTAGATGGCGTTCTAATTTCTATTTACCAATATACCGTAGTTTCTCTGAAATGTACAACAACCCTTTAAAAATGACTAGTCCACATACACTTTCTTCTATATCTCATCATCTATGTTATTAATTCAGCTGTGTTATGGCACGTATATAGGTAGTATTTTGTTTTCCTTTGTACACTGAATATTTGAGTGTTTACTATTGTAAATAACTTTATTATATTTCTCCCTGCTCCAAAAATGTTTGATTGATTGAATTTATTTAATTAAAATTACATATTTTGGCATTGTGTCCTTGTCAATTTGCAAACACACTAACTGTAAAATGATTGAATCACCATTTATTGTTTGCAATAAATACATGATAAAGTTGGAAAAATATGTACTCGTTGTAATTGTATCATGAGTAAATATACACTCATCATAATTAAACAAATATTTACCTGTGGATATTGGAAGAAACATTGATTAGTCAAACTATATATCAGTTATAAGAAGACATTGTATTGAGGCATAGCCTTTACAAAAGAAGTGGCATTCCATGATAAATGCCAGTATACTAAAATCATATGCCCTTAATAGGGTTTAGATTAAAATTCATATACACTAAATGTACAAAAGCAAGGAAATTCCTAAATGTGTACACTGTTATTATCATTAAGGGTATGCGAGCTCAACAGCGCTATGCATTTTACTGATAGGAATTTTTGTTCAGCGCACCTCACACACTTAATCCACTCATGCATAGATATTTAGAATGTAATGTTGGTCATAGAATAGTTTCGAGTTAAGACAATTGTGGTTTTAAATGTTATCGGCGGGATATGTGTAATATAACAATTACCCAGATAAAGTCTTCAGTAATCTGTGATAACGATTCAGATATAATCCGGGATTGCTCCAGAAGTATGTCAATAAAGTATATTGAATACGTTTGTGTAGGTCCCCCAGACCCCAGTGAAACAGAAGAAAATAAACTTGATATTTCCACTTTCCGTGAATGGCGTTACACAACTTTTACTTCACTAATAATCAATTACCAGCCAATTCCGAGGTAACAACACAATATTGCCCTGATGTGACTCCCCTCCTCTTTACAAAATATCATGCATCTATTTATCTAAAATTAGTCACCGAGCAATGACGCCGTTCAGGATGTCTAAAATCTCTTCCACAGTAAGTAACTGTACTAAAACTAGTTACTGCAAATTCAATTTGTGAAACAAAAACTAATTATGTGACAAACTAGTTTGTATGATGTCATGATATAAAATTCACGAAAAGCGTTTCGACGTTTGTCGATAACAAAAGTGCCGTTAAGAGAAACTTGATGTTCTGATAATGGAGTTTCGCTATTATTTTCTCCAATCTCTTGTAACGTCGGCGCTAATGAATCAACATTTATGATATTCACTACTTTACATCGTAAAAGCCAATTCAGTTTACGACACATTAAACACTATTCTTGAGCGATGTCATCATTTCACAACATCGTAAAATTAATAATTCAATTAAGATAAGAATCACGGCTGAACTTCGCGAGATTGACGCAAAGCCATTTTAGGTTCAAATTGGAATTGCAATAAACTGCAGTTAATTACAGAAGAGTAATTCTCGTTAAAAATTCGGCAAGAACATTCTGATTTAAAATGAATTTTAGAATTACAATTGTCAATGAAAAACCCCCAAAAATGCAGGAATATGATAATCATAATTAATCTACATTTCTCTAAAGAGATCCGTAACAATGCTGACTGAACACAAGCATTGGCGCTACTATTTATGAATTCAGCAATTATGGACTAATTCTTGAATCACAATTATTTATTAATAACACGATTATTCTATGTGTCTGTGTGTCTATGTGTCTGTGTCTTTGTCTGTGCATTTTGTGGGTATTTAGGGTGGATGTTTTCATTTCAACTAAGGTTATAAAATAACACGGAGTGTTTATGCTTGATGTGTGTTTGTTTGTTTTTTTACATTTATCGAATAGCCCCTCTGGTATTTTAGTCACATTTGTGTATGCATGTATTGTGGATTAGTTATACAATTTATATGATTTTTTTCGCGAGTACTTTCGATTTGCTGGATCAAATTATCCTAAAACGAGAGTAGTATTGTGTTTTAGAACTATGCCTTATTGTTTAGTTATTTTAAACGTCTTGTTACTTACGAATTTAAGATGAGTCTGTGTAGTACTGCACTTTTTTCTGTCAATACTTCTTTAACTTTATCATCTTCTTTCCTTTTGTTTTTGGAATATTTGTATTCCTATTACCTTAAAATAAACTATTGCTCTGATGATCAGCAATGTCCATTGAAGACTATATAAGTAGTTTGTCTTTGATGTAAAACGCCCGTAAGATATATAAAATATGTAACATTTGGTAAATATAAATATAAAAACATGTTGGTGTATTCAGATGATGAATAAGTGCATGTATTTACATAAATATTACTAAAAAAGAAATCGTAAGAATAAATACAAATTATTCGCTTGGATTGATGTTTCCTGTGGCTACAAATGCAGCTATAATATATATATATATATATATATATATATATATATATATACACACATATATATATATATATGTGTGTGTGAATATATATATATATATATATATATATGAATAATACATATATATATATATATATATATATATATATATATATATATATATATGTACTGTGCCCGTTTGAAATGGTCATTTCTTACACTGATGAGAGTGTAAGCTTGAAACGCCACCGTATCTAGTTATAAATAATAACATTCGCATGTGTAAATATTATTATTATTATTAGTAGTAGTAGTAGTAGTAGTAGTGTTATTATTACTACTATTATTATTATTATTATTATTATTATTATTATTATTATTATTATTATTATTATTATTATTATAAAGCCCCTTTAAGAAAGTAAATTGATCACTGTTCGGTGATATTAAAAATAGACTTTAACCAAGCTATTCGCAAGGTTCCGATAATGGTCATCGAATCCTATAGTCTGCCTACTGTTTACTGTTCGCTGTAATTAGGAATAACTAGAACGTAATTTGCCCTTCATCACGTGGTACTTTCTGATAGCCGTGGGTCTAGAGTAGAAGCATGCAGATTCTTGGTGTAAACAACGTCTTCTGTAGGCAACAATTATATATATATATATATATATATATATATATATATATATATATATATGTATATATATACATATATATATATATATATATATATATATATATATATATATATATATGTGTATATATATACATTGGGCTACTCTCCAAGAATAAACTGATCAGCAAAGATGAGATCATCCAATACACAATTATAAAAAGTGAAAAAAACAAACATTTACAATTATTCAGTCGAGAAACCCTTTGCGTAAGATGGCATCCTGACATATACCTCTCGACACTTAAGAAAGTCCGTCAACTAAAACTAAAGGCAGGACAGGCCAGAAGCGGCCTCTCTCCCCTTCCTTAAATACACACATTGAGTCATACCCATACTCACACATACACCCACTCACGCTCTTACAACACACTCATGCACTCACATACACACATACACGCCTATATACATATATAAATAAAAACACGCATATATATATATATATATATATATATATATATATATATATATATATATATATATATATATATATATATATATATATGTGTGTGTGTGTATTTTTGCGTTATGTTTAAAGGGAGTTCATGTTTTATTTCATCTTTTTCCTAATTAATAAACATCTTTATAAGCTGTTAAAATGTTTAAATAATCGTTATTTAATAATTAATTAATCATCTTAATAAATTGCAGTCATATTTACCAACAATAATATTATTCCCCTATTAATTAGAGAATTAGAAACTAACTTTTTTATGTAGTTTTTTTTATGATACACTACTTAATACTTCATTATTTGTAATAATGTTGCTTTATGTTTTAAGGGAATTTTATTTGTTATTTTATTTCATTTGAAATTTATGATATACTCTCTAGACTGTCCTGCCTATAGTTTGCGTTTACGGACTTTCTTAAGTATTGAGAAGTTACTGCCAGGATGGCATTGTCTGTTTGTTTTTTACATTTTTTTTATAATTGTGTATTAGTGGATCTAATCTTAGCTCATCAGTATATCACTGAAAACGAGCCGAAGAGATTCTGAAATGATTTTCGAATACTCACTCTAGATTTATTTATATATGAAAAGCTCTAATATATATTCAGCGTATTGGTTTTGTTAATTTTGTTAATATTTAAACTTAATTAATTAATCAATTATATATATATATATATATATATATATATATATATATATATATATATATATATATTGTTCTCCTTTTTTATTTTCCCATCACGTCGGATTACTTTCATCCTTCTCTTCCCATATATATATATATATATATATATATATATATATATATATATATATATATATATATATATATATATATATATATATATATATATATACTGAGGGAAAAACGCTCCAGAACTATTTTGTATTATTTAATGTCGATTTACACATATTTAAATCAAGACATAACGATGGACAATCTTATTTGCAGAATATTTACTGGAATTATTATGAAGAATCATACAGATTTTTTCTAATAAAATGTTATACCGACCAATTGAAATCAGCGAATTCCTTCTTCAGTAATAGAATTTTTAATATTTTACTTTTACGTAGGAATAGTTGCCCAGTGTACTATTTAAAATACTAAAAATACACTGAAATCTGGTGAATTGGTGTATTATAGCGATCGTGAAGATTTCACAGAAATAGGAGGTATCTGAACTTTGAAAAAAAGCATCTGCCTCTGTTGTATGCTATCTTCATGCTAACATCATTTATATATATATATATATATATATATATATATATATATATATATATATATATATATATAGGATCAAATATAAACCAAAAGTAACACTTTTAGATGATGGAACCTATTGTGAAGAGGTTTAGCTCAATATACGAGATAGAGCAATTGCAGAGATAGAAGAAAAAAGAGTGATAAAATGCGACAATTGTCCAAATTTATTTCAAATTCCAATTGTTCAATGCAAGATATACTCAGTAATAAACTAGTGTTTGTTATTCTTTACTTAAGCCAAGGCTTTTCAAAGATCGAGATCTTATCATCAGAGGAGAAATACAGATAGATAAGTTGGCTTTCGAAAAAAACAAAGTTCAAATATTTTAAAAATATGAAAAATATTACCAAAAAATGCAGTGAAAGAAAAGAAAAGTTCCGTAAAAAAGATATGTGGTTTGTCCGGGTGGTAAATTTCTGTTGAAAAGAAGTCCAATGAATTGTAGAAAGCGAAAAAACTTTGCGTAGGAGCAGTGTGGAGAAAGTGCTCAAAATTATAAGTAAATCCAAACGCACTTAAAAGGAACTGAAAGGAGAAAAGCTGGCTACTATTAATATACTTCCTGGACCAAAAAAGGCAAATGACATCTCGTCCAAAAAAGGTCTAAATCCAAATGAAAAAAAAAGGTTTAATTTGGGGTTAGGGGGAGGGGGGGTTAAAGCGCGAGGGGTCGTAAGGTTCGGATTGGTGTAAATAACCGCTGTAGGAAACAGAAAGAGAAAGAAAAAAGAAAAAAGGGTGTGATAGGGGGAGGAGGTTAAAGTGAAAGGGGGATTGAGGGTATGGGCAGGCGATATGGTCAAACATGGCAAACATGGCCGCTGAACCGCGTGCAGAGGAGCGTCGACATGCAGTTGATCGACATATCGCTCGTGTCTCATTGCCGGATGAGGGGCTCGTGACCACAAACGAAAATATTCTGGTGGCTTTTCGTTCTCATTTCCACGATCTTTTTACTCGGGAACCCGGTTTGTCTTTAGCACAATTCAACCCCTATTTAGCCGAAATTTCTCGTCTTGAGGCGACCGAAGCGGCTAGGTGCGAAGGTTGCATAACAGAGGATTAAGTCCTGGATGCCTTAAAGCGGGTCGGCCTCAACAGGTCTCCGGTGATTAAAGGTTTGCCCTACGAAGTGTATTAGAGGATGTCGCCCCTTTTTGTTGCCTTGCTGACAGTTTTGTTTAACTCGTGGTTTAAGAACGGAACTATTCCTCAGTACGTGACCATGGGTTTAGTAAAATTGTCACGCAAAAGTAAAAATGGTGGGGATGGGTTAGATAATTTTAGACCCCTAACAATGCTCTCAATGCGGAGTTTTGCTAAGAGCTTAGCCAATCGTCTGCAACTTGTTTTGCCTGATCTAATTAGCCCCGAACGGACATGTTCTGTAAAGGGTCGGACCATTCAGGATAACTTGCACTCGATACGCTTGATCATAGACAAAGTCGACACTTAAATCACGCTGATCAATTTAGATCAGTCACAAGCATTCGATAGGGTGTACGATCGGTATTTGGAGGCTGTTCCGCTCTTGGATTCGCCTCTTGTATGCGGACCCCGGTGTTAGGGGTGAAGTGAATGGTATGAGGCCTGAGGTATTCAAATTCGATGCCACACACTTCCGCTGCTTTATCTAGACCGAATGAGCACACAATCTGAAGGAAACAGTGTCTTTTGAAAGGAAGACACTAAGAAATCCTTTCCGGCTTTAAGAAGTGTGTACTTGGATGAGGGGGAGGCACACAGGTTGCCCCGAAACAAGTGCTCCTTCTATCGCGAATGTAGACATGCGTTGAAGTTTCTTTTCAAGGGTGACAGAAAGCCCTTTTGACACCCTGCTGTTGTCCCGAAAGGCATTATATCGGGTAATGGTGAGGGGGCTGTCCATGATGCTCAATCTGCTTTTGGGCGCCTGGGTTAAGGTGATTTGACAATGACGAATCATTCAATTTTTTCGCTTTTGGACTGTCACTCAATACCTGGATCAATGTTCAATCAACCTATTGGATATCTTTCCTGAATATGTTTTAATTTTTAGTACTTGGATGGATTTTATAACTTTAACAAATAAGTATGCTTTTGGCTTGATATATTTGATGGTTTATGTACCTTTATGTATTTTTGTATATACTTTTATATATTTTCTAAGTGTAATTTTATCACCTGCAGTAACGTCACTGCGGTAATGGTCCTCTGAGGAGAAGAATTATCTTTGAAAAGTCATGAGTTAAAGACGTTGAGATACTTTGCTTGAATTTTGAATTCTAATAACATTTGATTCGCACCTTATTTTATAATTTCATTTCATATTATGCTATTAATGCACTCTCCAGTATATTGAGCTTTAGTCTTGATCCGGATGTTTCACTAATTAAAAGATATTAGTTGCCTCTAATATCTTTGTTGGACTAACTTCATATATATATATATATATATATATATATATATATATATTGCTTGCAATAGTAACACCGTTTTATTTTCCACTTCCTAAGCTGTAAAGAGTCGACAGAATATTGCATTGAGTCGCCCTTAATAGAATGTGTGTATATCTTAAATTCACAAACACACACAAATATATATATATATATATATATATATATATATATATATATATATATATATATATATTCATCTTTACGTACATATAATTATTCATTGAGCACATGTTATGCACGTAACATTAATAAATATATATTTATATGTTTAGATATTTGGATGTAAACGATTCACTCATAAAACAATTAAACGATAACTATGAATGTTGCGACACTACATGTAAAAGGGCCATTTTTTGTTGAATGTAATTATATTTAATAAAATTAAGATACTTATGATTTGTATGAAATGTTAACAACATGTACCATACATCAATAGAATAAATATTCTACACATTTCAGTTACTTTAGGGCATTTGAAAGGGTCCACGGGAAGAAATAATATAATATACCATTTAAAAAATAAAATGTATCAACTGTGCATTGTATTTAATTCATTCTCAGTAGACCGTAACTAATCAAGAATCCCTCATTCCGATTTATTATTAAGACTCCTTAACTTAAGCACACACTTTATACATTTTTAGAATAAAAATTATGTAATAACCTTTGATCAATATTACAATATGGACTATAGACATGACATTTATTATCATCATATCATGATTTTCATTGTTGGAAGTGGACATGAAATTAATGTAAAAATGTTCTGTTCAGCGAATTCATTTCACCCGTATTGAAATACTTGAAACATTAGTTTAATATATTAAAAGTGAACGTCTGTGTGTCCGGCTCGCTTCAATAATTACGTATGCAAATGTGTTTTTTATAAGAAACAAATAGATGTTTGGTACTTATCATTATAAAAACTGATAATAATAAAGTAAGATAAGAATAACCGCGTCTGTTAATTCAATTTTCATGAGTAAACACAAACGCCATAATCTTAATAACTGATAATAAAAATGAAGGAAACAGTTCTTTCACTTTTACTAGACAGAAACATATTCCTCTTTTTAAAAAGATTTTTGTGACTAAACATGCAATATATCAATGGGTGCTTTATTCACAAATTTACAAAGAAAGTGGGTTGAATAAGTATTTTGAAGTAAAACTTATCCATTGTATATTCAGTTTGGAAGCGTATTTACTTGCAGTTTTTTTTCAAAAATGAGATTTAATTTGCGTATTAATATTTTTCTTTATATTTGGAAGTTTAATCTCAATAAGTCAGTTCGTGTTTACAGTAAGATGCACTTGGCCTGTGAGAGGCGAAGTAAATCTTTCTGTACAAAAATAGTAGGAAATAGATTATTAATGATCAAAAATAAATTACTTAATGTCGACTGAACAACACTGAGTAGACTTGATCGTTTACAATTATACATGTTTCATTTGTGATCTTTTGTAAACACCAAGTTGTCATCTTTTAAAAAGGGTTTTTCCGTGATTTTACAAACCGTTCTTCTCATTACTTTATCCTATTTGTTTTAGTGTGATTGCTTTTTTATTATTAAATGATTGTCTCCGAAGAGCAGCTTAGTAAACCAAATACTACATTTTTGTCGGGTGGTGAAACGCACGTATGACAGAAATATAGGCATTTGCCGAAATAAAGAAATGAAAAAGTATTATCGCGGACAGATTATTTTGATCATGTGAATGCAACCAACCAGTATGATATATATTACACTTTAATAACTTTTCTCACACAAATGTGCAACATCTTTCCAGATCTAGTTCATAGAAATAAGAATAATTATTATTTATAAGGGCTCATCTTAACACTTTGATGTAGTTTAAGGACACATCCTATCGTCATAAGTGTAACTCTGTCTCATATGTGTGTATATATTACATACATATATACGTATGAATCAAAACAAATTTCTGGCGATCAGATTACGGTGAAACTGTAGCAAATTGTAAGGAGCTTTTAATTTAGTATTACTCATATCCATATATTAATATAATAGGGTCAAAACGGCTAATTAAGTTATGCAATTTAAAGGAATATTATGCAAATAGGTTTTAATTTCTAATTTCAATCTTTCATTTCACGCTTGTAAGCGACACCATTGTATTCAATTTCTATTTGAAGTCAAAATAAAGAAATATGAAATGGAACCCATATTATATGTATTAAGAAAGTATTAAATATGTCCCCGAGAGGGCGAATATGTTTCCTGGTGATCTTTTGTTTATTGATTCTATTTTCATCTTCTTTTCATGAAAACATATGTATTGGAATAACCTGAACCTTCTGTGTTGATCTCGCAATCGGATTTGACAGAGTCAATACATTAAGTATTTCCAATCGAATTGCAGCTTTGAGTTATTTGCGTGGCAATCTGATTAACTACACTAAATAGTTTTTCGACGGTCGGCTTTTTCCAAAGTTGTAATTACCTAATGTACAGACAACATACGGACGACGACGCGTATTCTATTTAATAAAAGAACGGCTTCAAAAAAATACGCAATTATACATTTGTTACTTATGTATATTTCATTACTTAATATATTTTCGCCTCGTATAAAGATGTAACTTGTAGGGTTTAATATACTTTAATTAGCTCGATCTAAATATCCTTTTTTACTGTTGTTTTGTTATATGTATACTACATTTGATCGCACGGCAGAATGGAAAGCCGATCAGTTTGTTTTATATTAAATGTTTCATATTTAAAAAAGAATTTGAACTGAACGAAGACAAATCAAGAAACTAAGAAGTATATACGTTATATAAGTAACTTATTCCTAAGAAATCCATGAGTCATAGAGTGCTACATATCCTGAACGACGAGTCATTCTTAATTATTATGTTTAATAATCGTAAATTTAGTATGGATTCAATGAGTAAAGCAGTATTATATGAAAGCTCATTTCCAACTCCAATTCAGTCGGTTCCCTCACACCAGTTGTTCTTGTGAATGTTGGCATACATTTCGCGTTTTCGCACAAGAGGTATACGATTCTAGAACGAAATTAGAGAAAATGAATGCCAATAACAGAAACAAGCTGTTTAAAACGTTGAACCACACCGATTACTACGAATTTATGTTTACTATAAACCCCTAACATTAACAAAAAGCAAAGTAAGACGAATAAATATGCCAGACAGGTGAACGAAAATATATGATTAAAAGAACATAGTTAAGATATTAAATTGATCTTGATAATTATTAATAGTAGCATATATGCTCAAGGATTTTTTAGACAAGGATTTATAAGTTATATCATGTGGATTATTCGAACCACGTTTCTTATCTTAGATGTTATTTTTACAACGTTTCGGTCGATTTAACATCTGACCATTTACAGGTGCATCTAGTCTGGCTCGGGAATCTTTAAGTCGAACTCAAGAATATGTACGGTATTTCGAACGGGACCTTTTATTTCATTCACGTGAGCAGCTTGCAATACTAATAATACACTTACGAATTACTTAACACTTCTGGCAAAACAAGAGCTTATTACTCTCGTAGATTGAATAAAGGGTTATGTTCGAGCTGCGTAGAGCTGTCCAAGTTCCACATGAGGATTTTCATATTTGACAAGATTTACCTCGGAGGTTACATTGGCCGAAACGTTTTGAGTGGAAGATTCAGGATGAGAACAGTTGTTGGAATAATTCAAATGATACAGTAGCAGTTATATTTATTTAGAAATTAACTTTATTCATCACTACTAAAACAGGATATTTTACTTTTTTCTAAATTAAGTCGTAAACGTTCACAAAGTAAAATAACAGAAACAATCAACATAGGATTAGTGCCTAATGATTTACTTGTAATTTTTGTTTCATTGAATTATCATTAGACACTATTTGTTTTTATCTCAGCTGTCATTATCTATGATTTCTCTGTCATAACCACCGTGAATACTCTTTGGGAGCTGAGTGCCAATAATTATACTTCGCATTTTAATACTACCCGTCCGAGTAATGCATTATGTTATACTGCATTGGTCTCTCCATAATGACAGAGACTTCGCTTCTCATTTTTCTGGTAAAAACTGCAGAATGTAGTATTTTACTTCCATATGGACATAATATACCTCAGTCGTATCAGTAAGGGATATGGTGCTAATTTATCCTTTGATCACATTTCTACAGTCTGTTACATAAATATTTTTACACCCATACAATGTTTGGTATTATTGTCATTTATATGCCCTATAATTTGTTCAACTCTCTTGAAAATAAATAGTTATTGTATTCGTCTTATTTAGTTTCAGCCTGTGGTCCGTTAGAACGATGGCGCCTACTTTTAAGTCAGTTTGGTTCTTAATTTTTACTATTATCATTTATTGTATCCTAGCTGGTTGAGTCTGGTTTATTTCTATTATTGACAACACTACCCGTGTATCGTGGTATGGATGCTCCTTGTCTACCAAGCTCCACTCCATATCTAATCGCCCCAATGCTACATCCTTGTGCTTGTTTTAAATATAAGGCAATGAAATGTGATCTGATGAGGTGGCTGCATTTGTGTCAACTGAACGTAAATACCCCCGACAGACACGGCAATCAACAAAACCCTACCTCGTTACTCAGATGCAAGATTGATTCCTACTATAATAGATTCGTTCCTAAAACTGCTTGCATTTGTGATTCATCACGGCTCACCGTTTCCCAAACTATATTAACATGCAACATTTTAGATGTCATTTTAACAGATATCACGCTGAATAGACTTCCACTAAACACACTCCGCTGTATCTTGCCCCTAATTCACAGTAGCCTTTCATGTCGCAGTGCCAATGTGCCTACTTTGGAATGAATATTACAAATAACATTCTTAAAAAAATATAACAGAAAATTCTGACATTCATTTTATCATGTTGCCTATAGTTTATTTTTGTTTTATTTGGATTTTCAAAATCTTATTATTTCCAGTAGACATACTTCCTAATAACTGTATGTATATACATCGGTGGATACCTGGACACATTTGTTTATAAAGTAGTTTTAATGGTTCGTCTCACTGTCCACAAAGTTTGCATTTTTCCTGTACGCTGGCTATCTTTGGTGTGATACAGTTTGATCGAATTGCTATATTTTTCAACTGTCATTAGAGGTTCTGTTGTTACTTTTCGATATCATTTTCATCACAAGGTTACTATTTATTTGTGTGGAATTAATTTTGATAGCTCATACATAGTCGGGAGTTTTTCTTATAAAAACCCATAATGCTAGATTTTCAGACTTATGAGTGTTATACTTATGGAGTTAAATCTCATATTTGAGCTTCATAAAACTTTTTAAATATTCTAAATTGTGTTTAATAACGTATTTGCTTTTTATCTAAACCAATGGAAACACACTATTCCAATGGAGGTAATAATCTGGAGATATAAAATATATTACATACTCATCTTAATTTAACACATTCGGGTAAAAATTGAACACTCATTCAGCTTAAACCTACATGTATGAATATATGCATTTTCGTCAGCGTTACTGTCGGCCCTTTTTTCACAGAGATATCAAACACCCTATAATAATTGCAAATCCTCATCAGAAGAATACACAGAACATTAAAATATATATCCTCTCAACATAGCAGCAGACCCTCACGAAAAATGAAACATGAAAACAAATAAATAACTTCCTTCAAGAACCATAATCACCGTTAATCACACTGGTACATATTTTAAATTTATAACTTCAAAATCCTGCGTAATTAAACAAAAGCTAAAGTATCGATATGTCTACAAAAGGGAAATTACTCCAATTAAGCAATACATTTACATTAAATAGTGTGGGTTAGCTTTGAATGGTGCTTGATAGACCAAGAAATCGACAAGATAAACCGATCAACGAATCATTTAAAATAAGTATTATATTACGCCATTAGAAAAACTGGACAACAATGACTATAACAATCAACAAAAAGAAGGACACACATATAGATAAGGGGACATACATAACTATAAAAGAAATAAAAAAGAGAAATAAACGGAAGACAATAAGGAAAGGACAATGTAAGCTATTATAAAATGTATCAGGAAAAAAAGACTGACGAAGGCGAACATTGAGTAAGAATAAATGATTATCAGATAATCATATGAAAACATAGAAACAAAGAAATAAAAAAACAGAAACTAGCAATACCAGCATGAAGCTGAGAAAGTTAAATATACACTAGAAAGTTAGTCGCTTGTTGTGTATTTCGGCATCCAAACCGCCACGTGGCCATTTCATGCCGCAACATTATATATGTTTTGTGTATGATTCTTTTGTGGGTGTGTGTGTGTTTCAGTTGTATAAATACACCACTGTATGCCAATGCATGTTCTTTCACTAAGCGTGACTCTTACCTGTGTATCCTCATGGTATGCTGTCGATTCTTACTGCACTTGGTATCTAAAAGTAATATCCCATCTAAGTCATAAGAATACTCAACCTGGCTTACAAGTAACTTATATGAATGTTATATTCATGCTGTCGATTCTTACTGCACTTGGTATCTAAAAGTAATATCCCATCTAAGTCATAAGAATACTAAACCTCGCTTACAAGTAACCAATACGAATGTTATCTTCATGCTGTCGATTCTCACTGTACTTGGTATCTAAAAGTAATATCCCATCTAAGTCATAAGACTACTAAATCTGGCTTACAAGTAACCAATATGAATGTTATCTTCATGCTGTCGATTCTCACTGCACTTGGTATCTAAAACTAATATCTCATCTAAGTCATAAGACTACTAAACCTTGCTTAAAAGTAACCAATATGAATGTTATATTCATGCTGTCGATTCTTACTGCACTTGGTATCTAAAAGTAATATCCCATCTAAGTCATAAGAATACTAAACCTGGCGTACAAGACACCAATATTAATGTTATCTTCATGCTGTCGATTCTTACTGCACTTGGTATCTAAAAGTACTATACCATCTAAGTCATAAGAATACTAAACCTTGCTTACAAGTAACCAATATGAATGTTATCTTCATGCTGTCGATTCTTACTTCACTTGGTATCTAAAAGTAATATCCCAACTAAGTCATAAGAATACTAAACCTGGCTTACAAGTAACCAATATGAATGTTATCTTCATGCTGTCGATTCTTACTACACTTGGTATCTAAAAGTACTATCCCATCTAAGTCATAAGAATACTAAACCTGGCGTACAAGTAACCAATATGAATGTTATCTTCATGCTGTCGATTCTTACTGCACTTGGTATCTAAAAGTAATATCCCATCTAAGTCATAAGAATACTAAACCTGGCGTACAAGTAACCAATATGAATGTTATCTTAATGCTGTCGATTCTTACTGCACTTGGTATCTACAAGTAATATCCCATCTAAGTCATGAGAATACTAAACCTCGCTTACAAGTAACCAATATGAATGTTATCTTCATGCTGTCGATTCTTACTGCACTTGGTATCTAAAAGTAATATCCCATCTAAGTCATAAGAATACTAAACCTGGCGTACAAGTAACCAATATGAATGTTATCTTCATGCTGTAGATTCTTACTGCACTTGGTATCTAAAAGTAAAATCCCATCTAAGTCATAAGAATACTAAACCTGGCTGACAAGTAACCAATATGAATGTTATCTTCATGCTGTCGATTCTTACTGCACTTGGTATCTAAAAGTAATATCCCATCGAAGTAATAAGAATACTAAACCTGGCTGACAAGTAACCAATATGAATGTAATCTTCATGCTGTCGATTCTTACTGCACTTGGTATCTAAAAGTAATATCCAATCTAAGTCATAAGAATACTAAACCTGGCGTACAAGTAACCAATATGAATGTTATCTTCATGCTGTCGATTCTTACTGCACTTGGTATCTAAAAGTACTATACCATCTAAGTCATAAGAATACTAAACCTAGCTTACAAGTAACCAATATGAATGTTATGTTCATGCTGTCGATTCTTACTGGACTTGGTATCTAAAAGTAATATCCCATCTAAGTCATAAGAATACTAAACCTGGCGTAAAAGTAACCAATATGAAGTTTATCTTCATGCTGTCGATTCTTACTTACCTTGGTATCTAAAAGTAATATCCCATCGAAGTCATAAGAATACTAAACCTGGCTTACAAGTAACCAATATGAATGTTATATTCATGCTGTCGATTCTTACTGCACATGGTATCTAAAAGTAATATCCCATCTAAGTCGTAAGAATACTAAACCTGGCTTACAAGTAACCAATATGAATGTTATCTTTATGCTGCCGATTCTTACTGCACATGGTATCTAAAAGTAATATCCCATCTAAGTCATAAGAATACTAAACCTGGCGTACAAGTTACCAATATGAATGTAAACTTCATGCTGTCGATTCTTACTGCAGTTGGTATCAAAAAGTAATATCCCATCTAAGTCATAAGAATACTAAACCTGGCTTACAAGTAACCAATATGAATGTTATCTTCATGCTGTCGATTCTTACTGCACTTGGTATCTAAAAGTAATATCCCATCTAAGTCATAAGAATACTAAACATGGCGTACAAGTAACCAATATGAATGTTATCTTCATGCTGCCGATTCTTACTGCACATTGTATCTAAAAGTAATATCTCATCTAAGTCATAAGAATACTTAACCTGGCGTACAAGTAACCAATATGAATGTTATCTTCATGCTGCCGATTCTTACTGCACATGGTATATAAAAGTAATATCTCATCTAAGTCATAAGAATACTAACCCTGGCGTACAAGTAACCAATATGAATGTTATATTCATGCTGTCGATTCTTACTGCACATGGTATCTAAAAGTAATATGCCATCTAAGTCATAAGAATACTAAACATGGCGTACAAGTAACCAATATGAATGTTATCTTCATGCTGTCGTTTCTTACTGCACTTGGTATCAAAAAGTAATATCCCATCTAAGTCATAAGAATACTAAACCTGACGTACAAGTAACCAATATGAATGTTACCTTCATGCTGCACATTATTACTGCACATGGAATCTAAAAGTAATATCTCATCTATGTCATAAGAATACTAAACCTGGCGTACAAGTAACCAATATGAATGTTATCTTCATGCTGTCGATTCTTACTGCACTTGGTATCTAAAAGTACTATACCATCTAAGTCATAAGAATACTAAACCTGGCTTACAAGTAACCAATATGAATGTTATCTTCATGCTGTCGATTCTTACTGCACTTGGTATCTAAAAGTAATATCCCATCTAAGTCATAAGAATACTTAACATGGCGTACAAGTAACCAATATTAATGTTATCTTCATGCTGCCGATTCTTACTGCACATGGTATATAAAAGTAATATCCCATCTAAGTCATAAGAATACTAAACCTGGCGTACAAGTAACCAATATGAATGTTATCTTCATGCTGCCGATTCTTACTGCACATGGTATCTAAAAGTAATATCCCATCTAAGTCATAAGAATAATTAACCTGGCGTACAAGTAACCAATATGAATGTTATCTTCATGCTGCCGATTCTTACTGCACATGGTATCTAAAAGTAATATCTCATCCAAGTCATAAGAATACTTAACCTGGCGTACAAGTAACCAATATGAATGTTATCTTCATGCTGCCGATTCTTACTGCACATGGTATATAAAAGTAATATCTCATATAAGTCATAAGAATACTAACCCTGGCGTACAAGTAACCATTAGTAATTTTAACTTCATGCTGCACATTCTTACTGCACATTGAATCTAAAAGTAATATCTCATCTATGTCATAAGAATACTAAACCTGGCGTACAAGTAACCAATATGAATGTTATATTCATGCTGTCGATTCTTACTGCACATGGTATCTAAAAGTAATATCCCATCTAAGTCATAAGAATACTAAACCTGGCGTACAAGTAACCAATAGTAATGTTATCTTCATGCTGTCGATTCTTAATGCACTTGGTATCAAAAAGTAATATCCCATCTTAGTCATAAGAATACTAAACCTGACGTACAAGTAACCAATATGAATGTTATCTTCATGCTGTCGATTTTCACTGCACTTGGTATCTTAAAGTTATATCCCATCTAAGTCATAAGAATACTAAACCTGGCGTACAAGTAACTAATATGAATGTTATCTTCATGCTGCCGATTCTTACTGCACATGGTATCTAAAAGTAATATCCCATCTAAGTCATAAGAATACTAAACCTGGCGTACAAGTTACCAATATGAATGTTATCTTCATGCTGTCGATTCTTACTGCACTTGGTATCAAAAAGTAATATCCCATCTAAGTAATAAGAATACAAAACCTGGCTTACAAGTAACCAATATGAATGTTATCTTCATGCTGTCGATTCTTACTGCACTTGGTATCTAAAAGTAATATCCCATCTTAGTCATAAGAATACTAAACCTGGCGTACAAGTAACCAATATGAATGTTATCTTCATGCTGTGGATTCTTACTGCACATGGTATCTAAAAGTAATATCCCATCTAAGTCATAAGAATACTAAACCTGGCGTACAAGTAACCAATATGAATGTTCTCTTCATGCTGTCGATTCTTACTTCACTTGGTATGTAAAAGTAATATCCCATCGAAGTCATAAGAATACTAAACCTGGCTTACAAGTAACCAATATGAATGTTATCTTAATGCTGTCGATTCTTACTTCACTTGGTATCTAAAAGTAATATCTCATCGAAGTCATAAGAATACTAAACCTGGATTACAAGTAACTAATATGAATGTTATCTTCATGCTGCCGATTCTCACTGCACATGGTATCTAAAAGTAATATCCCATCTAAGTAATAAGAATACTAAACCTGGCGTACAAGTTACCAATATGAATGTTATCTTCATGCTGTCGATTCTTACTGCACTTGGTATCAAAAAGTAATATCCCATCTAAGTCATAAGAATATAAAACCTGTCTTACATGTAACCAATATGAATGTTATCTTCATGCTGTCGATTCTTACTGCACTTGGTATCTAAAAGTAATATCCCATCTAAGTCATAAGAATACTAAACCTGGCGTACAAGTAACCAATACCAATGTTATCTTCATGCTGCGGATTCTTACTGCACATGGTATCTGAAAAGTAATATCCCATCTAAGTCATAAGAATACAAAACCTGGCGTACAAGTAACCAATATGAATGTTATCTTCATGCTGTCGATTCTTACTTCACTTGGTATCTAAAAGTAATATCCAATCGAAGTCATAAGAATACTAAACCTGGCTTACAAGTAACCAATATGAATGTCATCTTAATGCTGCCGATTCTCACTGCACATGGTATCTAAAAGTAATATCCCATCTAAGTCATAAGAATACTAAACCTGGCGTACAAGTAACTAATATGAATGTTATCTTCATGCTGCCGATTCTTACTGCACATGGTATCTAAAAGTAATATCCCATCTAAGTCATAAGAATACTAAACCTGGCGTACAAGTTACCAATATGAATGTTATCTTCATGCTGTCGATTCTTACTGCACTTGGTATCAAAAAGTAATATCCCATCTAAGTCATAAGAATACTAAACCTGGCGTACAAGTAACCAATATGAATGTTATCTTCATGCTGCCGATTCTTACTGCACATGGTATCTAAAAGTAATATCTCATCTAAGTCATAAGAATACTAAACCTGGCGTACAAGTAACCAATGTGAATGTTATCTTCATGCTGTCGATTCTTACTGCACATGGTATCTAAAAGTAATATCCCATCTAAGTCATAAGGATACTAAACCTGGCGTACAAGTAACCAATATGAATGTTATCTTCATGCTGTCGATTCTTACTGCACTTGGTATCAAAAAGTAATATTCCATCTAAGTCATAAGAATACTAAACCTGGCGTACAAGTAACCAATATGAATGTTATCTTCATGCTGTCGATTCTTACTGCACTTGGTATCTAAAAGTAATATCCCATCAAAGTCATAAGCAATACCAAACCTGGCGTACAAGTAACTAATATGAATGTTATCTTCATGCTGCCGATTCTTACTGCACATGGTATCTAATAGTTCTATACCATCTATGTCATAAGAATACTAAACCTGGCTTACAAGTAACCAATATGAATGTTATCTTCATGCTGTCGATGGTTACTGCACTTGGTAACTAAAAGTAATATCCCATATAAGTCATAAGAATACTAAACCTTGCGTACAAGTAACCAATATGAAGTTCATCTTCATGCTGTCGATTCTTACTTCACTTGGTATCTAAAAGTAATATCCCATCTAAGTCATAAGAATACTAAACCTAGCGTACAAGTTACCAATATGAATGTTATCTTCATGCTGTCGATTCTTACTGCACATAAAATCTAAAAGTAATATCCCATCTAAGTCGTAAGAATACTAAACCTGGCTTACAAGTAACCAATATGAATGTTATCTTCATGCTGTCGATTCTTACTGAACTTGGTATCTAAAAGTACTATACCATCTAAGTCATAAGAATACTAAACCTTGCTTACAAGTAACCAATATGAATGTTATCTTCATGCTGTCGATTCTTACTGCACTTGGTATCAAAAAGTAATATCCCATCTAAGTCATAAGAATACTAAACCTGGCGTACAAGTAACCAATATGAATGTTATCGTCCTGCTGCCGATTCTTACTGCACATGGTATCTAAAAGTAATATCTCATCTAAGTCATAAGAATACTACACCTGGCGTACAAGTAACCAATGTGAATGTTATCTTCATGCTGTCGATTCTTACTGCACATGGTATCTAAAAGTAATATCCAATCTAAGTCATAAGGATACTAAACCTGGCGTACAAGTAACCAATATGAATGT
This sequence comes from Sepiola atlantica, assembly GCA_963556195.1. Lineage (NCBI taxonomy): Eukaryota > Metazoa > Mollusca > Cephalopoda > Sepiida > Sepiolidae > Sepiola > Sepiola atlantica. The sequence goes on from OY744530.1 coordinate 23,148,591, forward strand.
TATCTTCATGCTGTCGATTCTTACTGCACTTGGTATCAAAAAGTAATATTCAATCTAAGTCATAAGAATACTAAACCTGGCGTACAAGTAACCAATATGAATGTTATCTTCATGCTGTCGATTCTTACTGCACTTGGTATCTAAAAGTAATATCCCATCAAAGTCATAAGCAATACTAAACCTGGCGTACAAGTAACTAATATGAATGTTATCTTCATGCTGCCGATTCTTACTGCACATGGTATCTAATAGTACTATACCATCTAAGTCATAAGAATACTAAACCTCGCTTACAAGTAACCAATATGAATGTTATCTTCATGCTGTCGATGGTTACTGCACTTGGTTACTAAAAGTAATATCCCATCTAAGTCATAAGAATACTAAACCTGGCGTACAAGTAACCAATATGAAGTTTATCTTCATGCTGTCGATTCTTACTCCACTTTGTATCTAAAAGTAATATCCCATCTAAGTCATAAGAATACTAAACCTGGCGTACAAGTAACCAATATGAATGTTATCTTCATGCTGTCGATTCTTACTGCACATAAAATCTAAAAGTAATATCCCACTTAAGTCGTAAGAATACTAAACCTGGCTTACAAGTAACCAATATGAATGTTATCTTCATGCTGTCGATTCTTACTGAACTTGGTATCTAAAAGTACTATACCACCTAAGTCATAAGAATACTAAACCTTGCTTACAAGTAACCAATATGAATGTTATCTTCATGCTGTCGATTCTTACTGCACTTGGTATCTAAAAGTAATATCCCAACTAAGTCATAAGAATACTAAACCTGGCTTACAAGTAACCAATATGAATGTTATCTTGATGCTGTCAGTTCTTACTACACTTGGTATCTAAAAGTAATATCCCATCTAAGTCATAAGAATACTAAACCTGGCGTACAAGTAACCAATATGAATGTTATCTTCATGCTGTCGATTCTTACTGCACTTGGTATCTAAAAGTAATATCTCATCTAAGTCATAAGAATACTAAACCTGGCGTACAAGTAACCAATATGAATGTTATCTTCATGCTGTCGATTCTTACTGCACTTGGTATCTAAAAGTAATATCCCATCTAAGTCATGAGAATACTAAACCTCGCTTACAAGTACCCAATATGAATGTTATCTTCATGCTGTCGATTCTTACTGCACTTGGTATCTAAAAGTAATATCCCATCTAAGTCATAAGAATACTAAACCTGGCGTACAAGTAACCAATATGAATGTCATCTTCATGCTGTCGATTCTTACTGCACTTGGTATCTAAAAGTAATATCCCATCTAAGTAATAAGAATACAAAACGTGGCTGGCAAGTAACCAATATGAATGTTATCTTCATGCTGTCGATTCTTACTGCACTTGGTATGTAAAAGTAATATCCCATCGAAGTAATAAGAATACTAAACCTGGCTGACAAGTAACCAATATTAATGTAATCTTCATGCTGTCGATTCTTACTGCACTTGGTATCTAAAAGTAATATCCCATCAAAGTAATAACAATACTAAACCTGGTGTACAAGTAACCAATATGAATGTTATCTTCATGCTGTCGATTCTTACTGCACTTGGTATCTAAAAGTAATATCCCATCGAAGTCATAAGAATACTAAACCTGGCGTACAAGTAACCAATATGAAGGTTATCTTCATGCTGTCGATTCTTACTTCACTTGGTATCTAAAAGTAATATCCCATCGAAGTCATAAGAATACTAAACCTGGCTTACAAGTAACCAATAGTAATGTTATCTTCATGCTGTCGATTCTTACTTCACTTGGTATCTAAAAGTAATATCCCATCTGAGTCGTAAGAATACAAAACCTGGCTTTCAAGTAACCAATATGAATGTTATCTTCATGCTGCCAATTCTTACTGCACATGGTATCTAAAGTAATATCCCATCTAAGTCATAAGAATACTGAACCTGGCGTACAAGTTACCAATATGAATGTTATCTTCATGCTGTCCATGCTTACTGCAGATGGTATCAAAAAGTAATATCCCATCTAAGTCATAAGAATACTAAACCTGGCTTACAAGTAACCAATATGAATGTTATCTTCATGCTGTCGATTCTTACTGCACTTGGTATCAAAAAGTAATATCCCATCCAAGTCATAAGAATACTAAACATGGCTTACAAGTAACCAATATGAATGTTATCTTCATGCTGCCGATTCTTACTGCACATCGTATCTAAAAATAATATCTCATCTAAGTCATAAGAATACTAAACCTGGCGTACAAGTAACCAATATGAATGTTATCTTCATGCTGTCGATTCTTACTGCACATAAAATCTAAAAGTAATATCCCATCTAAGTCGTAAGAATACTAAACCTGGCTTACAAGTAACCAATATGAATGTTATCTTCATGCTGTCGATTCTTACTGCACTTGGTATCTAAAAGTACTATACCATCTAAGTCATAAGAATACTAAACCTTGCTTACAAGTAACCAATATGAATGTTATCTTCATGCTGTCGATTCTTACTGCACTTGGTATCTAAAAGTAATATCCCAACTAAATCATAAGAATACTAAACCTGGCTTACAAGTAACCAATATGAATGTTATCTTCATGCTGTCGATTCTTACTACACTTGGTATATAAAAGTAATATCCCATCTAAGTCATAAGAATACTAAACCTGGCGTACAAGTAACCAATATGAATGTTATCTTCATGCTGTCGATTCTTACTGCACTTGGTATCTAAAAGTAATATCTCATCTAAGTCATAAGAATACTAAACCTGGCGTACAAGTAACCAATATGAATGTTATCTTTATGCTGTCGATTCTTACTGCACTTGGTATCTAAAAGTAATATCCCATCTAAGTCATGAGAATACTAAACCTCGCTTACAAGTAACCAATATGAATGTTATCTTCATGCTGTCGATTCTTACTGCACTTGGTATCTAAAAGTAATATCCCATCTAAGTCATAAGAATACTAAACCTGGCGTACAAGTAACCAATATGAATGTTATCTTCATGCTGTCGATTCTTACTGCACTTAGTATCTAAAAGTAATATCCCATCTAAGTCATAAGAATACTAAACCTGGCTTACAAGTAACCAATATGAATGTTATCTTCATGCTGTCGATTCTTACTGCACTTGGTATGTAAAATAATATCCCATCGAAGTAATAAGAATACTAAACCTGGCTGACAAGTAACCAATATTAATGTAATCTTCATGCTGTCGATTCTTACTGAACTTGGTATCTAAACGTAATATCCCATCAAAGTCATAACAATACTAAACCTGGCGTACAAGTAACCGATATGAATGTTATCTTCATGCTGTCGATTCTTACTTCACTTGGTATCTAAAAGTAATATCCCATCGAAGTCATAAGAATACTAACCCTGGCGTACAAGTAACCAATATGAAGGTTATCTTCATGCTGTCGATTCATACTTCACTTGGTATCTAAAAGTAATATCCCATCGAAGTCATAAGAATACTAAACCTGGCTTACAAGTAACCAATATGAATGTTATCTTCATGCTGTCGATTCTTACTTCACTTGGTATCTAAAAGTAATATCCCATCGAAGTCATTAAAATACTAACCCTGGCGTACAAGTAACCAATATGAATGTTATCTTCATGCTGTCGATTCTTACTGCACTTGGTATCTTAAAGTACTATACCATCTAAGTCATAAGAATACATAACCTGGCTTACAAGTAACCAATATGAATGTTATCTTCATGGTGTCGATTCTTACTGCACTTGGTATCAAAAAGTAATATCCCATCTTAGTCATAAGAATACTAAACCTGGCGTACAAGTAACCAATATGAAGGTTATCTTCATTGTGTCGATTCTTACTTCACTTGGTATCTAAAAGTAATATCCCATCGAAGTCATAAGAATACTAAACCTGGCTTACAAGTAACCAATATGAATGTTATCTTTATGCTGTCGATTTTTACTTCACTTGGTATCTAAAAGTAATATCCCATCGCAGTCATAAGAATACTAAACCTGGCTTACAAGTAACCAATATGAATGTTATATTCATGCTGTCGATTCTTACTGCACATGGTATCTAAAAGTAATATCCCATCTAAGTCGTAAGAATATAAAACCTGGCTTACAAGTAACCAATATGAATGTTATCTTCATGCTGCTAATTCTTACTGCACATGGTATCTAAAAGTAATATCCCATCTAAGTCATAAGAATACTAAACCTGGCGTACAAGTTACCAATATGAATGTTATCTTCATGCTGTCGATGCTTACTGAACTTGGTATCAAAAAGTAATATCCCATCTAAGTCATAAGAATACTAAACCTGGCTTACAAGTAACAAATATGAATGTTATCTTCATGCTGTAGATTCTTACTGCACTTGGTATCTAAAAGTAATATCCCATCCAAGTCATAAGAATACTAAACATGGCGTACAAGTAACCAATATGAATGTTATCTTCATGCTGCCGATTCTTACTGCACGTCGTATCTAAAAGTAATATCTCATTTAAGTCATTAGAATACTAAACCTGGCGTACAAGTAACCAATATGAATGTTATCTTCATGCTGCCGATCCTTACTGCACATGGTATCTTAAAGTACTATCCCATCTAAGTCATAAGAATACTAAACCTTGCGTACAAGTAACCAATATGAATGTTATCTTCATGCTGCCGATTCTTACTGCACATAGTGTCTAAAAGTAATATCGCATCTAAGTCATAAGAATACTAAACCTGGCGTACAAGTAACCATTAGTAATTTTATCTTCATGCTGCCGATTCTTACTGCACATGGTATCTAAAAGTAATATCTCATCTTAGTCATAAGAATACTAACCCTGGCGTACAAGTAACCAATATGAATGTTATCTTCATGCTGCCGATTCTTACTGCACATGGTATCTAAAAGTAATATCTCATCTATGTCATAAGAATACTAAACCTTGCGTACAAGTAACCAATATGAATGTTATCTTCGTGCTGTCGATTCTCACTGCACTTGGTATCTAAAAGTAATATCTCATCTAAGTCATAAGAATACTAAACCTGGCGTACAAGTAACTAATATGAATGTTATCTTCATGCTGCCGATTCTTACTGCACATGGTATCTAAAAGTAATATCCCATCTAAGTCATAAGAATACTTAACCTGGCGTACAAGTTACCAATATGAATGTTATTGTCATGCTGTCGATCCTTACTGCACTTGGTATCAAAAAGTAATATCCCATCTAAGTAATAAGAATACTAAACCTGGCTTACAAGTAACCAATATGAATGTTATCTTCATGCTGTCGATTCTTACTGCACATGGTATCTAAAAGTAATATCCCATCTAAGTCATAAGAATACTAAACCTGGCGTACAAGTAACCAATATGAATGTTATCTTCATGCTGCGGATTCTTACTGCACATTGTATCTAAAAGTTGTATCCCATCTAAGTCATAAGAATACTAAACCTGGCGTACAAGTAACCAATATCAATGTTATATTCATGCTGTCGATTCTTACTTCACTTGGTATCTAAAAGTAATATCCCATCGAAGTCATAAGAATACTTAACCTGGCGTACAAGTAACCAATATGAATGTTATCTTCATGCTGTCGATTCTTACTTCACTTGGTATCTAAAAGTAATATCCCATCGAAGTCATAAGAATACTAAACCTGGCTTACAAGTAACCAATATGAATGTTATCTTCATGCTGCCGATTCTTACTGCACATGGTATCTAAAAGTAATATCTCATCTAAGTCATAAGAATACTAAACCTGGCATACAAGTAATTAATATGAATGTTATCTTCATGCTTCCGATTCTTACTGCACATGGTATCTAAAAGTAATATCTAATCTAAGTCATAAGAATACTAAACCTGGCGTACAAGTAACCAATATGAATGTTATCTTCATGCTGCCGATTCTTACTGCACAGGGTATCTAAAAGAAATATCCCATCAAAGTCATAAGAATACTAAACCTGGCGTACAAGTAACCAATATGAATGTTATCTTCATGCTGCCGATTCTTACTGCACATGGTATCAGAAAGTAATATCTGATCTAAGTAATAAGAATACTAAACTTGGCGTACAAGTAACCAATATGAATGTTATCTTCATGCTGCCGATTCTTGCTGCACATGGTATCTAAAAGTAATATCCCATCTAAGTCATAAGAATACACCACCTGGCGTACAAGTAACCAATATCAATGTTATCTTCATGCTGCCGATTCTTACTGCACATAAAATCTAAAAGTAATATCCCATCTAAGTCGTAAGAATACTAAACCTGGCTTACAAGTAACCAATATGAATGTTATCTTCATGCTGCCGATTCTTACTGCACATGGTATCAAAAAGTAATATCCCATCTAAATCATAAGAATACTAAACCTGGCGTACAAGTTACTAATATGAATGTTGTCTTCATGCTGCCGATTCTTACTGCACATGGTATCTTAAAGTAATATCCCATCTAAGTCATAAGAATACTAAACCTGGCGTACAAGTAACCAATATGAAGGTTATCTTTATGCTGTCGATCTTTACTTCACTTGGTATCTAAAAGTAATATCCCATCGAAGTCATAAGAATACAAAACCTGGCTTACAAGTAACTAATATGTATGTTATCTTCATGCTGTCGATTCTTACTGCACATGGTATCTAAAAGTAATATCCCATCTAAGTCGTCAGAATACTAAACCTGGCTTACAAGTAACCAATATGAATGTTATCTTCATGCTGCCGATTCTTACTGCACATGGTATCTAAAAGTAATATCCCATCTAAGTCATAAGAATACTAAACCTGGCGTACAAGTTACCAATATGAATGTTATCTTCATGCTGTCGATTCTTACTGCACTTGGTATCAAAAAGTAATATCCCATCTAAGTCATAAGAATACTAAACCTGGCTTACAAGTAACCAATATGAATGGTATCTTCATGCTGTCGATTCTTACTGCACTTGGTATCTAAAAGTAATATCCCATCTAAGTCATAAGAATACTAAACCTGGCGTACAAGTAACCAATATAAATGTTATCTTCATGCTGCCGATTCTTACTGCACATGGTATCTAAAAGTAATATCCCATCTAAGTCATAAGAATACTAAACCTGGCGTACAAGTAACCAATATTGAATGTTATCTTCATGCTGCCGATTCTTATTGCACATGGTATCTTAAAGTAATATCCCATCTAAGTCATAAGAATACTAAACCTGGCTTACAAGTAACCAATATGAATGTTATCTTCATGCTGTCGATTTTTACTGCACATGGTATCTAAAAGTAATATCTCATCAAAGTCATAAGAATACCTAACCTGGCGTACAAGTAACCAATATTAATGATATCTTCATGCTGCCGATTCTTACTGCACATGGTATCTAAAAGTAATATCTCATCTAAGTCATAAGAATACTAAACCTGGCGTACAAGTAACCAATATGAATGTTATCTTCATCCTGCTGATTCTTACTGCAGATGATATCTAAAAGTAATATCTCATCTAAGTCATAAGAATACTAAACCTGGCGTACAAGTAACCAATATGAATGTTATCTTCATGCTGCCAATTCTTACTGCACATCGTATCTAAAAGTAATATCCCATCTAAGTCATAAGAATACTAAACCTGGCTTACAAGTAACCAATATGAATGTTATCTTCATGCTGTCGATTCTTACTGCACATTGTATCTAAAAGTAATATCTCATCTAAGTCATAAGAATACTAAACCTGGCGTACAAGTAACCAATATGAATGTTATCTTCATGCTGCAGATTCTTACTGCACATGGTATCTAAAAGTAATATCTCATCTAAGTCATAAGAATACTAAACCTTGCTTACAAGTAACCAATATGAATGTTATCTTCATGCTGTCGATTCTTACTGCACATGGTATCTAAAAGTAATATCTCATCTAAGTCATAAGAATACTAAACCTGGCGTACAAGTAACCAATATGAATGTTATCTTCATGCTGCCGATTCTTACTGCACATGGTATCTAAAAGTAATATCTCATCTAAGTCATAAGAATACTAAACCTGGCTTACAAGTAACCAATATGAATGTTATCTTCATGCTGTCGATTCTTACTGCACTTGGTATCTAAAAGTTATATCCCATCTAAGTCGTAAGAATACTAAACCTGGCGTACAAGTAACCAATATGAATGTTATCTTCATGCTTCCGATTCTTACTGCACATGGTATCTAAAAGTAATATCCGATCTAAGTCATAAGAATACTAAACCTGGCGTACAAGTAACCAATATGAATGTTATCTTCATGCTGTCGATTCTCACTGCACTTGGTATCAAAAAGTAATATCCCATCTAAGTCATAAGAATACTAAACCTGGCTTGCAAGTAACCAATATGAATGTTATCTTACGAGTACTGAATCTGGTTTCACTCTGATATAGTACAGTCAGATCTATTCACGGTGGCACATATATTGAGAAACACAAAACCAGAAAATAACATTGCTACTTAAGTATTTGTGAAGATAGAACAAAGTGTTTTCTTAAGCAGAACCACTCATAGGTCTTGTGCTCATCTTGAGTGTGCGTAGCACTACGACACGCGGGTTTTTTTAACCAAGCTTGCGGCGGACTTGATGTAAAATAACAAATTAAAAAAACGAACACGTATCACACTATGTATGCTCATATATGTACCCCTCTAAGGGATAACCAGCCCCCATTTTGCTTAACTTGGAGTATCTGATAGGAAATGTGCTTTGAATGTAATTTGTATGTTTAACATACTAAAAAAGGAGGGAAATATATAAGAAAGGAAGAAAAACAAAAGATAGAAAGACAGAAAGAAAGAAAGAAAGGTAGGAGGAAATAATGAAGAAAGAAAGTAAAAACTAAATAGATCGAAAATAGATTCCGGTTTTCTTCGTCGAATACTAAACTGACAATAACTGATTACTTTTGGACACAGAGCGAGAAAGCGAATTGTAGCTATTGTCTCGTTTGGCATTCTTGCCGGTCGCTGTATTTTCCCAAGACACCCATCACTCAGAAACGGCATCCAATTCCGAGGCCGTTGTGTCCATGCGTCGGCCTCACCAGCTGACTTCTTGATGCCCTAACGAGATTTTCACATCATCCTCTTCAAACAGGCACCGCATCCCACTCAACCAAAACGTTTTCAGGTGATAACATTCCACATGAGACGACTTTCCGCTCATCTGAAACATTCCCCTTTCTTTCTTTCGAAATACGAGTCTTCTATGCATTGCTGTACGAGTTTTCTATGCATTGCTGAATTCTATAACTTCTACCAATACTCGAGATTATTTGCATACTGCATGACATGAACAATCACTATATCTTACATCATCTGAGATACGCGTTGATCCGTATGAATTAAGTAATACAGAATAATTGTTTACTATTATTTAGCAACTAGATACTTTTGAAACTTCTACGGATAAAAGGTATATATTAATTACGGAATGCAGTAGGTACAGCTATAAATACATTATTACAAAGGGATATTGATAGACCCTTGACAACGTGGACGTCCATGAGAAATGTAATGTTTATCCCAACCTATAAGAAAATGAAAATTCATATCTCTTATTCATCAAGCTACGTGTATATATATATATATATGTATATATATATATATATATATATATATATATATATACATATAGAAATTCATCAAGTGAAAGAATAGAATAAGGTGCAGATCAAATGTTATTACAGTTCAATGTTCAAGCAGTATATTGAGCTTTATTTTTAAAGGCTATTAGTTGGCTATTATATCTTTTGCTGTATTAACGTTATATATATATATATATCCTTTTATTTTTCTTATCTCTCTGTTATTGCTGGAGATGGGGCATCCTACTAAATGCTAGACATTCACAGTTTATTTTCAGACACTCCAGCCTAGAGATCATTTTAAGATTCTAACCGTCCCTGTACGTGCAGTTGTTAGTATTTCTCTTGCATTCGGTTCACCGGTTATATTCGTCAGAAAGCTTTTGAAATTGTTTTTCATTTGTCCTGTTGCTGCTATAATTACTAGTATGATGGATATTTTCCTAAGATTCCAGTTTAACTTCATGTCGTACATAATTGCTTGGTATTTCGTATTTTCCTTTCTGCTCTGTTCAATCCTGCATCATAAGATACACTGACTTCAACTAAGGTTCCTACTTTCTCCCTTTTGTCCCATATTACGATGTCAGGTTTAACAGCTCCGTTTTCTAGATAGGTTGCATAGTCATAGTGCAGGGTGTATAACTTAGTTCCAACTGTTCTTTCTTGTATAGGCTCACAGGACTTGCTGCTACACGTGATATTCAAGGTTTACAAATAGTCCAGTGAAGATATTTGCACACTCTGTTACGTCGCATTGTATAATAGCCTTCCCTGGGAAGAACCTTACATGTCAAGTTGATCACACTCTGTACTTCTGTGTGGCAGAACCTTCATGTTTTATTGTTGCTGAAAACACTCATCTTTTTAAAGGCATATGTCACCAAGCCTTGATCTTGAGCAGACATTATAAATCGCTCCTGATCATAGTGGAGAGATCCTCTTTTCAGCCAGTCTACAAAGCCTTTTTGATCTATATATTCCTGTGATAATTAACCTAGGAAATACTTAGAACGTTGTTGGGTGGCCCATTCTTCCAGTTTTCTGGAATGGAAGGTCTTGGTGTATTTCTGACGGCCTTTGCGAGCATTTTCTATGAAAGGATTGTTGTCTGTTTCTGCCTTATTTGTACGACAGACATGTCCAAAATGTTTTGCCTGTTTTGTGATAGAGGTCGTTTTGCTTGCTCTGGTTTCTTGATGTTGGCATACCATCATAAGGTTAGGTTCTAGGGACTCATCAGATATTTGCCGGTGCTCACAATAGTGGTTCGATTTTGGTGGTAAATTTCTGAGAGACTCTTACCCCCTGTTTCTCTTGGGAGATACAGCCTTGGTAGACACTGGTTTCTGTACATTACCCTGTATATTGTCAACCTTTTTCTCGTGTCAGTGTCTGATCTATTAATGCCATTTTGTGACAAATCAATAATGTAAAAGCTGCATGTGATCACAGGCATAGCTAATTGGTTAATGGCAGTTACTTTGTTTTTGTTTGTTAGCTGTGTTTTTCAAATTTTTCTTAAACAGCGCATATATTCTCTGCCAATTTTGTTTATCTCCTCTTGGCATGTGAATTGAATCGTTTTCTTCTATGTCAAGGTATTTGTGGTGTGCCTGTTCTTCAAGGTATTTGATGTCAGTATCTTCGTCAAGCTGTATGTTTTCCGTTTGGATCTTCTTCACAGCTCTAAGGGAGCACTTGGCACATTTGTCCAGGCCCGACCTTCATTCTAGTATCTTTGGACAAGGTATGTACAACCTGTAAGAGTCGGCTTAAGTCAGCATCTTAACTAGCATACAGCTTGAGGTAATCCATGGTTGACTCATTTGTTTAGATCCTTTTTGCCGCCCAGGCTAATATTGTAAGGACTCTGGCGTTTCCTTAGTAATTTGCCTAGTTGATCAATTGCCAGGCAAAAGACTAGAGTAGATAAGCTATTACCTTGGAAGATTTCTCTACGCATCTTAACGTCAGGGATTTTTATTGTTCCATTAGTGTCTCTTAATGTCATAGTTGTTTTCCACATATTTATTTTTACTGCCATGGTTTTCTTGATGATTGGATGGATATTATATAGATCAAGGCAACTCACGGACGATGCGTGGCGTACACTAGCGTATGCCTTAATGTAATCAATCCAATCCATGCTTAGATTTATCTGCCTATTCCTACAGTCCTCAAGGATGGTCTTATTGATCAACACTTGGTCCTTGGTGCGTACACACTTTCTCCTACACACTGCTTGCTCTTTTTCCAGATATGCTCCAGAAGAGAGGTGTTCGTAGATGCCGTCTGCAACCAGGCCAGTGAAGAGTTTGTAGCTTGTAGTGAGGAAGTAAATCGGTCTATATTTTGTGTCTCACTCGTTTTGGCTATTAGGGTCGTATCACATTTTGCTAGCCATGCTGGTGTGGCATCCTCACCCTTTAAAAGTCTCGTGAAACAGCTACTACAATGGCTATGACGTACAGTTAGTTTTTTAAGCCATACATTAGGTATATTGTCTATGCCTGTTTTTTTTTAAATTGATTCAACTTTCGTGTTATCAGTCCAGACGTCATCTCTGGTTCTGGAATGTTTAGCTTGCTTTTATTACTTCGAGCTATATCTGAAATCCACTTGGCCTCTTGGTTGCATGGTCCCTCATTTTCAAACAAATACCTCCAGTAGTGGTCTCGCTCCTTCTCTTCTGGTAGTTTTTCCACCGTTATATTCTCTCCAACAAAATGTCGGTAGAATAGTCGTTTTTTTTTAAACTGTCTGTTTCCAACTTTTGCCCTGTGTTTGTTATCTTTTTCTTGAATTCTTTTAGCGAGTGCTGGGATTGTGCCTTCAAGTTCCCTTGCAACGTTTTCAATTTCTTCTACATTTTTTTGTATTTAAAACTGAGTCTGAAGATGGTGTTTCTCCCCCGTCACCGCATTATAGGAGCAGCAAGGACTTGTTTAATTTGAAACACTTCCCTTATGCAAAGGGTAAGTTGTTTCTGGAGCTTCAGTGTCCACGGTGGTGTTGTGACTCGTGCTTTGGACTCCCATTATGTTTGCATTCAGCGAGTGTTTTTCTAACAATGTAAAGTCCAGCAGCGTATGTTATTTGATTTAGCTTGTAAAGTCCTACAGTGCATGTTATTTGATTTAGCTTGTTAAGTCCTACAGTGTATGTTATTTGATTTAGCTTGTAAAGTCCTACAGTGCATGTTATTTGATTTAGCTTGTAAAGTCCTGCAGCGTATGTTATTTGATTTAGCTTGTAAAGTCCTACAGTGCATGTGATTTGATTTAGCTTGTAAAGTCCTGCAGCGTATGTTATTTGATTTAGCTTGTAAAGTCCTACAGTGCATGTGATTTGATTTAGCTTGTAAAGTCCTACAGTGCATGTGATTTGATTTATGCGAATGTGTGTGTGTGGGGGGTGGTGATGTGTATGCAGGGTAATGTGAACTAAGAAACAGGTCATTAGGAATTTGGGTGTACATATTCTAAAATATACGGTAAGTAATATGGGAACATTATTATTTTTGTAAATGTTAACATTAAGAGTGGGCATATATATGTATTGTTTATATTTTTATTATGGATACAAAATTATGAATTGTTGATTACATATTTTCAGCAACCCACTAACTTACATGAACATTACTTTTTAAAAAATGTTAATTATTTTTAGGGCGCGCAGACCGAAACTCGAAAGAACTCTTCCGAAACCTTTTAAAATAACATACATACAAACCATTTAATAATAAAAAAAATCTACATAAAAGGTAGTGTTACATGACGCAATACCTTTTCAAATAGTAGATGCACCCGTTTGAGCGTGAACAATATGCATGTGTTATGTAAAATTCTAAAGTATTTAACGTATTATCATAACTTATGAAGAACACAAGGTAGGTAAAGTCGGCGCATTATTCTTCTTAAACTATGCTACTTATTAGGGTAAAAGCGAAAGTGTGAGATACACCTAGAAAACAATAAATATATGAACGTATACTATATTTGTTGCGTATACTCGTCATCAGACTGGCATTTAATTAGCATATATATATATATTATATAAATAAATATATATATATATATATATATATATATATATATATGTTATACTGACGATTTATTTACGACGGTTGAACGCAACAGCCTCAATGTAGCTTAATTGCGATAAATATATGTTCATAACTTACTAACTAGCCAATCTCACGTATTGAGGACTGTTCAAGTAGATACTTAAAATCTATACATAAAAGAGTATATCTCCTGATAACATTTCATGTGGATACATGAATATATACACGCATATGTATATATATATATATATATATATATATATATATATATATATATGTATATGTATATATATATATAAATATATATATATATGTATATATATATATAAATATACATATATATGTATATATATATATGTATATATATATGAATATATATATATGTATATATATATAACTATATATATATATATATATGTATATATATATGTATATATATATAACTATATATATGTATATATATATATATATATATAAATATATATATATATATGTGTATATATATAACTATATATATGTATATATATATATATGTGTATATATATATAAATATATATATATATATATATATATATATATATATATATATATAGAAAAAAGGGTAGTGCAGTATTAGTGCAGTTCCAACGAGAGAAAAGTATATATGTAAACGAGTAAGGCTACCAACATTTGTAGAATGTTTTTTTCAACATTTATTTATTATTTTGTTGTTTTTTTCAACATTTATTTATTATTTTGTTGTTTTACCATTTTATGATTTTATATATAACGCGTTTCAAGCGGTGGCCCGCTTTCATCAGATATGAAAATCCATTTGAAGAAATGTCTTTCGATTCGAGCAAATGTTGTTTCATTTGAGGAATTTGTTGTTGTTTTTGCGCATGCGTGGGTTTGCGGGTGTGTGGGTATCTTTGATTTTTATTTTTATTTGTTATTTGTCATTTTTCCTGCTTCTCTTGGTCAAGTGCGTGTTACCCATCCATGATCCATCAGTCATCCCAGCCTCCTAGGGTGCGGACAATTTCTTTTGAAATTTAATACTTTTTATTGCTTTTTGTCGTCTCCAAAAATGAAGTGGTGTCTGCGTGCGCGCGCGTGTCCGTATGCGTGTGGTCTAAACTTGAGTCTTGTGAATAGGTGAGCGATACATACACACACACACACATAAATACGCACACACACACACCCATGCGCGCACACACAGGCGTGTGGTTATAGTGACAGAGAGGGGGATAAAGGTTGAATTATATACACATACATACATACATACATACACACATACAAACACATATATATATATATATATATATATATATATATACATACATATATACATACACACACACATACACACCCATACACACATATTTGCAAAAGATAAATTAATGCAAACGGTTCAAATAGATTTGAACTTGGTTTGGCCGATTTCATAGTTCGGTATTTTATGTGCAAATTTAATGTCTATTGTAAATGATTCATTTAACACAAGTTGCTATTTGACTCATAGCTGTGTAGAAGTGCGTAATAAAAAGTTATGTACTAATATTATCTTCCTTGAATTAGAATTTTCCAGTCTATAGATATCTATAAATAGTTATTTATGTTTGTACTTAACTAGAGGTGGATAAAGTGTGAGCAAAGTGTGTGTTGTAAGAGTTATGATCTGTTTAATGTTGGATTAAATTTAAGTATGAAGTTTTTTTCTTGTGTTAGTAAGTAAGTGTAGTCTTGGCTTTGGAAAATTGGCATTATTTTGAATTTTCCTCCGCTGCATGAGTGCACATGTTGGGAGACGAATAATTTACGGTTTTCTTTGATTTTAATGTTGCTTTTATGTAAAGATACTCTATTATCAAATGTTTTCGTCGCACCTATATAAGCTTAATTACATGTTGTACATTCTAGCACATAGATAACGTTCTTGGAGGTGCAGTTAAGGTCTTTTTATTGTGAATGTTTGTGTTGGGTTTTTAAATGTGTATGAGTTCCCCTCCATTATTATGTCACAGACCCCACATCTTTCCTTGTTGCATTTTGTGACCCCTTGTATTGTGTGTTGGTTGAGTTTAGATGAAGTTAAAATTTGTTTGAGGTTTTTCGGTTGGCGTTTGCTTTTTATTATTTTTGTTGTTTTTAATATGTCGTTTAGTTTGTTGTTATGGTTGAGTAGGGTTAGGTTTCTTGTTATTTCTGTGAATAATTCTGGATTGTTTTTGTTGTGTGTAGAGATGTATGCCAATATTTGTTTCGTTTTTTGGGGATTCGTAATTGTTCTAATGGAATGTTTTCTGCTAGCTCTATACCTTTATGTATTATTTGTAGCGGGTATCCTCTTCTTTTTAAAGTTTTCCGTAGTTCCTCCAGTCGGACAATCCGGAGGTCTTTGTCACTGACTATAGTACAGATCCTGCGTGCTAGGGAGTAGGGTATAGTTTTTAGGCAGCTTTTGGGGTGATGGCTTCTAAAATGGAGATATTGTTGCGTGTCTGTGGGTTTGTGGTAGATGTCTGTGATTATGTGAGTGTTTTTAATTTTAATCAATACATCTAAGAAGGGTAGTTCTGTTTGACTGTGTTCAATGGTGAATTTAATCTTGGGGTGTAGGTTCTGTAGTATGCTGTGTAATTTATTGATGTCCCGCCATGTGGGTTCCCAGAGGATAAAACGATCATCCAGGTATCTTTTCCAAGATTTTATGAAGAGAGTTTGAATATTCTGTCCATATATTTCTTCTATCTTTTCATATCAGATTTTCTCTAGGTAGGCTAGTGTTAGGGTGGCATAGGTTGGTGCCATTTTGGTTCCCATTGCTGTACCTAGAATCTGGATGTAGTTTTTGTTATTAAACTCAAAGGAGTTGTTGTTCAGAATAATGTCTATGCTGTCGAGGATGAATTGTTTGGTGAATCTGTGGTGTAGTATTTGTGGGTGTTTGTCCATCCAGTGTGATATTGCGTGTTTACCTAAGTCATGGGGAATGTTGCTATATAAGCTGAGTAACTTAATTGACATATTACTACAACCATTCACCGATCAAGTCAAGAGCTACATAAGAGACGATATACACTTCCTAGGCTTCTTACCACAAATAGTAAATCCCGGGACTAAATTAGTTACATTTGACGTCAGCAGCTTATATAGCAACATTCCCCATGACTTAGGTAAACACGCAATATCACACTGGATGGACAAACACCCACAAATACTACACCACAGATTCACCAAACAATTCATCCTCGATAGCATAGACATTATTCTCAACAACAACTCCTTTGAGTTTAATAACAAAAACTACATCCAGATTCTAGGTACAGCAATGGGAACCAAAATGGCACCAACATATGCCACCCTAACACTAGCCTACCTAGAGAAGATCTTATATGAAAAGATAGAAGAAATATATGGACAGAATATTCAAACTCTCTTCATAAAATCTTGGAAAAGATACCTGGATGATTGTTTTATCCTCTGGGAACCCACATGGGGGGACATCAATAAATTACACAGCATACTACAGAACCTACACCCCAAGATTAAATTCACCATTGAACACAGTCAAACAGAACTACCCTTCTTAGATGTATTGATTAAAATTAAAAACACTCACATAATCACAGACATCTACCACAAACCCACAGACACGCAACAATATCTCCATTTTAGAAGCCATCACCCCAAAAGCTGCCTAAAAACTATACCCTACTCCCTAGCACGCAGGATCTGTACTATAGTCAGTGACAAAGACCTCCGGATTGTCCGACTGGAGGAACTACGGAAAACTTTAAAAAGAAGAGGATACCCGCTACAAATAATACATAAAGGTATAGAGCTAGCAGAAAACATTCCATTAGAACAATTACGAATCCCCAAAAAACGAAACAAATATTGGCATACATCTCTACACACAACAAAAACAATCCAGAATTATTCACAGAAATAACAAGAAACCTAACCCTACTCAACCATAACAACAAACTAAACGACATATTAAAAACAACAAAAATAATAAAAAGCAAACGCCAACCGAAAAACCTCAAACAAATTTTAACTTCATCTAAACTCAACCAACACACAATACAAGGGGTCACAAAATGCAACAAGGAAAGATGTGGGGTCTGTGACATAATAATGGAGGGGAACTCATACACATTTAAAAACCCAACACAAACATTCACAATAAAAAAGACCTTAACTGCACCTCCAAGAACGTTATCTATGTGCTAGAATGTACAACATGTAATTAAGCTTATATAGGTGCGACGAAAACATTTAATAATAGAGTATCTTTACATAAAAGCAACATTAACATCAAAGAAAACCGTAAATTATTCGTCTCCCAACATGTGCACTCATGCAGCGGAGGAAAATTCAAAATAATGCCAATTTTCCAAAGCCAAGACTATACTTACTTACTAACACAAGAAAAAAACTTCATACTTAAATTTAATCCAACATTAAACAGATCATAACTCTAACAACACACACTTTGATCATACTTTATCCACCTCTAGTTAAGTACAAACATAAATAACTATTTATAGTTATCTATAGACTGGAAAATTCTAATTGAAGGAAGATATTAGTACATAACTTTTTATTACGCACTTATACACAGCTATGAGTCAAATAGCAACTTGTGTTAAATGAATCATTTACAATAGACATTAAATTTGCACATAAAATACCGAACTATGAAATCGGCCAAACCAAGTTCAAATTTATTTGAACCGTTTGCATTAATTTATCTTTTGCAAATATGTGTGTATGGGTGTGTATGTGTGTGTGTATGTATATATGTATGTATATATATATATATATATATATATATATGTGTGTTTGTATGTGTGTATGTATGTATGTATGTGTATATAATTCAACCTTTATCCCCCTCTCTGTCACTATAACCACACGCCTGTGTGTGCGCGCATGGGTGTGTGTGTGTGTGCGTATTTATGTGTGTGTGTGTGTATGTATCGCTCACCTATTCACAAGACTCAAGATTAGACCACACGCATACGGACACGCGCGCGCACGCAGACACCACTTCATTTTTGGAGACGACAAAAAGCAATAAAAAGTATTAAATTTCAAAAGAAATTGTCCGCACCCTAGGAGGCTGGGATGACTGATGGATCATGGATGGGTAACACGCACTTGACCAAGAGAAGCAGGAAAAATGACAAATAAAAAATAAAAATAAAAATCAAAGATACCCACACACCCGCAAACCCACGCATGCGCAAAAACAATAAAAAATTCCTCAAATGAAACAACATTTGCTCGAATCGAAAGACATTTCTTCAAATGGATTTTCATATCTGATGAAAGCGGGCCACCGCTTGAAACGCGTTATATATAAAATCATAAAATGGTAAAACAACAAAATAATAAATAAATGTTGAAATAAAACAACAAAATAATAAATAAATGTTGAAAAAAACATTCTACAAATGTTGGTAGCCTTACTCCTTTACATATATATATATATATATAGGGTTATTCATAAGTCACTTAGCTATTTAAAATGATTACGGTAAGAAGCACAAACATACTACTAACTTTTGATGATTGTTATCTTACTATCTAATTACTGCTATTTCTTATTTTAAATTTGTTCCTTTATATATTTGTTTCTATATATATTTATTGTTATTTATTAAAAATTTGTGTATATCATCAATGATGGGGTCGAGATGGGCTAATCAATTTGTCTCCGCGAAGCCCTTATTTGACGCCGTTGGACTATTTTTTGTGGGGATAATTACGTGACCAAGTATTTGCCAAACCAATAACTTACATCGACGACCTAAGAGTCGTAAATTCCTAGCAAAAAAGAATGGAGCTATACATGCAGAAAGAAAGTGACATTTTAAGAAGTTGCTGTAATTTTTAATTCCTATAAATGAAGTTGTTGAATAAACTTTCTGTTTTCCATTGCCGAATTGCAAAAATTAATAGCTACTTGACTTATGAATCACTCTGTATATATATATATATATATATATATATATATATATATATATATATATATATATGTGTGTGTGTGTGTATTTGTCACTTCCTGGTTTTGAATGTGGCGTTTCTTTTTTTCCTTTTTTTCCTTCTTTCCAATTATGAACATCTCAGTGAAAGATCAAACTTTTTTGCAGACTGATGAGATCTAAGTTTCTAATAAATATATATCGATAAAATCGGAATGGCAGGTTAGCTGCATTGTGCGTATGTATAAGTAAACATAATAATATATATGCATATATACCTACATGTATATATATATATATATATATATATATATATATATATATATATATATATATATATGTATATAGTAGAGTAAACCTGTCGCATATACGGTACAATCACGTTGACACACCGGTTTCCGTTAGATCACCGAAGATAAGTGGCGTCGAGCCTGGCCAGTATTAAATGGGTGACCAATTGAGACTACCAGGTGCTGTATGTGCTCTCTGTTTATCTCGACATTGTTTCCAGTCGCTATTGTAATCAAGCAGTGCCGACTCAGGAGAGGTGTGTTAGAAGATAGCGCAACCCTTGCTTCATAATTACACGCGCAGCCAGTCCTTATAGGGGTATCCATAGTCTCTCTAGACTGAACGAAGGGCTTGACCCCTGTCGCAAGATGTTTCATATGTATTCCCCGAACAGAACATATTTGCACTAAGTGTATATACATATACAAAACAAACAAAATATATGAAACAATATATTAAACACAAATATTAAAACAACATATAAGTCTTCAATACCTTGCATCTAGACTCCTAGGTCAAATTTTGATCTAACTCTATTATGTGCTTTTGAGTCTCGTAAATGTGTATAGTTTACTTCAATGGGCACTAGAGGCCATAAGAATAAGTTACATTTATAGAATCTTGTTTCATTAGTTTTAATGATTATGGATATAATTTAATTGGAATATGGAATGGGTATCGGTGTCAATATAAAATAAATTGTAATGTGGGAAATATTTATTACTTCATGTCGAATATGTATTGTTACAACCTCATAAAATCGGAGAAAAAAACTGATCTTTTACAAAGTTTCTTCACACTCTATATTACTTGTGCCATGTAATCGTAACCCATGTTTCCTATCCTTACGCATACGAGCATTGCTCCAGCGTTTATATAATTACTTCTTTCGATTCAGAAATGTATAAGCATATACACATAACTAATATTAAAAGTAAAGATAACGTGAAAATCAATTTCTGCAATAGATGTTTCGCCTATATAAAACGTTTTATTGTTTTCAATATTTTCATTTTTGTTGGCAACACCTTTCGATTTGGGGACCAATTAAAATACAGGGGATTATGTGATACTATTGACGGTGAATATTTCGATATCCACATCACACTACTACAATGTAACTTGGGAACAGAATATACGATCATAAAATAAGCATATAAATAAACGATTAAAATTCCACTTTTCACCCACGTGTCCGATTGCAACTGTACTTGTTTAAAGCGGCGTTGCTTAAACCACTCTCTACATATATAGTAAGTCTCTGAATTAAAACGAGAGTAACACGTGATATACAAACTACCTGTTTTTTTTCTACGGAATGTCATCATATCACCTATAAACGACATAACGAGTGGTGTTACTACAAACAAATGCAACATGTGGAAATCAAGTTTGAGTAGACGTAGAACAATATTAAAAATAATGTTTTCAGCACACAAATCTAATCGTCTGAAGGCTGTGAGTTCAATCTCTGCACACGGCTATACATGTTGATGGTGTCTTTAAACAAACTAAACTAAACAATATCCAAGAATAAACGGGTGATGAACTAGAATATTCGGTTTTTAATTTGTTAGTGGTTTACATGCCCCATCGCCGCAACGTTGCACCCTTGTGTTTGTTTTACAAATACTTCAATGGATTGTGCTCCAATAGAACGGGCTACGCTGTTGCCCTCTCGACGTAAATACACTAGACCAACTCGGCAATCAGCTAAATCCAATCCATTAACTGTGGAAGTCTCAGATGCCTGAATGCCTTTTACTCCGATAGCTTGTTTCTTCTGGCTGTTGGTCTCTGGAAATCTCTCCCTGTCCCCTGTTTCCCCGACTATACCGACATGCAGAGGTTGAAAACTAATGTAAACAGAATTTTGCTACACTGCTCCCAACTTGGGGTCACACCCAAAACTCACACCCTAATTCTCAGAAACCCTTAACGACTACAGTGGAAGCATGCCTTGTTCGGGGATAAATATGTTTAAAAATACTACTCTAACTCAAAGAGGCGTGTGGCGGTAAGTATGGAGATGCTTAACTTCCATAGAACTCTATAATCGAGAACCAGTAGATGGAATTTGGCCTGATAGCCAGGACAGTTAAGGGTGATTGGTTAATCAATAGTAGATGCTAAAAGATTTATGGTGTTGGTGTAGGTTAGGTTTGAATAGAACGAACACCTTACACAAGGTTATCTAAGACAGTTTTCTGTAGTTCCTGATGCAAGTTCTCTTTAATCGGTATATACCGGTACTGCCACTACGAATCAGAGTCTGTCTATGTTTACTCAACACTCCCGGTCACCTCAAGGCAGCAAATTCGAGACGCACTTTAAATCTATATTCAGTACTTCTTTGAGCATTACATTCCCTGTGATGTAAAATCATTTACTTTAATTTATTTTACACACTAAACATGATAAAAATATAAACTCAATATCCGAGAGCAAGTCGTATTTATTTATTTGACGACGAACTAAACTGTGGGAGAATGTCATTTAGAATTTGTATTACATCCAAACCAATATAACCTAAATTTGCGACATCCAATGATTTTTTACACTTGCAGGTAAATTGAACATAGAATAACAAGATACACTGGCCCTACTAACGAAACTACACGGGTATTATAATAGAGGAGGAGTTATGTAGGCCATTACATTCGATTGATGTTCTTTAAGCTTGTATCAAATAGTTGCTAATCTCTTATCTTTATTCCGCTCGAATTGAATCTAATGGAAAATGACAGCGGCTTATGTTGGCATTGTTTTTCTGTCTGACTTAATTCAGCGCTAAAATTGAAAATATAGGTCGACTCTTCATTAATACA
>OY744530.1:23173919-23281419 GCA_963556195.1 Sepiola atlantica
TCGACATAACGCTCTTTTCTACGACAGTGGGATGTAGCATCATGTTAGTATAATGTAGAAAAGAAACGCCGACTGTCAACATCTTAGTTTGGAAAAGTTAAAATATAACCGTGAATAGACCCATCGACAGTCAAGGCAAGTTAGCATCTGGTGAACGTAAATAGGCTAAACTACTCGAAAAGAAGATCGTCCTGCCTTGTTCGATGCCCCCTTAGGCACAGACCGTGCATATCATATTTAAACAATGAATACTGTGCCAAGAGGGGAAACTGTTTCCAGGTTACTAGAATAATATCAAGAAATACCCCAACTGATATGGAAAAAGTAATTTTTTAAATATAAAAATAAAACTGGACACATGCAAATCTGATCGGTATAGTTAGCCATCTCGATAGTTCTCTTTTTCATTATTTCTCCTGTTAACTCCAGTTAACTCTTGTTAAGTTGTATTAACATTGTGATAGTATTCTTAATGTTTAATAATGGACTATTATAATCAATGTTTTATAATAGATCATTATAATCAATGTTTACAATGGACTATTATAATCAATGTTTTATAATGGATCATCGTAATCAATGTTTTATAATGGACTATTATAATCAATGTTTTATAATGGATCATTGTAATCAATGTTTTATAATGGACTATTATAATCAATGTGTTATAATGGATCATTGTAATCAATGTTTTATAATAGACTATTATAATCTTGTTTTATAAAAATTATTACAATCTTAGCATGTTAATAAATGCAATTCACTGACAAGTCACTTATGCTTTAATCAATATCTCTAATCGAGTTTTATAATTAGTATTAAGAGCTTAGCATGTTCATAAAGAAGGAGAAGGGAAGAATGAGAGGAAGCGATAGATGAATAAGAAGATATAGAAGTGGGTATAAATGAAACTGCATGAAACGAGAGGTTGGGCGTCAAACAACATAGAGTGAGTGGAGGAATATAGAGATAGTTATGCAAAGATGGGGTACTTGTCAGTAAATTTCAAATTACGGATGATTCAAACAATCGAAATACTTTTCTGTTAGTAAGTGAAGAGACTCGAAGGGAGAGAGCTCTAAAAGGTGGGGAAGTAAACGCAGAACTCGGAAATGACGACATTCTCGTTTGGGGTTGATTCTGTATCTTGAACCTGCACCAGTGACCGCGATAATCCTCAATATTCGAGGGGCTCTCTGCCAGTTTGCAGGGGGGGGGAGAGATCGGACTCTAACTGGCCTGACTGATGCCATTGGTATATCTCCCACCAAGAAATGTATTTATTCTCTCTTTTTCTCGCGTAGGAACTACTTCCAGTTCTGTCGTTATCTTGTTTTACAATAAATATCTTTGACACAATAAGTCCGGGGTATACGTGTTATCCATCACCGATGTACATGAGCCAGCAGCGACAAAACCCGGGAACACACAGCGCGAAGGTAAGTAGTAATGCAACATTTCCTCAGATATAAATATTCTACAACCAACAAATATCTTAACATGGCTTTTTTGTGATTCAAATTTTAAGAGAGTAGAAAGTGGACCTTGGGTGTACTGATATTCGCTTCACTTATTTTGTCATCTAGTCTTCACATTCCATGAGAGATGTTTCTGAAAAAGGGGCAATATTTTCTGTGTTCTGGGTCGGAATCCATCTATCTAACATTAGCAAGTTTTTAGCCTTGAAGTTATATTTTTAGCTCCTCACATCAAGTGACTTCATGCCTTCTCTTAAGCGATGTCCCACATATAACATATATAAGAAACGCATTTAGGCTACACATTTATAAGTTTAGCTTTACGTACTGATGAATTGAAACACGTTAATATTTCTATGGCAAATCTTATCAGCTGATCATAATCTGAGATCAAATCATGTTTATGTATCAATTCTATGTTCATAATCGTAATATAGGGCGAGTATAATTTTGTTATTTGGAAATACCGGTATATGAGGTTATCTCGACCAACTGTGGGAACTAACAGAAGCGGGCGTGACGTAACACACCTCGGAAAGGTAGGGAAGTTTGTGCTGGAACACGTGCGTTTAAAAAGCTTTCTGTTAAAATGTGATTAACCAGTAATTATCTATCTGCTTCCTCCGCCCCAATGGTTTGTGATTGGAAACAGACGATCCCCAGCGACTAGATATATTATTTCCTTCTACTGTTATCTTTATTGATCCTTTATTGGACGAACTTATTGCAGTCAACGTTTCCTCGGTCGGGCAGACATACTAAAGGGAGGTTCATTTATTAAACTGCCGGGACGATAGACACTGTGATATATATGATGTTTAATGTGACATGGTGCGGACGTTGATGTTAAAAGAGTGCTTTCATCACACCTCCACGAAATGTAATTTGTGGGCGACAACATTTCTAGCCGGTGTGGAGATGAAAATAATAAAAATATAAAAAAGAAATGATAAAATAAATCGTTTTCTCTATTTGATTCTTGACTTTAAGTATGGGAACAGAAATAAATCAAAGGATATTTTCAGATATTGCAGGAAGAGGTGTTACATATTGCGCGAGTATAATTTGTTTAATTAATAATGATAGTAAACGGGTTCGGTCTGTGTCAGCTTTGTGTGCTGGAAGATTAGCTCAACCATGAAAATTGTAACATAACCAGGTTAGTGGACTAAAAAATGGCGTCATGCTTTATAGTAACGAACCAAATATATTGACAGCTCTTTCCACTTTAAAATTCATCAAAATTAAGGAAATCAACCATTTTTATGACATGTTCAGAATTTTTAAAATAACGATCACGGCATTACTGCATTGGAACTTTTAGTGCAAATAATTATTTCATATAATTTGCGTAGGCTAGACAGCAAATATAAAATTAATACTTAATAATAAAATAGTGTGGTCATAGATCTTTGATTCCTTGAATTTTTGAAACATAAGATTATTCTTTAAAAACAATTCGATTGTTTGAATATTCATTTTTAAAATTAGTCTATTCTTTACGAGTTATTTAAAACAGTCCATGGATATTATGAACGTGTTTTGTTTTTATTCGATTACTTTCACATTTAATATAAGAGCTATACTATGCGCTAAGAGTGTATTATATCATAATAGCATTCCTAGATAATAATTGACGTGCATCTGCTTAATCATTGTTTAGATTTCATATGGAATAGAAAGACTATACTCTGAACTAAGACTTTATTATTTCATAATGACATTCCCAGATGATAATTGACGCACATCTGCTTAATCCTTGTGTAGGTTTTTTAATGTTCTCCGATGGACGTGTTATTTTACTCGATTCATAAGTGACCTATTGTTTTTTTACTTTTTTTACTTTTTTACTTTTTTTAAACTTTTTTACTTTTTTTACTTTTTTTTTCTAATAGCTTTCTCATGATGCTTTAATTATTTGTATATATATAAGTAAGTAAATTATTTGATTTGTCTTCTATGTAATAACGCTTTTTCTTTTATTTAAAATAAAATAAACATTATTAGTATTGTATATTTTTCTGATTATGTTTTACTTTGTTTGTTTACATATTTTTTCTGAAGTCTTCTTATTTAAATTTCATTAATTTATATCCATCTATTTGTCTAATGTTTCTCTCTGATTTCTCCTGTCTTGTGAATGTTTTAAATATTTTATTTATTGATTTGCTGTTTGTTTACTGTTTCTAAGATATTTCATGGCCATAATCTTTTAAGCTGACTTATTCCAAATATGTGATTTAATTTGTGGAAATTGTGTCTCCAATATTGTTTGAATATATGGTTTTGCACATAGCACTGGGGTCTGATGTTTTATTGAGGGTCTTCTGTATGTGATGTTATAAAGGGCGTGGCCGAATACGATTTACAGTATTCAGAACATAAATACTGAATTAAATATTTCGAAATTTCTTGGAAAATATCGTACGCCATATATTTCATTAGTTGTTGAAACAACGTTCAATTATTTGTTATCTCAACTTACATCATGATAGCTGTGGTATATCTAAAAATCAACCATGGAGCTGATATTTATATCTGCAGTTTTTAAAAAAAGTTGTATTACATGCTTCAACATGGAATCTACCTACATTTGATATGCATTTATTTTTCGACTTTTAATAATCGCTGCACTATAGTCTAAAAATAAAGCCTTAAAAAGTATATATATATATATATATAAAATACTTACAATTATTCAACGTTTCTATATTATTGAATTCAAAAGATTAATTAGATTTGACAATAACGCAAGTAAATTAAATGCATCAGCCCTAGGATTATACTAAATATGAGTTCATCAGAGTGTATTACGATATAGCCTTGTTTTAGATACACTTATCACCAAAAATGCATGTAAAAATATCATAGTTCATTATGTTTTAATTATTCTTTAAGTTGTAATTTTCGGAAACAGTAAACAGTCTCTCTCTCTCCGATCCATCTCTCTTTTAAGCCCGTATATGTGTGACTCTATATTGATTATATCACCCTCTTATATGTGTTACTGTCTATGTAAGCATTTAGATACAGAGTTAGTATTTTCTGTAATTTTGCCCATAAAATTCACATAGCAGTTAATAAGTTAGATAGTTAAATCATATTCATTTCTATAAAATTACATAAAAGATTAACAAAATCAAATATGATACTAAAACCACTACTAGTACTACTAACACTACCACTAATAATCATGATTATAAGGAAAACATAAACATAAAAAGCTTATTTATTTAGTTTAATATTACTTACAGTATATTTTATATTTTTATTTTTTTAATAGATTCAAAATAGTATAAAATGTTTTAGTCGTGGTTACGCAACTGGTACATTTCGTTAACTACGTTGGTAAGATTGATAAAAACATCCATTATTATAATACACTTTTTCAAAAATTTAAATTTCAAATTAAAGCCAGATATTTATGTATATTATACATGCCGTTTTTACTTGATCTTCTAAAAGACATATATAAATAAAGAAACACCTTTATCGCTACAAGAACATTTAGATACTGCATGCACCACATAGCTTTTCGTAAATATTGTGAATCATCAGAGGTATATATTGTATAACATTAATAGTGCATTATAATGTTTATATTTCTCTCGCGAATGGAACTATTGTAGATATATGAAGCCCGTCAGCTGATCGATCAGTCGAACTGAATACAACTTAAAGATTAAAAAAAAACATTTGCCGAAAGTATGGGCCACGCACGTCTTGTTAGGAAAGTATAAAATTAATCCAAATTAGGTAATAAAAGTAAGACTTAAGTTCATAATAAGCATGTAGAATACAAGACATAATGGGGAGAAAATACAGTTTAGAAGAAGATGAACAGCTAAACAAGAAACATGCAGAACTAAACAGGATATACTCAGAAATAACAATTAGCATAGAGAGAGAGAGACAGCTATTATTAAAATCGGCGAAAACAAATAACGTGCGAGCATTGTCAGTGAGTTTAACTATACATTTCTGGAAGAATATATGGAAAAAAACAAGAGGACCGCAATAAGAATACCAATTGGCTGAAAAACATAAATAATGTTTTTTCAAAAAATAAAGAACAAAATAAATCGAAATTAATTAATGAGAAAACCCACGGTAAAATTCATAGATTATAGTTGCCAGAAATTTGAGGAAAATTAGGCCTAAACTTAATGAGATGTACACGAGCAACAGATATAGCAGATTAGATGCACAACATCAAATTAAACACAGAGAGTAGCAGGGAATAATCCCAATACGTACATACCAATTTATTCCCACAAATCTTATAGTATTTATAAACGACACAACTCAGAGTAAAACTATCGTATGCTTTAATAGCCACGCACCACTCCTCGCGAATCCTTTTCATTGATCGATAGGCAAATTACTCAGGAATTAATTGTGTCTATTTTCATCAGGAGAAAATAGTACACCAACACATGTAACTAAAACCCAATAGCATGTTCATGTTGTTACAATGTTATCAGCATGTGTATGATAGGTTAGATTCATTAGCATTTGTGGGGACGACCATCTCTCATTTTTTGCCTACTTTAATATATCTCCTCTGTAATTTTACGCTTTCAATGACATTTGTCTCGATTCGCAACTTCTTTGCACCCAAAACGTGTTATCTCACAACATAAAATCGACTGCATACTGGCTTAGCAATGTTATTCGTATTCGTTACTCTAAATCAATGAAACGAAAACTCGCGATCAGAAAAAGAAGACGAAACTATTGGTAGATGAAACTTAATCTGCTTCTCTCTCTTGGTCTTATAGGTCTACCAGCTCAGGATCTCTGAATACACCGGCTTCCTGACCGAAAATTCACCAAACATTAATTATTCTTTTTTGTTTCCTTTTGCACAACTCAATTATGTTCTCCAAAGCATAAAAAACACATAAAAAAGATTATTGTAGAAAACAACCAAACCAAACGCATGAATATGTACTTGAACATGTGACGAACTTGAAGCACATATGTTTTTGCCATAGTTACCGGATTTGGCAGTGGGTGGTCCGAAAGAGATTGCTGGGACGTAGCAGAAAACAACCACACACAACACCATTAATTAATACTTGGACATGTGAGGAACTTGAAGTATAATTTTAGGGGGACAAAATGATCTGATCCGGCATTAACTTACCAGAAAAGCATTAATGTGCTGTAAGACAAAACTACCAAAAGCTATCTCTCTCTCTGGAGAGAGTGAACAACTTTCTTTATTAGTCTTTTATTATCATCAGGTATTATTAAAATTAAGCCTACCATTTATTTACTTATAAAATTACATTTGCATACGTGATTACTCTTTACTTTTTGTTTCATTATTATCAGTTTTTATTAAGATCAAGACAATCATGCTTTGTTTATTAAACTGAATTGGCATTAGTTATAATACAAGCGATTCCGACACAAGTACGTTCCATGTTATTATATAGATGAGGCATTCAAAATTATCTTGTAAAATATTAAATGACTGTGTGTCAGGCCAAACTTGGATACATCTAGAATGTTTCATAAAACACTTTTACAATCGCACTGAATTTATGACCGATCGGCTTATTAGTAATATATCATAATAAAATATCTAGAATCATGTTGGACATAAGTGTGTCCTACCGATGAAGACAGAGGACACGCTCGAAAACAACTCCAGAAAACCAATGTAAGAGCACAGCATCGGTGAGATTCACCAGTAACATCTAAGAGCGTGTGCCGTTAACGTTGTCTTTGTTCTCTTTGCTTGAAAATTCTAGTGAAGAACTCAATATTGATTAATGAAAAATGACTTTGCCTAATGTAAATACTATGTATAAAGAACTATTTAATTTGCAGCCAGAAACATTGTGTTTTTATTGTTATCGACACTGTTGTACTTGATATATTGTACGGCGACGCTTTCGATATATCTAAAACAATCATTATATCAGCTCCTTTGTTGCTGTCTTAATTTCAAAGATTTGTGCGAAGATCTTAAAGAGACGCTCTGGTATTAGCGCCTGGAAATGCCAAATTGAATTATTTCTTCGAATAAAAACCAATGTTCCGCTTCTTTGAGATATTCCTTTCGCCTTTTGTTGTTCTCGGTGGGCTCATTAAATCACGTGATAAGGATCAGTATCGTTCCGAATGGAGTGAGGCTTATAAGCGAGGCATATGTTGAACACGTGTCGCCATCGATTATTTGTGTGACAGAAATCAATCGCCGAAACGAACGCAGCAAGCGCGACTGACCATAATTAATTGTCATAATTGGCACTGAGTGTTTTATCCATAAATAATATGAGAATCGGTTCGGTAATGTGGGGATGAGGCTTTACAGACAAGAAGAATATGAAAGATAAATCATCCCCAAGCGGTCTAGTTCGAGTATTTCTTTTAAGTTGGATCTCGACGCGTTTAGGGGATTTCCCCTCTTTTCATTATTTTTTGTTATGTTTTCGTTCGATGTAAATTGATTGGTCGCGCGGGACAGGTTTTATGGATCGTGGAAACTCGACGAGTTCTTTAATAGATCGCATCGCATCGCATCTTTTCTTTATTCAAACTGGCAAATAGAAAAGAAAATTACAGGAAATCAGTCTTCAAATATTTCTTTATATTTTGATGCCCGAAAAAAGAAAGAATAAATCATCTCATGGCAGATATGACAAGACGGGCACAACACGAACTCAATAAGCTACGGATAAGGGCATATACAAATATCGACCTCTCGAAATATAATACGTTATATTAAATGAGTAATGATCTTCAAATTATAATGAAGCACGTGCATGACAAGACATTTAGAGAGTCTATATCAATACTACGAATATGAGGGGAAAAACGTTTTCCTACTAAAACACAATTAGTCTTTCTATTGTATCCATTACCGACAAACTGCTTATTGAACGTTCCTCAGTTTCAAAAATATCAAAGGGATCTAAATGTTCAAGTAATGCGTAAGCTCCCCATTTGACTGCTTAGCATAGAACATCACGCATATATATATATATATATATATATATATATATATATATATATATATATATATATTATAGTACGTAGAAGGTCAAAGGAGGATGTAAAAACACAACTACGTTTATTTTCGTAGCTGATAATTATGCGCTACTATAAGCTATCATGCCCGTTTTTTGCTCGTACGTACATTTTGATAGCATTCTTATATACAAATTTACAGAATCTAAAAATAACAGTTACGCCGAAACGGTCAATAAATATAAAACCTCGATGATTGATGGATCTTTTCTCGTTTATTAGCGAGAATTTAGCGACTGCCAATCGCGAATTGTTCACCATTCGAAGAGAGAGGCCTTGTGTGCACGAGAAGGCGTGTCATTCGTGTTATATCTTTCCGTTTATCTGTAAACTGACATGATTGAGGAGTTTTCACGAAAAGGTTCCCAGATTTGGTGCGCCGTTACCCGAACCTGCAGGGTCATCAGATGTGATAAGGAGTGAAAAGAAAGTTGACATTACAACGTCTTCCATCCATCAACGCGTCCGTAGCGGGGCACGTTTGACAGGCAGACCGTCGCTCGCCAACGATATTTGCGAATTGAAGATCCAGGCTTTATGAACAATGAGTGACCAAACCAACCACCTTTCATTCATCATGAGACCAAATCTATCCGATCATAAGATACATCACGGATTCTATAAATATTTAGAACGATGTATCTTCCGTTGAAATATATTTCATCACTTCACTTATATGATTCATTCTGACTAAACTATTTATAGGCGTTTAATTCATAGAAAGCGTCTTCTTAATATTGTATTTATAAACAGGCAATAACAGAATGAAAATTTTAGAACTTTGAACTAGATGTAACCTGCAACATTATTCGTGTGCCTCTTGGAATGTGTGTTTATCGAATACAAGAATATGTTAAGATACTGTTGCGTCTTATTATTTTTATTTACGAACCAATACGTATTTTTGATTCAGGAGGTATATTTGTTTTTACCAAGAACTTTACAGACATTGACGGTTATCTTCATATAAACATGAAAATTAATTATTGAAGTTATTAAATACTCTTTGTATGTCAGCGTTGAGCAATATAATATCCTATTCTGTTCATCATTACTGAAATAAATTAATTTAATGGTTTTCGTGTAAATAAGTACTTGTATCATTTGCTTTATTCAATAGTCTTATTAGGTTTCGTAATCAATAATATTTTATTGACTTTTTGATTGTAATATTTGTAGCATTCGAACTGCTGTTCTTAAATTGGTTGTGATTAGCACAACGTTAGAGCGCATGCTTACTCTGAGCTTATCCAGGTGCACCTTGCCGAACTTAATAATCTGTATGCCGAACTCTGGGATCTATACAAAATATCGTACTTAAACAGTTATTTTATTGTTCGAATCCAGTCAGTTCCACAGTACCATTTTCACTTAGGGATGTTGGCAACCTTCTCGTGGTCCTTCCCGAAAGTACCCTATGTATTTCCAGAAAGATCTCTAACTAGAAAAATATCAGGGAAACAAATGCCAACACCAGAATCATCTGATTCATAGGAAAGAAGAAGGTAGTTCATTCACAATTCTAGAGTGTTCTTGTTCCCTCAGTCATGCCGGTGTTGAAGTCTTAAGTGAGTACTTTAAATGTTATTCTTAGTTAGTAACGTTTGTAGTGAGGCTCGAATCGTCATCTCCCAGACGAGTGTGCCTTAGAACTGATTGTTACCTAACGTCATTATCAGTTACATCACGTTTACACAGTGGACATTAAGAAGAACAGATGTTGCATAGCCATGAACGCTTTGAGGATAACATCCGACGTTAGAATAGTAGTCCGACTAATCCAAATAATGCACATTTAAGCATCATCTACAAAATCTCTAAATCATTCAAACATATACGCTTATGTGTCTGTCTTCAAACGAATATGCTGCTGATGATTGATATATTTGAATAAAAAACACCTACTCGAATATTTGGAACCGTTCGATTCTTACGGCTTCATTATTGTAAGTTTGACTGATTAAATGTATTCTCCATTATATCTCTATCAATGTACATTTAGATATGTTTATATATTTATATATCTGTATGTGAAAAATTCACTCGTACACTAAGACACCGCTTATTAGTAATTCGGGAACATATCTTCGAAGCGTAAGCCGGTGAAATGTGGACTATATCTATCTGAATATACTTTCAGGAAAAAGAGATTACAGAGGTGTAAAAGTCCCACTTTGAAATTTGAACACAAGTATTAGACATCAATTGATATATATATTCGCAAAAAATCATATTCTTTAGGGTACTTTACATGGGATAAGCGCGGCATATAATGGGCACACGCTAACATTTAAAAATAAATCTATCATGATTATATCTGATGTTATCCATTGTTATTAAACACAAATTAAACAAGCTTTACTTAATATAAATTTCCGAAGTCTTTATTTTTAGACATGTTATAGAATGAAAATCAAGATGTAAAACTCTGGGCATAAGGTTCAGCATCATCATATCTGTATTTATGTCTACAAATGGGAAAATAACAGTGCGACAATCTTTTCAGATAATTGATGTTAATTGATGTGTCCCCAGTATTCTCTTAGTTAATTTATAAGGAAAGTTTCGTTACTATTCAAAGAAAGTTTATATACCTTGGGAGTAATTTAGTTATTTTAATTGTTTCTAGTTCAATAACTTGTACAATTGTTTTACTTTCGTAAACCAAGTGCAAAAATATAAATGTAAAACTAACCAAGATAAAACGTTTTTTCTAGGTCTATATTTATAAACACTTTTAAAAAGTGTTTTTATAATAAAATAGAACTAAACATCTTAAGCCATGATAATATTCGATTAAACTTCGCAAAACTTTCATACGTTTTATTTATACACATTTAATTTTTGGAACCATAATCTAACTCAAATTTAAATACTTTTATTTGTTGTTTTTTTAAGTAAAACCTTTACGGAATAGATAATTTGGACTTCATGTTTTTTTTTAAATATCGTATAAATATATTAAATATATATCTGCCGATTATAATGGCAATTAATTTGTACAAGTTGTATACACTCTATATGTACGTATATATCATATGAGTATACTATTCTGTCGTTCTTTCTTACTTACTTACTTCTTATTATGCTTGCTTCTTCGTATCCTTATGCAATGGATGATGTCACACATTCATGACATCATCTCTTTCCAAATTTATACAGGATGACGTTCCAAAAGGCGCTGTTCACACTTAATGTCGTCATAAATAGTATAATATTTAGTGAATGCATAGAAAAATACTGTCAGCATCCCCGTGAATATTTATTATAAGTAATGTTTCCGTTAACATTTACTTGTTTGTTTATACGTAATACTATTATCGCCAGCATTTGTAATAGACTACACAAAGAGAAAGACTTCTGTGTAATTCATGTATCGATTTATCAGATTTGTGATTAACGTAAATCAATATGGCATATTGTTTAGCAGAATTTACTAAGAACTTTCATTTTAGAAATAGCGAAATTGTGAAATAATTAGAAAAAATGATAATAAAAGGAAGTTTAAAACGAGTTATTTAAATTTAAATTATAATATATATATATATATATATATATATATATATATATATATATATATATGTAATAGCATATTAGAAACGTTGATATACGGTATATAAATGTTATTATAATTCTATAATTACCAAATTATCCTAAATTCCAAAATTAGAGAATTTGCTAAAATGATGTCCTCAAAACGAAGATAAAGAAGAATTTAAGCATCAGAATAAAAAAAACGTTTAAGGCAACTGTAATCAAATACAGACCGAAAACCAGATGGATTATACAAATCTGTATATTAAGATCTAAGAAAAATATATGTAAATAAATCTTTCAAATAACTAATTGGCTGTAACCAAAATATACCGATATGATACAAGTGTATCCATATTTGCGTATTAACCACAACATCATAAGATTTGTAAAATACTCAACAGTCATTTTCATATATTCACGCTTGTGCTAAAAGTGCATGCTTTCCACAATTGTAATCGAGTTTATTCAACGAATACTTTAGTTATTGAATTAGTTTATAATTTGTACCTTAATCAACTTTGCATTATCCTTTGCTTTATGGCTGGCAGCGTTTTTTCTTTTCTTTTAATACTATGACTTAAATAAGCGTTATTTTCTATGATATATGCCACCCGACATGTTTCTTACATTAATTATCACTCAATAAGGTCTACAGAACGATTTTAGAAGATAAATGATCTATTAAACCATTGCTCTCTCAACAGTCTTAAACGTTAGCAAGAGGAAGCAATATAAAGTAAGAGAGGGTAACAGTCTGTCCCTTTATTAGTCTGCCCATGACTTAAGTATATCCTCATAAAAATGACATCATAATAAACATGTATTATCGCAACCGAGATTTTCATAATAAAGCCTTCGTTATTGAACGTCGTCTTAACGTGATGCATCCAAACCTTCGCGATTCACGCCAACTACCATCTCTGCCATATAGATGACGTCATATCCGGCTTAATATATTTTACTTCATTTCTCAGAAATTCTAGCTCATGCAATGTAGATCAAACCAGTTAACCCAATGGGAATCTTCCTTGTTGCCAGCATGATACTAGATTAATGTAAGCTAGTAGAGTGTAGGTAATATTTATAAATGCAAACGTACAGATTGACATTTAAAATATAGAACTGATTAACACACATTATTGATATGCATTACAAAAGACGGACAAACTTTAGTTTACTGATTTTCTTGGTTTACTTTTTAACATAAACGAACATGTATCTAAATTTAGTTATTTACTTATCAAATTGACGGCAAAGAAAGAATTGCTCTCGCTTTCGTGTTAGGTGTTCAAAGTTACCAATCAGCCTGGCATTTAGTCAATTTAATTGTTATACTATAACTGATAATGGCACTAATATCAACTACATATGCCTAGCGGAACAACGTACACCTGCATCTGCTTTTATTCAAAAAGCCGCTTTACTCATTAGTCAGGCTTATGAATGGCGGAAGTTTCTTTTGTTACTTGCTAAAAAATGTGTTCACTTCACATTTTAGTTACGGTACATTTTTCGAAGCAGATTTTTCCATAACGCAACTTAATCGCAACTCTGCACATCTGCTGAGATAAAGAACATATCAATAGAAGTCAGAAGATAAATCAACTATTACACTTGGCTGAACACTGGTTTACGGTCGCCTGAAGTAAGACGTAGACTAATTTCGCATCATTTCTCTTCTTTCTATTCAATTGGCCAAATGATGACAAAGCGTCTACTTCATTACCGATTTGACATCGGAATTTAGTCGAGATTTTCAAACACCTTTGTTTCAGCATTTATCAATCTTGCCTTCGGGAATACATACTTAAACAAACATCAGCTGCTCGCTTGCTTTTAAAGGAAGAGATACTATCAATATTCGCTCGATAATCCACAGGCACTTTCCTTTCAACTGCGTGTATGACAGTTCAATGCTCTCTTCTAAACGAAACTTAACATGAAGAATATTTTGTTTTGAATGAAGCGTGACAGTAAATGGGGCATAGTAATCAAGTCATGAGCAGGACTGGCCGGCACACGTGTCATCTTAACTTAAGTGTAGTAGACCTAACAACCGATAGAGCTTCATAAATAAGTGCTTAAACGCTTTGACTACGAGATGAGTCTATTAAATGCCCACGTTTAACCAGTTCAACATTTGAAGGTGACAGACACAGAAATTCATTGATAAACAAAGGTGACCGACTGACGACACTTCTATTCAACATGTACACGTGTAATAAATATCACAAAGCGATGGACATAAGTGGGGGATTATATCTTCAATTCTCGGCAGTCCTTCTCTAACAAGAGAGATGTTTCTAGTCTTTCCTTACTCCATCATGATTTTCATGATAGGTGTCTGACTGGACTTAACTGTGTGTTCTTCCCTTGTAAAACATTTACATGAAAAAGCCGTCTAGTTACAACACTGTCAATTCTTTTCTTGCAATGTTTACATTACACTCAATGTAACTTACGTGAACAACGTTTTTATCTAAGAACTTGACATCTGTGGAGAAATATCACGTTGTTTCTTCCCAAGTGAACATAATATGAACGTTTTTAAGGTCAATGTAATCAAATACTTATCGAGCTGACAACAATTGTAAAAACAATCAAATAATACAATTCCAGCATCGTTTCCAATCATTTAAGATGTCTGTTATCGCCAAATAATAATCTAATTGACGCATCTCCTAGACTGGTCTTTCAGCTTTGATAAGCTGTGAAACATTAGTAAAAACCACGACAGCGGAACAGACTGACCGGCTATAGGGCCTCTGAGATATGCGTGGACGAATCCAGAAAAGAGCACAGGAAAGAGGCAGACATAAATGATCCGTTAGACGAAAGGTAATTTCTTAACACAAAAGGCTGCCTTCTGATTTGCCACGGGACAATATGTAAAAAATGTTACAGAACAACTATGCAGGCTTTGCGTTCATATATGTCAAAACAAATGTCAGTTTTGACGGATCGCCGCGGAAGGAAATGGCTAAACTAATCTTCTTTTCATAGATATCCGATTACAATTTTGTGCATCGGGATTTGTAAAATGATATTTGGTCAAGTGCACATGTAATATAAGTCTTTATGTGGTTGTGAACGTCATAGCTAAATGATTGTACCTAATAGGCCTCAATGGACACATTTACACATTTCGTAATCTAGATACATCTCCGGATACACTTTCGTTAAGAAGCTAACATATTTCCACTCAGAAACATGAACGAAAATGAAAACAATTATACGGAACTCAGTGGAATAACAATTAAGAACAGTTTTCATTGTAAATTGTTGATAAATAAAAGTAAATTATTATTCTTTTGTTTAGAGAAATCGTCCCAGACTAAGCCATTTAATGTGATGAGCTAACGGGTACAAAATATGATTGTTCCAAAATCAGGAGATGCCTATTGGCCTTTGTTTTAAAAATACTAAGGTGAGAAGTTTGAGTTAAACAGTCAGCATGAGGAGAGTTAAACGAGCTTGCAGTTTTAGGAAGAATCTACTGGAATAGCGGACCGTGTTACAATGAGGTGCGAAAACAGCAAATTGATCGATACAACTGGACCAATCAGTAAAATTAGCTCGAACAAAAGATGCAGAGAATATATCACAAAAAACATGACTGTGAGAGAGAGGGTGTAGAGAAAAAAAGTTAGGAGCAATCAAAATACTGAATCGTTTCTGCATGTTATAAAGCACTTTCAAATGGTGCAAAGATTCACCAGCCCAAATATGACAACAGTACTCTATTAGGAGGAATGTTATTATTGTTGTTGTTGCCGTTCTGAAAGTTTGAAGAGCATTTAAGTCAAATTAACAATGTAAAACAAGCCATATAAAAAGGGGAGTTAGAATATATATATATATATATATATATATATATATATATATATATATATATATATATATATATATATATATATGGTACGTCAATGAAAATTAATAAGACCTGCAAATGGAAGCAAATCGATATCTTCAGTTGTTCAAAACAAGGAGCAGTTTAGTTAATAAAAAACATATTTGTTTCTTCTCTTTCATTCCTTAAAGCAGGCTTTTACAAGATTAACATCTTATAATCAGAGGAAAAATTATGATTGATAAGTTGACAGGATAGGACTGCCAAAGTTTCAAATTTGAAAGAGTTTTTTAAAAAAATTTAAAAGTTCAAACGGGCATGGGAATCACCAATAACGAAATCCAAAAAAATGTGGGGCTCAGAAATATTGGTAAATCCAGAGGAATCTGTATAAAAATCCAACGACGACGATTCCACTCAGGAAGAATATTGTTTTCCTTCACATAGCCATTTTTATTTGATCCTTCTCCGAGGACAACAGACCTGAGTGGAATCGTCGTCGGCATCCAGACATTTCCAAAAAACACCCACATCCCATGCCGGCTTATATACTGTCCCTTGCAATGATTGCCATCAATTTTACGTGGGAGAAACACAACGTGAATTAAAGAAACGATTACATAAACACAAAAGGGACATAAAAAACAACCACCCTCTTAGTGCACTTTTCTCCCATACACTAGAACATGGTCATGCGTTCAAATTTGAACAAGCCAAAATCACTAAATACATCCACAACAAATATCGGCGAAGATTATTGGAAACTACCCTCATCAACGCCTCCACCACCATCAAGCAACGAAATGGTTTCTTTAACCTATCACTCTTAATAAGCAAGATCCTCCTCACAGAACAAAGACTCTTGCCTGATCATGGTTAACTTTTATTTTCATCTCCAACCTTTATAACACTCTTCCATTTACTCATTCCCTTCCTTTTTTCTCCTTGAATCTTCATTTTCTCTTTTTTCCGTTTTTTTTTCCTCACACTTTTAATACTGCAGTCCAAATAAACTTTCTCATGTTCCAAATATTGCAAATATTCCATACCCACCCTTTCAATCACCGCCCTCCTCCACCCCTCCAACCCCTCACTCATTGCTATCATTTTCCAAATATTTCAAATATTTCACTCCCTATCACAACAAATCCTCCCTCTCCCCCTCTCAACTATTTTCTCCCATACCCCTTCTTAAATTCCCTCATTTTCTCAAAACGCTCTCTAAGACCATAACTTTCGCCCATCCACCAAAATCACAACCCCCCCTCCCTCTCTACACATGCTCCTTTCCCTGCATACACCCCCCATACACAAACATTCCAACTTACTTTTCCCCTTCAATCTTGACCGCAGCCATCTGGTAAAACACCTCCCTCCCCCCTCTTCCTCAACTCCCTCTCTGCCATCCACTTTACCCCTGCTCATCTCCCACCTCTTTCTCTTACCACCAGCCACAGTAGTCCTTGCTCACCCCATCCTTCCATTTTTCCCCACTCATTTTCTTCAACATTCATTTCTATTTCTCCAACAAATACGGACGTCCACCCAGCAGTGGCCATTATTTCATTCTATTTTTCCTCCCAATATGTCTACCCTACATGTATCTGTACTTGCATGACATGTTTTCTCTATTTTATCATCCTGATGAAGTCTTATAAATAAAGACGAAACGTTGATGTACACATAAAAAACATCCATTTTTTGGTTTCCTTTTTCATTTTCCCATCCCGTCGGATTACCTTAATCCTTCTCTTCCCATATATATATATATATATATATATACATATATATATATATATATTTATATATACATATATATATGTATACATATATATATATATACATATATATATATATATTTATATATATATATAGATAGATATGTGTATATATAGATATATGTATATATATAGATATATGTATATATAGATATAGATATATGTATATATATATACATATATATATATATATATATATATATATATATATATATATATATATTATTATCCACTTGTATATATACACACACTCATATAGAGACGATTGTCTGGCAGGAATTGAAAATAGTAATTATCCAAAACTTGAAATGACTAAAAAAGTATCTTCAAACTAGAAAAGAGTTAGGACTCGAAGTTGACATAATTGCAGGTATCCAAATTACAAACTTTTTAGATATTACCCTTGATCTTAACCAAGGAGTATACAAACCATATATGAAGGATAACTATGATCCGATATACGTAAATCTAAAGTCAAATCATCCACCAAGCGTAATTAAACACACCCCGTCATCCATAGGGCATAGAATTAGCAATAACTCTTCTAATGAAGACATTTTCAATATAGTAGTTATCACAATAATGCTCAAAGTAATAGTCGTTATATTAACACAACTATCGAATACAAAGATGATAGGAATAGAAATAAGATTAGGGCAAACAGAAAACGAAAACGTATTTTGTATATACCTCTGTTTAACCAAGTAGTTAAATCAAAGATTGAACATATGCTTCTTAACTTGTTAAATACGCATTTCCCAAATAATAATCTACTGCATCAAATATTTTACAAACACACAATTAAACTTAGTTATAGTTGCACTAATAATTTAGAAAAAATAATCAGCGGTCACAATAGACAAATACTAAAGGATAATAATACAAACAACGTCAGTTGCAAACAGGAGAATAAATGTAATTGTAGAAATAAAAGTGAGTGTCCGTTACAAGAAAAATGTTTAACGAAAACTGGGGTATATCTAAGCACACTTTTCACAGAGTAAATTCTACATAGGGGGTACTAGTACTTATTTTAAGGATATGTATAGACACCGTAAATGCTCATTTAACAATATAGATACTGATACAAACGGCGGTTTATTATCTAGATATATTTTATCCCTAAAAAGAAATGGCATAGTTCCTGTAGTGAAATGGAGTATCATAATAAATGCACCAATAGTTTCACTAAACAACCCTTCCTGTTTTCTGTGTTTAAATGAAACACTGACTATAAGTGTGTTTCCTAATAAGAATGGTTTACTAAAGCAGAGGGATGAGGTAGGTTACAATTGCAGGCACTTCAAAAAGTTCACCCTAGATAAGTATTTTGAGAATGATGTAAACATACGTTAATAAATAAATAAATAAAATAAAAACAAAGATTACAAAATAAAATCAATATTTCTTTAAACATACCATTACATTATTACACATGATAAAGGATCGTGTAATCAATGTATCATTGTTAACAATGATAAGACGGATTGAGTTAACTAATTAAAGCATATGATAATTTGATGTAGAGATCTTAAATATATAATTAATAACAACAATATAATGATTTTTATTTTTTTATGAAAATAAAGATAGGTTAATCAAACTCACTATTGATTAACATTTTGGAATATATAGATATTAATGTTAGTATTATAGATATAGTTTTCAGATAATTTTGGGAGGTTATTATTATACATAATAGGTTATGTAAGTGATCGTATTGGTGTAACTCTTGATGATAGGATAACTATTAATAACCAGAAAATCTATTAATTAATAAGTTACAAGATTTCGACTTCATATTGAAAGAAGATGTTTGTTGAAAGGTGAACATAATGATAAAGTTAGTGAACTTAAATTAATATCAATTAAACGTCTGTTAGGCTAAATCAATATTGATGGACACATAATCTAAGATAACTTCAAAGAGAGAATATAATTAATTTTAAATAGAATTTTAAAAATAAATAAATAATTACATTTCTTTATAAAATAACGCAAAATTATTACAAATAATAAAGTATTAAGTAGATTATCATAAAGAACTAGATAAAATGATAACAAGTCGATATTAAAAACCTGGTTTCTAATTCTCAATTAATTAGGAGAATGACATTGTTGTTAGATCAAATTAGTTCGTTGGTAAATATGAGTGATATTTATTTAGAATGTTTATTAATTAATCAATAGCGAGTGCCCTTATGTATATACCACTCTATTTGGCAGCTTATATGGATAGTGTTTAATAGGAAGATAAAATAAAATTTAAAAAAATTCCAACCCCTTAATATATTACGTGAAATAAATGAATAAATAAATAAATATATATATATATATGTATATATATATATATATATACATATATATATATATATATATATTTATTTATTTATACATCTATGTAAGTGCGTATGTGTTTTTGTTTTAATATAAAAGCTCTAATATATATTGAGCACTTTTGAAAAGTATTAGTTTTGTTCATTTTGTTAATATTTGAACTTAATTAATTAATTTATATATATATATATATTTAAATATATATATATATATACATATATGTATATATATATATATATATATACACATATATATATATATATATATATATATATATATATATATATATATGTATATGTGTGTGTGTATGCGTGCTTGTGTGC
Organism: Sepiola atlantica; assembly: GCA_963556195.1. Classification (NCBI taxonomy): domain Eukaryota; kingdom Metazoa; phylum Mollusca; class Cephalopoda; order Sepiida; family Sepiolidae; genus Sepiola; species Sepiola atlantica. The sequence goes on from OY744530.1 coordinate 23,194,267, forward strand.
GTGTAGGTGTGTGCGTATGTAATTCTATCCTGAAACGCAAAGGTTGCCGAGTACAACTAGTACATTTATTAGTCTTCCTGACATCATTTACAGTTGTGAGGAGAAGTGCGAAGACAAAATCCTTGGCCGACAGCTACTACACACTTACTCAGTCCTCTGAGTGAAATTAATTCAGAAATAAGTCCTCAACTTTATAATTAATAGGTAATAATGTGTTTTCTTTATGTTATCAAAAATGGTTATAATTGTATATGAGTCGATTAAATAAATGCCGTAAATCTATTAATCTATATGCATATTTCATTAATAAATCTGGTAAATAGCGAGTGATAACACGGGCAAAACATGTTTTCCATCATACTTGATAGAAAGTGGACGCTGATATACAAGTATGAAATAATTAAAGACGATTGATACAGGAGGGGGTACATTTTGCACGATTCCAAATGAACCACCATGTTTAATATTTAATTTTACTTCAGTCGAAGATCTCAGAAATCAAGGGCCCCCTTCCTGGGGCTAACACTTGATCTCTATATGAGATAAATAGATACCCGAATATTCTATTAAAATTCTCCTATATTTCTCAAGCATTGAGTTAGTAAAAAAGTTAAGAATAATAAATTTCTTCTCTCCCAAACTGACCAGCCAAGTATGTCATAGTATATATTTCTTTTGGTCTGTTAGTCTTACCGGATTCCAGGACAAGAATTCACCTTGTCTGGTGGAGTATCCAGCTACGTGTTGTTACTTGAGGTAACATCACTAGGAGAAGATGCACTATTCCTCGTATGAGGGGATCTTATTTGTGCTGCGGATACTATGTAATTTTGAATATGTGGTCAGGGTTTACTTGTAGGGGTAAGTATCCTCATGTCAGGTTGTCCTGACACACCCTTGTACAGAGAGACCGAAGACACTCGGGATAGTGTTTAGTAGGTAATTCAAACTCTCTCCTTTAATACAGTCATCTCTGCTCATGTGTAGTACTGTTTTGGCGATTGTGCCTTATTTAATGATAGAAACCAGACATTCCTAGATCAGTGAACTGAAAGACCGAGTATTTTATTAATTTGAAATGCACGCTGCCAATGGACACCTGTTGTGTTCTGGTTATACGCTGAAAGCAAGAAGTGATACGAAGCAATGAGGAATAGAGGTCAAAAGAAGGAAAACAACAACAACAACAACGTGTTACTTGTAGTTCGCCCGGTGCAATAAATAGAGCGATTACGTGCCCGGTGTTTGTTTATATATACAATCATAAAGAACAAGGGAGATAATTACAGATTACTATGTTATGGTGCAAGGGGGATAACTGTTGTTATCTCTAAATGTACAATTGGATATTACAGTCGGTGTAATATCCGTATAGATATAAAGTTCATCATTTTTTTTCAAAGCAAGAACCGTCTCGAAGCACGGATGGTTGTTCGTATGATGTACCAAGCATTACTAACAAATATATATATATATATTACGTTTCCAGTGCATTGGTGTGTTCTTGTTAACTGTTAAGGTCGGCCTGAAACAATAAATACAAGTAATAACATACGAATGTAAAGACTAGGCTAATTGTAATCCCATGCAAACACACCGACCGATAATCTGTATTGCGATTTGAAAAATTAAACGAGATCATTTCATGTCTGAAAGAAGTAGCAAAAAGACATATTGGAGAAAAAACATCCAGTAATTTGTGACCGAATTATTACGAACAATTGATTTCATATTTTCCGGTCGAGTTGGGGTTTAAGTGTCCCCTTGTAAGTTCCCGAGTCAAGTTTAAAAACTTGTTTCTGTTGTTACACTTAGATTTAAAATACTAGGGGTTATAGTCTGTTATGCTTTATACTGAAACAGCCTTTGTATCGGTCTTTCAGGTTTAATTTCGGAATAGAATGTGCTTCGTCCGTTACGCTTGGATTTGAATTACAACGTTGGATAGTCTGTCATAGTTACGTATTAGATAGCGTTTTCTGTCATCTGAAACAATTGAGGTTTTAATAGTGTATTCGTCAATCTGTTGCGCTTAAGTTTCAAATTATAATTTCATGAGTGTGGCACAATTTAGTTTGAAACATCGTTTGGGCATTCTCTTAATGCAATGACATAAACTGCGGTTATAGGATGAGCATGGTACACATATGTATTATACACTAGATATTTATAAAATGTAGGTCAGAGAAATTGCTTACGTCGAAGTTGATTGTGGAATACGATTTGTTCTTTGACAATTTAAAGTAGAAATATAAACTTGTATTGTGTTGTTTGAGTTACATTAGATTGCAGAATGTTGGAAGAAAAACAATTTTCCGCATTACGGTCATCGATGGAGAATAAATACGAGAAAACAACAGTCCTAGGACAGAGATTTGAGTGAGTCAACTCCGCCATTAGCTCCCTCGAACGATGAGCTGGAAAGTTGAGTCCATATGTAAAACAGAGCGTTGGAGGCAGATGTTTGCATTCGGATTAAGATTAGGGTTATTACAAGAGAATATAAGCTAGGAAAATGTATTTCTTCTTCCGACAGTTCATTTGGTGAAGGGGAATGTGTCTTGCTATCGCTTTTTGGGGTCAGAAAACCAACGAGACAAAATGCTATATTTTAAATAGCATTTTGTAAATCTGTCACGATTAATTTTAAAATGTATTTTCGTCGGTATGTTAGTCATAAGTGTATTATTCAATTTCATCGGTCGATCGTTGTTATAGCTGCAATGACAATTTCAACAATATGTATGCGTGATGGATGTTCTCATTATTGATGTGTCGAGCATTTCTATACGCAACTGTGACCTTGACTTTTACAAATGTAAGTTAAACATCTTATTTTCATCGATATACATAAACATTGAAAAACCACATCTTAAGAATATATTGTATTCGTATTACGCAGTAAGGACTTGTTTTAATTAGAACACATGTAATTGTATGTTTTATTCTACTGAGTCGACAATAAGGCGTTATAAAAAGTGGGAAGCAAGTCCGTCCATAGGGAGGTTACCTAATTGTTTCCGAAAATAATTGTACAGTAATAGGATTGTCATGCAATAGGAATTACATGGCATATATGCATTTGATTTTTACACGAGGGTCTTTTAGCCATATTTTCATAATTTAATGTGATATTTATGGACTAATTTCAAAACGCTGATCAGTCTTCCCATATGTTTATTCGGAAACTCAGTTGATTAACATATCTAGAAATAAAAGGAATTAAAAAGTGAATCCTTGTTAGCTATTAATCAAGTTTTATTTTTATTTCTACATGAAAATGAAAATGCAGATTATGTTAAGAAACCACACTTCCACATAAAAACAGGAATATATTGAGGAAATGCCGATTCCATATGTGTTTTAATTGATTAACATCAATATTTCAACTTCACCGGAAGAGACCAAAAGTACTACCATGTGGAAATATAAACATAACAACCTCAATACAAATAATACAATATACACTATTTAAGATTAAGCTTGACAGCCTTTCTTAACATTTGTGTACAATATTGAGATAATCACAACCAAAATGTATATAAATATTCATAAGTATTCTCCAATCAACACACCCATTAACATAACAGCTTACATCGGTGAGTTAAACCTAATATCAAAATGTACAAAAACGTAAGTACGATATAAACTTTATGTAAAACATACATGAATAAATAAAATGAATAACAGTATAATTACATTGTATTAGTTGAATTTGAAAAATTCAAACCGCTCTATATAAATACGATCATATCTATCTAATTTTTAAAGTTTACTTCGCATTTAAATAAAATTGAGACGGGGTGCTGTTGCAATTTAGGGCTATACTTTCACAGTCATCTAGAAAAGAGAGTTGTGAAGTGAGGTGTTTGTTAATAGTTCATTCATATTTCTGAATATAGCTACAATCTTGGAAACAGTGAGCAGGGACTAAATTCCAAGGACGCGCAGTACGAGGACAAAAGCGCTTAGAGTAGTAAATACGTCTACAGTTAATAAAAATAACAAAAGATTGTTTAAAATGAAAGACTGACTAATAGAACTGACAAACTATTAATTAGAAAACCAGCCCAGCAGAAAGCAATTACATCAAACAAAAGACCATGTTATTTAAAAAGGTACCTCATAATGTTTTTCAATTAAAATACCTTTTTTCAATAATTTACAAATCCAATTATTTATTTATTCTTACCAGAATATATGCATTCATTTATATCATTAGGATCATACTGACTGCTGTTCTTCTCTTCGCTGTTATCTCCTTAACGTTTCGACCGATGCAACCTCCGACCTTGTTCAGGTACATTTTCAAAATATTTATGTCAAACTCAAAACTCAATATGGAATTTCAAACGACACGCCTCATTTAATCGACAAAGATGGATCACTCTCGCATCGTCAGTCCTGACAAGGTAGAAGCCTTACGTAATTCGTGATTGCGTTCGTTAGTACTGCCAGTACTCCGGATTAAACCTTCAACTACCAGAAAACTGTTTGTTAGCACTCATTATTACTTATCCCTTTTTACTTACTTGATTTAAATTTGACTTAAAGAACAAGTACGCTCTCTGCTTCCTGGATCTGTAAATAAAATATGCATTTCCACATTGATTAATTCTTATTGTAGTCACTAACATATTAAGAACAAATAAATATTTGTCGTGTGTATTAAAAGTGACAACAATATTATTTAAATCTGTTATCATCAGTTGTGAAGATTAAGTTTCTTGGTGTATGTTTTTAATTCGGATACGTGTTTTCTTTCCTTTTATGTATTTCTATCAGTATTTTATCAAGATTAAGATTACGGATCCGTTTTCCACGCTCATAAAATAAGTAGTAAAAGGATAGCTGATTGTTGAAGTGAACCCAACTTAGGTATATTAACTGTTATTATATTGAAATAGATACATGTGTAACTTTGTCATGTACGCCCTTTCAACACAAATCTTATATTCATTAGTTGCTTAAAATACATTTTTAAGCTGGGAAATTACATTTTCTTTTCAGTTTAGTGAAAAGTTCTTGAACATCATTGAACTTGCAGTAACTTATTACCCGGCATCGAAATCCTATCGGATCGCTTGTTAGCCATTGCGCATTTATACCGGCTATACATGTATTCGTCTGTAATTTAAACTATAGCTACGTGTGAAGTAGAAGATGTTGATCAATGACTTTTATACGAATAATCCTTGTAGAAAGAGGTCTGACATTCCATAAAAAGCATGCACAAAAATGGTATATGTAATAAAGAAAACATTAGGAAAATCTTCCAGAATGTCCACACGACTCCAACGATATTCGCGTTTACTTTGTAGGAATAGAAAATGGATTGAATTGTGCATGAACTTCACAACAGTCGCATTTACCTGTCATATATTGTGTGTATTTTAATAGTCACAGAGTACAGTACGTATACATATACATAACTTGGATATTCTCTTTCACTCGGTCGTATTCACACACTTACATATACTTTCAATTACCACTCGCTGATTTATTCTAACAATAACCGCTTGTAGACATACTCGAAGCTAGATAAAAATTGTGTTACAAACGGTATTTTTTACATACAGTTAATGTAACGGAAAATTTAATGTTAAGTAAACAGCGTGAGTTATGACTACTTTGCATAATATGACATCATCAGCGGAAGTGCGTACTTGATAAGCGTAATCAATTCTGCCTTTAACGTGTGCGACACCAAAGCGATAAGTTGTGGTTTTCGAGATTAACCGGTTAGATCGGTAAATTGAAGCGCAACTCGATGCACATTCTGAAACTAAAAATATTGAATTCCAGAATGACCTAATGACTTAATTTGTAACTTGTCTGTTAAATACTTCTCCGCTACTTGAAATGACAAAATAAAAGCTGAGATACGTAAATATCAACAGAGGAATGGATGACATGTCAGCAGAACAGAACTTAAGACATAATGGAGACATATATTATATATATATATATATATATATATATATATTATATATATATTATATATAAATGTATATATGTATATATGTATATGTATATATGTATATATATATATATATATATTTCGTGAAAAATAGATTTCTGGGGCGATTGAGATATGTTAGATATTTATAAAGTTGATCTCCTAGTGTATACCTTTGTTAGTTCAGAATAAAATAACATTGCACAGTTGAGGGGTCAAACAATGTTAACTTGATGGGCTGCGCTAAAAATTGCTTAGAATGTACATGGCTTTATTAGAGAGGGTGATAGGCAATGGAGTGTGTTGTATAGCACGCATCGGCATCGGATATGTAGTGGCATGGGTTGTTTACAATATTTATCATGTTAGGTTATATTATTATTTATATTATAATGTTTTAAGTGTTTACTCATTAATGTTATTTACTCATCGACGACATCATTTGTTAATTCGTTTTAAATTAGGAATTGTTTTATAATTTTTATTCTTTGAGTACTCTATTTAGTAAAGGAGATGTGTAGGTTTTTAACAGCAGCTATTTTGAAGCAATTCTGCCATTCGCTCTTAAAATTTTATAGACTAGCATTTAAGCTGGTTGGTTTGTTATGAGAAGAAGTGTAAACAGTATTACTAGGGTGTCAATAAGAACATCATGGAATGGGATGTAGTCTTTTTATTTTGTTCTACGGTGAATGTAAGAACATAGTTCTTTCCGAATATGTATTGAAGTTTGTGTATTTGTTCATTATTATCAGCGTACATAAATAGACGGTTTTATATTTAAAAAAATATTTTTTCAAGGTTAAACATATAGAATTGGTTAAAAGTCGATTTGAGAAGTAAACCTATTGAAACTCAATTTGAGTGTAAATATGTACCTTGTATTTATAACAAGGGACCTCAGTGGTGCAAATTAATAGAAACTTCTTTAGTATTTTGTATTGATTTTAAGTAGAAAGAGAGACATATTATTGTATATAGTAATTATGTTCATACCATTTTTACAGGTACATTATCGAATATTTTTACTATATAAACAGAATCAATGAGTAAACTCTACTGTTGTTTTGTTTGTAGAATTTCTACTAGTTATTGTTTTAACTTACCACTATATGTAATATAGAGATATGGGTTGATCAGTCTATTAAGGGTGTTTGTCAACGAATATATTCGTGTAGTAATTTGGCATATTATGTATCTTAACTGTTCCGTATAAATAACCAGGTTTGTAATCACAAGTTATATTGGGGCGTTGGTAATTATTGATGTGTTCATCATTGGGAGTGATATGTTTCTTAACTTTTGTATTTAATATATTTGTAAGGGTGTTGTTAACACTCTGTAAAGTCGTTTAGTCATCAAGAATTATTTGAAGGTTAGTGTGATAGTCAGATTCATTTAGTGCTACACGTAGTTTTGCTTTATCTGCTTTTTATGGTGATATTCGGATAATTGCATAGTTCTATTAGCAACATGTTGAGAGTGAAACTTAGCAATGAATTGGATTGTTGTGTTTTATCATGACGATTTTAATAGCGTCTGCTTTTCTAGAGACCACGTAAAGCAGGATGCATTTTAATTATCTTGTCTTGTTTCGAGTCTGTTTCGTGTAGTAACTATATTCTTGCTTTTTTTTTATTCATGAGTGATTCGATTTAAAAAAGTGCCACGTAGGGAAAACATTTAGGAATTACTTTTTTGTATTCTGTTAGTACGTGGTCAGATACATTAATGTAGTGTTGTGTGTGTTTGATCTATGAAATACATACGTTTCATAACGAGGTTGACTTTTCTCAATTGTCATCCGGTAAAAGTATTCATAGTTGGCAAGGAGATCGTAAGTCGTTGTTGGAGTTCCGTATATTGGTCGTTAGCAATCATGAAGGTTCACATTATGTTTCCGAAGTAATTATCTGTTGGTGCTTTGATAAAAGTAACTCCCAAGTGCCAAGTAGTAGTGTTGTGTTGTGCTGCACGGTCATACAAGTTGAATTGTGTGTATTTAGAGATAATGTGTTTTATTTTAAACCACATTGTAAAACCTCATTCCTTGGACAGTGTGAGTACGTTCTATTGGCGTCTAACTGACTTCACGTGCCCGTTTGTCGACAATAATTTGAAATGCTCTTTTTTTCTCTAGTTTTTAGTTTATTTGCGTTTTATTCGTGATGATTATTGGACGAAGAATAAAAGAAACAATGTTTTACACAAAATGTAAAAATAAAAAATGGAATAAAGGATAAGCACATCAACAACTAGCAAAAATAAACTCAAAAACACATATAGAATAGTTCTACCAAAATATTTCAATTGTTAAAATACAATCATAATCAGTTGGTAGCAGAACTTTAATCAACCAAAGAAAAGTTTTCAAATGTATACAAATAACGCAATCTAGGGGGTAATATATATATATATATAGTCACGTGTAATAAACAATAGAAAGGAAGAAATAAAGTAAGAAATGTTAAAAAAGAAAAACTAAAAGAAAGAAAGAAAAAATTAACCGTTAGCATGTAAAAGCCGATCGGAAACGCTGTAAGTTAATAAAGTTGTGAAGGAAGATTAGTACTATTTTAAAATGAATGACAGCAAGGAATTAAACAATGAAGGAGGAGGAAGAATGACTCAAAGTTGTAGAGGTTATCCGTTATAATAATAATTTAGGTTCATTTCGATTAGAATCGATGTGCCAGAAGATGTATAAATATCATAGAATCCTGGTCTTTGAATAATTGGGTTATTATGACGGAGGATTAAATATGATTCTATGAGACGACGGAGTTAAGTGTATTGTATATGTTTTATTGAAATTGTCCTCTGTGTATTGAAGTGATGACCGCATGTGGGTACATACCCCGTTTGAGGGGTCACAGTATTTTATAGCACGATTGTGTTCATAGATTCCTTTATTTAACAGACGTTGTGTCTCCCCAAAATATATTTTCCCCAATCGGCGCATGGTATCGTATAAATTCCAGCTGAAGTAGGAGATGTAATGGCTTTATTTTTGTTTTTATTTTTTAAAGATGTTTTTAATAGTAAGTTAGGTAGCTTGGATAATTGTGGAACCATGTTTGGAAAGAGAAGAGAAGAAGTATTTGTTTCAAGAATTAGTATGGAGGAAACCTTTCTTAGTATGGGATGTGTAGTATTAGGAGCTGTTTTCGTATTTTTGATATTGTTTAGATATATTTGGATAGCTTTGTTTTAGCGGAGAGAATGACATGTTTGCGGTATTTTAAAGTTGTGAGAAGGGATTCTATTTTACTATATTCTTGGGAGAGATATACAAATATGTGTTTTTGAGTTTATTTTTCCTAGTTGTTGATTTGCTTATTTTTTATTCCATTTTTATTTTTACACACACACACACACACACATATATATATATATATATATATATATATATATACATATATATATATTAATTTCGTAGAATACATCAATTAAGAAATATTAAATAATTTGTAATCATCATGTTATAAAAAATAAAATACAAACAATATTCGCACTTGCATACATATGTTTCTTCTAGAATGTAAATGTTATCATTACAATCATACAAGAGTAGACTATTGACAATTGTATGAATCGCTTCATCAGCAGAATATTAATTTATGTAAACGATGAGGTAATATTCAAATTAATTGTTTAATAACTATGAACACAAAATTAAACTTAACAGAACAAAGTCTACTATTTTATTTTCCCACTCTGAAAATGAAATGATTAAGACAATATTTTTTAAAAGATCCAAGTTACATACACACACACACGCACACAAACACACACACATATATATATATATATATATATATATATATATATATATATATATATATATATATATGTATATATATATATATATATAACATGACTGCGTGGAAACCTCTCGATATTTTAGTTTCGTGTTATTAAAACCAGTCGCATTTGATAAACGACGCATCAATTTGCCTGGTGTTCTTTTGTCTAAGTGTGTCTTCCTTTTGTTTATTGAAATTCTGATATGCTGTGCTCGTAGACAGATTCCGAACGATTTGATATGCTTTGTTCAGCTGATGCATTGGCTTTGAGGCAGATTCGAAGACGCATTTGCGAAAACAAAACATGGCGAAGTTTGACAAAGATAAGATGTAAACGCATTCAACAGAACGGACTGATATCTGTCGTCTAGCGCAACGACAAACCAAATAGAAAATCCTGCAAATGGTTAATTCCGATTAAAGCAAAACAATTTAGCCTCAGTGAAGAAACAACCATCTTGTTAGTTTAATTTAAATAACATTTTAACTATTATATAAATAATGTATTTTGGACTCCTTGTAATTATTTAATAGTCTAACCTAATCTCGTTATTCTTCTGAGTTAAGAACACATTTTTCTACATAAATCAGTGTTAATGCAAACCACGTTGTATTAGGTACACATTAAGATGTGTTTCAGTGGGTATTATCAGAATAACAAATGGTTGTGTACATATAAAATTACTAGTATGAAAAATGCTTACGTACTTTTGAATCATATATACATATATATATACATATTCAATCCCCTTTAAGTGCGTCTGGACTCACCTATATTTTGAGCACTTTCTCCACACTGCTCCCACGCAAAGAGTTTTCTTCACATTCTACAATTCATCTGACTTCTTTTCAACGGAAATTTACCACCCGGACAATCTGCATATATTTTTCATGGATTTTTTCTTTTCATTCACTGCGTTTTTTAAAAAAAATCCTTTAATAATAATTTTCATATTTTTCAAATATTTGAACTTTGGTTTTTTCGAAAGCCAACTTATCCATCTGTATTTCTCCTCTGATGATACGATTTCGATCTTTGAAAAGCCTTGGCTTAAGGAAAGAATAATAAACACTAGTTTATTACTGAATACACCTTGCATTGAACAATTGAAATTTGAAATAAATTTGGATAGTCGTCGCATATTTATCACTTTTTTTTCTTCTATCTCTATATACATATATATAGCTTCTTTAGACTATATATATATATATATATATATATATATATATATATATATATATATATATATATATGTATATATATATATATATATATATATATATATATATATATATATATATATATGGGGAAGTATATGAGAAACCGGGATGTCTACCCCCCCCCCCGTCTTACATTGACACATCCCGGACAAAGTAGCAATGCCACATATTCGAATGAAAGGATTCAGTGCGATCCCCATAAAACGGCCTACTATACTGTCTCATACCAGGAATCTGAGATTTCATTGATACCATTTCGCAGATGAGTGTTATCAAAGTTTACGACGCCAAAAACAGGATAAAAGAGTCAGCTTATGATATTTTACAATTGAGGACAAAAGAGTTAGCTTATGATATTGTAACATTGAGGATAAACTGGGTGGCATCGTCAGGGTTCTTCATGTATGAAATTTGCCGACACCGACCAATACAATCGCCTATAAGATGGTCTGACACATGGGTAACGTCACATATTATTATTACTGTTATGAATTCCTGTGTTTATGCATGGTGGATCCTATTCCCCACAGTTGCAAGGCTACTAAAACATGTCCATGAATGTACAGACACATGGAAAATTGATAGTTTGACAACTGAATTTCAACTGTGTCGAACATCTCTGTTCTTTCAACAGGGAAGATGTGTATGCCAATACAATACACTCAGGTCGACCATATACACTGCAGTAGCAACCTGCTACAATAAAAGATTAAAGGTTGCCTGTTATCTCTCGAAAAGAGATGTCAATAAATATCATAATATTATTATTGTTTCATCTTAGATATATACTCAAAATCCCCTTAATGTGTAACCTTTTTTTATAATTATCTTCAAAGCATGCATATACGAGCTATTTTCTATGGCGTTTAAGCTGGAAAACATTGAATCTGACGTAAAAAAGTAGCATCCCAGCATTATTTTTTCACTAATGACCCACACCTATTCAAGGCAAACACACACTAGATTATTATGGTTAATTAGATTGATTGACAGATGATGACTACTATTAGACGATTCAAACTTGTTACATACCACCCAAACAAAATATCAGTTTACACAAGTATCATGAATTATATCTTCATTTTTAGACAAATCATTTTTGCATGGACTAAAGGAAAAATAGGAGGAAGCGTGACTTAAATGGTTGCTGAACGTCAGCACACTACAACATTCTACTCCACTTCAAGCTGCCTGTTTTTCTATGAATGACCCCAAGCTGTATATTGATTGTAATTACTTACTGGAGAGTTGCAATTATATACGACCTTGTTTAAATTAATTACTGGAGAGTCTGAACTACTTACTAAACGTCATCCTCGAGTGCATTCGGTCTCGTTGTACAAGAGTTTGTCAGGACAACCTAAAATGAAGATACCTCATCATACACGTAAACCCTGACAAAATACTCAAAATACACGAACTCAAAACTTGCTACCAAAACTCGAAAACTAGAAAACGCGAAAGACATTTTCAATTATTGCAATAATTGAATACACTGATACCTTTATTTTTGTTCTCTTCAAGTTTCACTGACTCGTTAAGATAAATGTTATCCGCGTCAACTATTACAGATATTGTGTAAGTTTGTCGTTATTATTAGGACAACATCTGATATTTGAGCAAGATCCGGATTGACTATTTATTAAAACGGTCTACCACAGAATTGTCGAGAGCAAAGGACGGACAGTAAAAAAATATATTTGCATAAGCCATTTGTGCTTCTAACAAAGAACTGTTAAATAAGCAAGTCGCATTTTTGCAAAATGAAAAGGGGTTAAAAAGATTTCCCATAAAACTAGTCTTATTAGGCTTATAGCGACGGACTTGGTTTTGTAAAACTACGTACACATATATATTTTAAAAAAAAATTTCTTAGTTTTGTATTTCAAACAAAAGAACTGGGATTGATTTTTTTTTTTACTAAAAAATAATATATTTCTTGTTTTGTGTATTAGTTGAGCAAACTAATTATATTAAGCACGTTGTGGGGAAAACTGATTTATTTTTACAAGTGTAAATTGTGTGGTGCATAATTTGAATTCGCGAATGATGGACACTGAATTCAAAGATTCTCTTTTTCAATTAGTTGAATTCAAAACGGAACAAAATGTTTCGTTACAAAGACAGCAAGTCGAACAACAAATGGAACTTCAAAGAAAACAAGTTGAAATTGAGGAAAAATGTAAAGGAGAGTCGTTGGAACAGCAAAAAGCCCAAAGAAAAATGCATGCTGAACGAGAAGAAAGATTCCAAGAAAAACTGCTACAACAGCAGAAACACTTCGAAGAACTATTGGTAAACACACAGGAGGAACAGGGAAAATTTCTGAAGGCAACACAGTTAACGAAAGCAACCGAGAATCATAATGCATTCTCCCAGACGGCTGTGTGGAGCGCTATCGACATTTTCAATTATAATCCAGAACACGATGTCACTTTTGCTCACTTCTATAGAAGATATGAGGATATGTTTGTATCGGACTGCAGTACATGGACAGACTCTAAAAAAAGTTAGATCTTTGCTAAGAAAATTAGGAGCTGCCGAGCATACAAAGTTCGTGAATTTTATCCTTCCAAAAAAGACCAGTGAGTTGAACTTCAAGGAGGCAGTTACTTTACTAACAGAACTGTTTTCTACAAAAACTTCTTGTTTCCATAGGAGATATAAGTGCATGAATTTCACTAGAAGAGAGGAAGACGACAACATTACGTATGCAAGTATAGTAAATAAACTTTGCGACGATTTTAAATTAGAGGAATTATCATCGGATAATTTTAAATGTCTAATATTCTTGCAAGGTTTGGTCTTAAATAAAGACTCTGAAATCAGACGTCGTGTTTTAAATAAACTCGAAATGAGCCATGTCTAACAATACAAAACTTGGCTGAAGACTGTGAACGTTTTGTTGCGTTGAAACAGGACAGTCGTGACATAGAGGAAAACGGAGTGTCGCACATTAAAAAAATCCATCAGAAGAAAAAATTGACTTCAATGAACAACTAGAGAAAAAAACATGGAAAAGATCCACCTGGACCGTGTTGGAGGTGTTGAGATAACCATTGGTACAATGAGTGTCCCTACATATTCAAACAATGTGACAACTGCCACCAGAAAGGACATATAGCATCACGTTGTAGGAAAAAATCTGGTAGAAAGACAGCCATTAAACTGACAAAAATTGAAGCTGAAGAACAAAATATCCGGAAATATGTACAGGTTAAAATGCTTAAAAAAGTAAGACTACAGCTTGATAGTGGGTCTGACATTTCCATCATTATGTACAGACATGGTAGAAGCTTGGGAGACCCTCTATGATCAAATCACAAAAAACGGCGAGTAGCGTCAGTGGTGAAAAAATAACTTTCGAAGGGGAATTATTGACGAATATTTCTTTCCAGAATATGACCGTAAAAGCCAACATTTTTGTTATGCGAAAATCGAATAACCTTTTTGGAACTGATCTGATTGAAAAGTTTAGCCTATAGGATCTGCCTTTAAGCTCCTTTTGCCAAAAGGTTGAAGATTCGAATGTGGAGGCAGAAAAACTCAAGAGGGAATAAAAAGAAAATTTTTCAGACGTATTTTCAGGCCGTCTTGGAAGGTGTACAAAAGCGGTAGCAAAGTTTGAAGTTAAATCAAATGAACTACCTGTGTTCAGAAAGAAAAGAAATGTTCCATACGCCACTATAGAGCAGAGACGGTGAATTAGAAAGACTCGAGGACATGGCTGTCATTTCAAAAATTGATCACAGTGAGTGGGCTTCACCTACAGTTTATGTTAAGAAAAAGAACAAGGATATTCGGGTTTGTGCCGACTTTTCCACAGGCTTGAACAAGGCATTAAAAGATCACCATTACCCTCTTCCGAGCCCCGTAGAAACATTTGCGAAACTGAGTGGAGGAAAATATTTTTCTAAAATCGATCTCAGCGACGATTATCTTCAAATCCCTGTCGAGGAAGAGTGTTCAAAATTGCTATGTATCAATACCCATAAGGGATTATACAAATGTAACCGACTTCCTTTTGGGGTCAAGGTCGCCCCTGCGATTTTTCAACAAATTATGGACAGGATGTTATGTGGGATGGATTTCGCAGTAGGGCACCTGGACGATGTGTTAATAAACAGCGTTAGCAAAGAACAACACAAGACTCATGTAAACCAAGTATTCAAAAAAAATCCAGGATTATGGGTTTTAAATCAAAGATGAGAAATGTACTTTTTTCATGGAAAAATAAAATACTTAGGGCAAATCATCGATGAGCAAGGAAGAAGGCCAGACCCTGATAAGGCAATGACGATAAGGAACATGCCTGCTCCAGAAAATACTGCATCCTTACAAAGCTTCTTAGGGTTGGCGAATTACTACAATGTGTTCGTACCAAACAGGCATAAACTAAGATCACCCTTAATAAACTGTTAAAGAAGGACCAACAATGGGTCTGGACGCAAGAGTGCGGAAAAGCGTTCAGAAAATTAAAGATATCTTAACGTCTGACTTGTTTCTGGCACATTACTATCCCAAGCTTGATATTGTAGTTGCAAGCGATGCCAGCAACGATGGTATAGGAACATGCATATTGCACAAAATTGATGATGGAAAATTAAAACCCATAGCCCATGCATCCCGAACACTTCTACCAGCCGAAAAAAATACTCTCAAATTGAGAAAGAGGCTCTAAGCATTATATTCGCGGTAAAGAAATTTCATCGTTTTCTGCACGGTAGACAATTTCTGTTAGAAACAGAGCACAAACCCTTATTAACGATTTTCAGATCGAAAAAAGGACTACCACAACACACTGCCAATAAACTCCAAAGATGGGGTACCATTCTTCTTAACTACAATTTTCAAATGGAGTATGTACCATCTAAGAGATTTGGTCATGCAGACGGGTTATCAAGGCTGATACCTAAGCAGACAGAACCATTGGTGGATATGGTGATAGCAGCCATTCAAGCGGAAGCTGATTAAAACATACGTTATGTGACACAATAAGAGAACTTCCAGTAACGCTTGATGAGATTAAGAGTAAGGCAGAGGGGGATGAATTCATCATAAGCACGAAAGAAAAAAATCAATAATAGCCAACTAGATGATGGAATTTATTCAATTTGCGATAACGCCCTGTTATGTAGCGACAGGGTTGTAATTCCTATGACATTACAGAAAAGAATGCTCAAGGAATTCCATGTAGGACATCCAGGCATATCGAGAATGAAAAGCCTTATGCGCTCTTTCGTTTACTGGCCAAACATGGATAAGCATACCGAAGAAAAAGTCAGGGAGTGTAGAGGATGCGCCTTAGCTATGAAAGCTCCTCTAACTCAATTCTGATCGTGGACTAAACCGGACCGACCTTGGTCTAGAATTCACTTAGATTTGCGGGACCACTGGATGGGTTCTACTATCTGATTGTTGTAGACAGCCTAGCTAACTGGCCGGAAGTACTAAAATGCAAGAACCCCACATCCGAGGCAGCTATCAACTTCCTATACGAACTATTCGCTAGGTTTGGAGTAGTAGACTACATTGTCACCGACAATGGTACTCAATTCACGTCTACTGAATTTAAACACCTTTGCGAGGATCATCTCATCGTGCATATAACAATCCCTTCATACCATCCAAGAAGCAATGGACAGGCGTAGAGATTCGTTGACACATTCAAGAGAGCTCTGATAAAAGCTAGTGGATGACCGACGGATAAGTCAATCCAACAGTTTCTGCATGTTTACAGAGTCACTCCGAATGCAAACATCGAAACGTCGAAGACACCTGTGGGGTCATGTTAGATCGATTTTCCACAAGTTGTTACCAAACCAGGATAGGGCAAATATAAAAAAACGATAACAAAAAAACGGTATAAAGTTTTCGAAAAAGTTTTTTATAAGATCTACAGAAACAATAGGACTTTCTGGGAGTCCGGCACTGTGGATAAACAAATAGGCAACATGGTCTATATGATTAAGGGACCAGATTTCGTGCACACACGTCACACTAACCGAATCCGGAAAAGATACTCGAACAGTGAGGTGACCAGATCGCCCGAGGAGGACATCATGGATGCAGTGTTTGATACTTTTCAGGTGCCCATACCAGAGACTGTTCCTGAGATTAGGAGATCAAAAAGAAAACGGAAATCGACTGAGTTGATAATGGTTATTCCCAAACAAAAACGTTATTAATCCCCAGAGGGGATATTTTCAAAGAAGGGGTGTTACAGCGGCCGTTCTTACACAGGGGAAACTGCACCGGTTGTCACTATAAATAGTGCGAGTCACCAGAGACACAGAGAAGACAAAGCACAGTCTTGTAACTGTCTAGCAAAGTGCTAGTCACTTTCTTACTTTGTTAATACACTTGTTAAACCAACCTTCGACTTGACTTCCTTTATTTATTATTTACTGTTGGATAACTTCACAACCGTAACATTGTTTACTAATGAATTAAGAGGAGGAAAATTAATGTATTTCATTTGTTTACAGACTCAACGTGTGTGAGGTAAGGTAGACTATTAGTTAAACACTCAGACAGCTATTTATCTCATATACGAATCAAGGGTTAGCGTTAGGAATGTGCCAGTTGATTTCTGATAATTTACACACAAGTAAAATTGGAAAAAATATATAATGCTGCTGCGATATTATACAAATCGTCTTTGCACCTAAAAATCCTAAATTCCACGATTAAGGTATTAGCGTGTCTCTGGATATATACGCACATAAAACAATTACCAATAAATGAAACTGGTATCATTTATTTAACTTACATGTAAATGATAAATCTTAGTTTCTCTTGTAAAACTCTTTATATCTTCTCATAGAAGGTGATAGTGGTAAGGCAGGTTTGATTATACGTTAGCTGAAATGAAAACCTTTATATATTATTTGAATGACAATAATATTTTATCATATTTCAGGTAGATTTTCTTTCAACAATTACATGTTCAAGCAAATTTCGTATTTTTATTCAAATAGTCAACCTTGCTTTAAAAGTCATGTTTTCTTTGTAAATGAGAAGGCAATAATAATATATTGGGTAATAGAAACTTAGTGAAACGAGAAATAAAATATTAATAACTTGTATGTCTATTTTCGTGCACATCAGTTGATGCTAATACTGTGTAATCTCAATGGGTTAGATGGATCGTTTTCATTGTTATATATATACGTCATGAGATAATAAGTGTTATTTGTACTGGTCCGGGCATACTTGGGAAATCATTTTTTATTCGATCTCTACACCTCAACATTCGATTAAAAATAAGAAATGATACTGGAAAAGATAACATGTATATGGAACGTATTGAGGTTATAAATGTTTTCTGTGAGTTAATTTATTTAAATCTCTCTCTCTCTCTCTCTCAATATATATATATATATATATATATATATATATATATATATATACATATATATATATATATATATATATATATGAAGCTGACCCCCTGTGTGTATGTGTGTGTGTGCCCTATAGAAAAAAGTAAGATAATCTAAATAAAATCTTAAGTGTATTATAATGTAACATTAACCGGGAAAGATAATGGAAGTATTCTAGAATCTTTAAATACATCCCTAAAGGAGCTACAGAGCATATTTCTCACCTATTATCAGCTTAATTTCAATAAAAGCATGTATTCATCTGGAAGGAAAACAATGATAATGTGTAGTTATTTGTAAAAATTGCACAGTCACACCTTGAATAAAATCGAAAATGAAATCAGATGAGTACGGAGGAGGATTTAAAATTAATAGACGCTAATGTCGGGGAAATAACAGTGTAGTATCATTGTTTATTCAACACTCAAACCGGTAACTTCTTTGAGTCTGTGTTCTGAGTAGATTTCTAGTACAAAAAGGTCCACTTTACTTTCGTACTCTTTAATTTATAACTATATGTAACTATTGCCACTGTCTGCGTCTATGCATGCCACTTCCCGCTACTACTCAATAATACATGTCACTACCTGCGACAGTGTGCAACTATCCACGATTGCACTCAAGTGCCAGCAGTACCCGCCACTACACGCAAATGTCTGCCATTAGCCGCTACTACCAACCACCTCCAGCAACTGCTTGCCACAAGCCGTTACTGCCTGTAAATATTTCCACTACCTGCCACTACCCGCCAATACCCGCTACTTCTCGCCACTACCCGTTACTGTCTGACACTAAAGTCCATAGCATTTCCTATTGTCAGTCCGCACTAACAGCCATTTTCCGCCACTTTCCGTCGCTATTGTCACTGCCCATACTATCCGCCACTACCCACCACTACCCGCCACTACCGCCACTAGTCAACACAACCCAACACAGCCCGCCACTATCCCAAACAACCATTCACTGACCGTCAGAAGTCAATACTGTCAGTCAGTACTTGCCACTGTTATTGTTCTTCTGGACGTTATTTGAGAGCAATAAAATTGTCATTATTAACATTACTGTAGTATTCTGGAAAGCTGACATAATAGTTTGCTCTACTTGGAGTTGTACGGGATCAATCAATGTAAATTATGATATTACATTTATATATTTTAGGAATGTCTTAATTATAAACACCATTTCGTTTAATAGAGGAGTAAGACAGAATTATCCGATATAAATAATTTCATTGTGTTTTGTTCTACTTTGTCTAGGTGCAATAAATGTAAGATAACAATATTACATCGTTAAAAGAATGTACCCGGTAAATGAATTACATTTTCTTAACACATTAAAACAGGAGAGAGAAAGAGAGAGAGAGTTAGAGAGAGGGACACAAATATAGAAGGGAAGAAAAAAGATAAACATAATGATTCGACAAGAGAGAGGGGGAGCGAAGCTGTTAGAGCGAAAAGTAGAGGGATATCAATAGAACATTTAATGTAAATATGTTACATTTAACTATTTACCTTCTATTTTTTATTGCAACTTGCAGCGCCGAATTACCCAACAAGTAAAATAATAAAATAAAGCTGACATAAATATTGAATTCGATAATTATTTCATCTTATTTAATGGTTGGTCTCAATATATCATATTCCATCAAGAAGTTCAGTTCATAGGAGTACTATGTTTACTCGTGACCCGTTTGATCATAACCCTTAACTAATAATTGTACCACTTTGATTTCAATAAACTGTGACATATCGTATAATATATTCATGGTTGTATGACAAACATAAAAAGTATCCGTATTTCTATGTAATATTAGGCTTAGTTTATCTAGTTAGCCTCGCGTCAAAATTACCATAAACAATACACAGTTGGACGTTCCGATGTATCCAGCGCTACATCTACGCTATTACTCTTTACTTACATAAAATTGTGAGTGTATAGGTTTTGTAGGTAATGTATATGATATACAGCCAACACGAACGTAACATATATTCTTGGAACGTTAGATGTTTTTTTTGTGACGACCAACCACTGTCCGGCAATGATAGATCGAATAATGAATTCAGAAATGACTATGAAGTCCAATCAGAATGTGACTGACGCTCAAACAAATTGCTTACAAAGGCTTTTAACTTGTATATGTAGCATGAATAAGCTCTCTTTCAGATAAAAAAGTGTTTACCAAAATTAGCCTCGGGGAAAAGGGTCAAAAAGCGCTATCTTTAAAATCCAACTTAACAATATTAAAAATGCGGGACATAAAATTCCTGACATTTCCTGACAAGTATGCGTATTATTCCTGACAAATACTTACACAAATAAACGTTTTTGCTGACAAAAATGTTTATTAGATCAGAAATAAAGAAATATGTTGTGCAGGTAAACACAGACAGGGCCCACGCTAAGCCAGCTTGACCTTATCCTGATGTGTTAAATTATAATAATAGGTACATATATGCTTAATAATAGACTAACACCACAAAATGACTAGCCGCTGCCATTGTTTTCTTGTTTTAATTTACATTTCTTATACAAATATGAATATAAAAGGTACAAACACAGGCTAAGTAGATTTTTGTAAGGCAACAATTGTCACATTTCATAAAAAATAGGTACAAAATAAGTATAATTTACAATAAAAGAATTGTCAGTTGGTCGAATGCTGGGAAAGGCTCCTCCATAACCACCACAGAACAAGTTCCTGAATGGACCAAATACCATTTCTTGCTAAGAACTAGTCAAAGGAACCTGCATCATCATAAAAATCTGGGTGTGGTAAGTTGCTGAAGTGGACGCCTTTGTAATTACCACACAAGTTTGAACAGTCAATGCCATGTTTCTGCAACTGAATATTGCTGTACTATACCCTGAAGTACAGTTACACCTCATTATAGCCAAACAATGTATAGGACCAGCTGGCAAGTCAATATTGATTGGTTGTAATTTTCCATCGAAAAGTTTGCATTCTCAGTCGTCAAGTTTTAGCTGGTTTCTACATTTCCATTCCTGAATTTGTAAGTAAACTCGAAGGATGTTGAATACTTTGAGCTTTTTGCCACCTTTTCCTTAAAACGCCTCAGTCGGAGATGATTGGTGTTTTCCACACTATTACAATTGTACAGGAACACTAAAGAGTTCTCCCTAGCTCCAATAACCTCCTCTTGCACTGCTATCCTTGCCAAACACTTCTGAGAGTTTGAGAAAGTTTCTATTGTTCATTACATTTCCGAAGGATGTTGTCTTATCAATTCCATAAACACTGGATTTAGAATCACAACCCAGTAGTGCTTGGACTAAAATAATGTTGGAACATACCACATCTCTCAATGGGTTTCTTTATCTATTTGATGTTCTAGACTTTCACACTTTTTGCACTATCCTTTGGTTGTTACGTGAAAAAGATGTTTTAAGCTTCATCTTTATTGGCATGGTAACATAGAAAGACACATAGGTCAGTGTCATATGCTATCAAAATGGTTTCTCCTGTCTTTGCCAGTACTAAAGCAGTTTTCACAATCAATAATTCAGCGTCTCCAGATGCCTGAAATAATTTACAAAATGCTCCCTCTAAACTCTTTCCTAACAAGTTGATGAACAATTGTATGTTTTCTTGATATGCTTTATGTTGTGGTCCCGTTTAGTGCTACCAACAATGAAATAAAAGAACAACAGGTTTAGAGATAATAATAATGAATTGTATTGAACAGAGAAATTATACACAAGTCAGTGTTGGCAGTGCTATTGCCTAAATGCGCCTCCCAATGTTCTCCCGGCAAAAGCCGGTATTTATGGTAGACGGTTGCTACCATTTAGTTATTATTAAAGGCTAGGTACATTCACCCACAACACTATAAAAATGCCCTTTTTTGATTTGAACACCATTAAAAGGGGTCAGTGACACATTAACATTAACATACTCCTGCTCGGCGACGGTGAATCGCGTGTTTAATGGATGAACCACTTTCATACACATCAAAGACAATGCATGGGTCTCCTCATCTAGCTGTGACATATCTGTGGTATTGGGAACATATCTAATCAAATGTGTGACTTTTTGCCATGGGAGGGCGTAAAGTAGTGCTCAACACTGTAAGATATACTGTGGATCTTTAGATCGTTGACCTGATTTACAGGGGAAGTCAGTTCCCATATTGCGTCTTCCAATGTCGGTGTTTTGCCTCTCGCGATCGTTCAGAAAAATAAAAAAGTGCAGCTGTGTAACCACAAAGCTCATACTAGAAACGTTTTTGCCGCTGCTGAGTTGAGGGTACATTATTAGATAGCACACATAGTCACTGTAATATGTATTGTGTATCAGTCTCAACTGCTTTATGTTTGCTGAACAAAACTTTTGACCCAAGTGTAATCGTCTAATCCTTGCTTTTAAAAGTGTACTCGTTGACATTGAAGCTATGATTGCCTCTCCTATCGGGGTTGCTCTGTTCACATCCACTTTTTGTATTCAGTAACTCCATAAAAAATGCTGTGGCTGGGCATATCTCCCGCGAAACGCAAGGAGCTTCAATTTATTCCTAAGATCTCACTCTTTTCTTGCTGAAATAGCTTCCTGGTGCTGATCACTAGTGCCATTACGAATGCCTGCTAGTTTTTGCATTGTACAATTTATTTAAGCGCACGCTCACAGTGTTAGCGTCCAAACTAATCGTTGAATTTCGTATATTCTTCTGCCATGAGTAAGATCTTCAGACGTCTTCATGCTACTCATTAGCACCTGCTTAATAACCAAGTCCATCGACAATCCAGCCCAGTAGCGAGCACTCCGTCTAATCACATGGAACCATTCAGAAAATGTCTGGTACACTTCAGGATAGATTTTCAACAGCCCCTCTATTTGCTGCAAGTATAAGTAGGCCAACCTTTCATATAGGATGTGTATTACTGCAGCGAATATTGACAGCATTTTTCTTACAGCGCCAAAGTGCAATTCCTAGTTCCCAGTGCGCTCTGCCTTGAAAAACAATTGCAAGATTTCTACCATATCAAGTTATTGAATCCACAAGTTTGCTGTTCGCTGGTCAAGCATCACCTCCTTCACATGGTTAATACTCTGGGCTATCTATGTCATAGACTCTGATGAAAGAACATTATTCAATGGCTCAGTCTCATGAAGACCTTTCAATAGCCCCTGAGCTTTCTTAAGGTCTTCATTTTGATGAAATGACTAGTTTGCATCAGCGTTGAGTTTATCATCCTATGTGACATGTGAAACTGCAAACCATTGACTTTCGCTAACAAAATAGCATTCGCAGTGAGCACGATTAGTTCTTGCTATTGCTTTGTCATTTAGCATGTGCTTGAAAGTGTTTTCAGCATACACAAGTTCAGAAAGTTCTTGCATTCCAGATCCTGTCATCAAATAACCAATTGACCCCACAAAGTTCATCTGTGTATGGAGCCTACCAAGTCGCAAGACAAATGATGTCAAGAGACTGGAACTAGGCTGTGACTGTACTATTATCATTGCTTTGTACCAAAGTGGTGGATCGAATGTTAGAGTTGGTGTGATGTTGTTTTTCTTTGGTATATCACTAATATAACATAGCGTTGATTACACTTAAGTTAGGTTATCAGGGTTCATATCGATCATTGGCAAAAAAACAATGGCTAATTTCCCAGGATATGTTCCTTTGTGCACGAACTGCACAAGGCCTGACCATATGGGGTTGACGGATGTGAAATTAGTGAAATCCCCTAAAGGTTGTAAACATTAGACGTGGTATCGACAATTTCTTGAGCTGGAGATATTTAAATGCCACTGCTGGTTCTTTGGTGTGCTGTAGATCTAAATACTTGATGTTGGTCCTTCTAACCCTTATTGTATCTTCTTGGAACTGGATTTGCCTTAAATTTCCCACGCGTAAAAGATGCTATGATGCCCATACCGTGGAATGTGTTGAATCCATCAATACTATTTACATCATGGTCCAAATGATCAGTTACGAACTGCACAAATTCAGTTTAAACAGGGAAGAGAGTTTCAGCGCCATAAACAAGAGCTGCACTTCTGTCGAATTTATACACTTGTGAGTAAGATGAAGATAATTATTCAGAGTGCAATTAAATACCTTTATCCAAACTGAGCATGTATTTCCACTACTAAACCAAACTGCAAAAGTGCAAGGCGAACTTTGGGTCTAGCAGCCACACTATCGCTTGACAAACTGATGCAATTTCCAAATCATTGTTTTTGCCTGCAAATATCTTCGTGAGAAAGATCAACAATGTTTCAGGAACATATTCAAGAATCACATGCTGTTCAAGATCATTCTTAGAGGCGTAATATTTTGAACTTATCTGGATAATTTAAATGCCATTATTGATAATATTGATGCCGTCTCTATGATTCTGATTGCCTCTGATTCTGAATTGTCTGTTGAGCGGCTCTGTACATAAAATTCATGGGGAACCCATTTTGCTGTACTTAAGAATGTACCAAATTATGTTCCCCATTAATTTCAGTTACAATGATTTTGTCTTTGAAATGTTCTAACAATCGAGATTTCATGTATGAGAGGCTGTATGGTTCAAAGCCAGTATCCTCGAGAATTTACTCCATATGGTTAATAAGATCGACAATGGTGAGTTGCTCCTCGCTATTGTGCTGCAAATATTTTGCAACTTCCAGATAGGTCTGCTTTCTCTCTGAATCCTCTGGTCTACCAAGGTTGTGTTTCTTAGAAGTATCAGCAGAAGAGAATGCCTTTGACAGTTTGCAAAAAATGTTCTGTGATAATGTGCTTCTCCTGAAACAAGGTCAGCTACATAACTTATTCTACCTTTTAAAATGTATGTTCACCATCATTTGTTCGAAATTACTCACACACTTTTAACATTCTTTCTGTAAACTCAATAGTTCATACATAGGAAACATCAACACCTCTTTTCTTTCTATCAGGTTTTTCTCCAGAACCACTAAAAAGACAATGCTACTTAAAGTTAAACATACGCAAAGTGCAGCTTGCACGGTATATCATTTCATTATGGGTAGACCTGTTTTTACGGTCAATTTCTATGTACTTGGGGTATATCCAACGCTGCTAGAATTTCTTGTGAAGACGTTGACCAATCTGAATTATGATCTTCTCTCTACGTTGTTCAGAAGCTCTGCTAAAGGAATCGATGTCCTTTTGGCTGACGATGACTGTGTAGTTATTACTGGACAGTTCATTGTTGCCAATAGCACACTTGTCAGAGTCCATAATTATCGGTACTTCCCTTTTGCCAACTTGAAATCTGAATATTACGTAATATTTAGCTCATGCAGCAATACATAACGAGAGAAAATAAGGCATAAGAAGTTATAATTATATTTAACGTTATGTAAATTGTTGATTGTATCCAATTTCACATTGCTACATTTAGTATTTTTGAAGATGAATTCACAAAAAATGTGTTACAAGACGGAAGACTAGCCTCGGCGACAATTTTTAAATATGGCGCCCGTTGACCCCTTTCTGCAAGGCTAATCTTAGTTAAGTTTTTTTTTTTAATCGTAAAGAGAGGTTATTAATGCCTAATATCTAAGTAAAACATTTTTTGTTAGCAATTTTATTTTAGGTTAAGTAAAAACATCAGCTAGATTGGTTAGACTAATAACGTCATGCAACATGCGTAAAAAGCAATCATATTTCTTTTGCTGCTCGCACTAGATTTACATATATTAAATGCCCAGAGAGCTGGCAAACAACTGCATAGTAAGTGGTGAGTATTTACAATCATACATTCGTCTTATAATATCACCCCCGTCGGTATTACTGAAAATCAAATATCATACAAAATAAGTTTTATTTGCACACAAAAAAGCTATATTATACTACGTTGCACATATGTTTTACATAAACTTATTACATTGGATCAATTGCAAATTCATATGAAAAGGGTAAATAACAATTAAAAGCAGAACTTTTTTTAAAAATGATTTTAAATAATTTTTAATTATTTAAAATATTTTCTTAAACAATCTTAAATAATTTTTTAAATATGTTTTAAATACATTTTTAAATTCTTTTATAAATATTTATGAATATTTTTTTCGAAAATATGTTTTTAAAATAAAAGGTTTATAAGATTAATAATTATAGCAGAATAAAGACAAAAAGTAAAAGGAAGTTAATTGGAAGATGGTGCAATTTATTAGATAAAATATACGATATCACGAGAAAAAAATGAAGAAGAAGAATAACAATAAGAAAAGAAATAAAGAAGTAAATGAGAGAAATTTGAAATTCATAATTAGAATGTTGATGAAGAGGGTGAAAACGTGCAGACGAAAAAGTAGAAGAAACAGACGAACAAATACAATCAGAAGAAATAAGAAAAGAAGCATAAGACGAAGAAAACAACAAAAAGAAGTACAAGTAGCAAGAAATGAATTTCAAGACTCTGCAAACAGCAATGTACACGAAATAAAAGAAAAAGAAAAAAACAAAGAAACACAAAACGTCGACGAATAAAAAAAGTTGAAGAAATAATTCGGGAAGAAACGTGCATTAATTTTATGTTATACCATTTGCCATTTATTTGCATTGTCCATTGGATTTTCTATAACATCCCGATACAGATTTATATTATTCTTACCCATGATTTATTTACCAGTATTATTTATAATTAAGAGTGTTTTCTGCTCAGCGTCACTTGCACAATAAGTCTTCATTAGCAGACGGTAATGCCAAATGCTTCTTAAGAACAGTTGTTAACAAATATATAAATGGGAATACTTCTAATAATACTAACTAAAGTATACAGAGATTTCAAGCTCCGAGATTTCTATTCACACTATATTTATTAAGCATGGTAACAATGACTCTTACTACATCTCTCATACGTACTGTGCATTTGAATCGATGTATGTTTTTACTTCTAAGCTGATATTCAAACAATACTTGTTTATTTTATATGTGTTATCTTATAACATAGACTCTTATAAAAATGGCTGATTTATTCGAAATGACAAGAATGGAAGTAATATTTCTTTATTAGTTTCCTCTCGGAAATTAATTGGTTATTTGTAATGATATCAGCGTTAGATTCATGGCGCTCTCATTAAACCGTGGATAAATAACATAACATCGATAAAAGCAAGTCCGATTAGAAGCATCTCAGATTTAAAGATACATAATACTACTACTACTATTACTATTACTACTATTACTACTACTACAAATAATAATAATAATAATAATGATAATAATAATAATAATAATAATAATAATAATAATAATAATAATAATAATAATAATACGAGGAAAAGGAATAGGAAAAAGAAGCGTAAAGTAGAGTTTAAGAAGAGTGAAACAACAATGGGGGAATAACACAAAAAATAAATGAGAAATAGATAAACAGAAGAAGAACAGTTAAATTAAGAAAAAGAAAAAAAGAAACAACAATAACACAGAGAAGTAAAGGGAGCACAAGAAAACGGAGAGTCGAATAAAAAATAAAAAAGATTCAGAAGAAAAAGTAAAAGAAAACTGGAAGAATGAAAACAAAAAGAATGAGTTCATACATGCCCAGAAAAAGCCGAAAAGTAAAGTAGAAGAAGGGAATTTAAAGGACAAAACGTACAAAAAGGAACAAGACGAATATAGAGTAGAAGAATAAGAAAAGGAAGAAGACGAAGAAGAAAAAGAAGAGGAAGAAGAAGAAGAAGAAGAGAAAGAAGACAGAAACATACCAAAGAAGAAAAGTAAAAAAAATCAAACGAAGACAAAAAAAGAGTAGGAAGAAGAAGAACCATGAAGAAGGAGAACAAATGCTATCCGATAAGAGGAAAGTAGTTTAGGACGTAATAGAAGTAGCCGCAGAAAATATAGAAAAAAGGGAGATAAAAATGAAAACATAGTAAGAGGAAACAGAAGAATAACAATAAAAAAAAAACAAGAAAAAAATTAACAAAACGAAAGACACATAGAGGAATATGCAAATAAGAAAAGAGAAAAGAAGAAGTAAAATAATTAGCCTAAGACGGGGACAGGATTTAAAAGTAGACAATACGTGAGATGACAAAGATAATGAAGAGATGTAGGAATATATCAAGAAGATGAAGACGAATAAGAACAAAGAAATAGAAAAAGATACGAAAAAGTAAAATGTGAGAAAGAAGAACAATAACAAAATGAAGATGGAGAAGAAGAAACAGAAGAATGAAAAGAAGATGAAGACACGAACAAAAAAGTAGAATATGATAGAATAAGTGGGAGAAGAGCAAAACATGTGAGTAGGGAATGCCAGAGAGTAATTGAGAGCAACATATCAATGTATAATAAATGACTACAACCCTGTTTGGAAATAATAGGTAACAGTCGGCTGCTTGTCGATGGTTGCATAATCGGTATTTGCTACTAGACTTTCGTTTATGTGGCCTTATACTTTAGATGGCGGAGTTTTCGCCTCGTCTTTCAGAGACTTTGGTTTCACATTGATGAGCTTAAAGGAGAGCGAAACTCGAGTCTAGCGCTTCCGGTGTGTTGCTGTAAAGAGTTGTGTCGACTTCTTGAAATAATCATATAATAAAATTACTATGAATCTACGTCCACATTATTAAACACTGGTACCAACTTTAAGAGAGTCTTAGAAAATTGAAGTCACGATGAAGGAAAGCAAACTCATTAACTCGACTGGAAGTGTAAGGAATTTACTGGAATCTTGAGAAGTTATAAGGTCCTTTTAATTTATGACAAAGCGGTCGGTCATTAGCAGCGATAAAGCAATAGTAAATAACTTGTTCTCGAACAATAGTGATCGATACAACCGACGAATACTAAAAATTAAGTACAACAGGAAATCCTAAAAGGTTTTATCAGCGAGGAATCACTGGCAATAACTCGTGTGTGAACTCCCAATAAATACATGATAATTAAGATAATAATAATAACTTAAACTGCAAG
The DNA here is from genome assembly GCA_963556195.1 of Sepiola atlantica. Classification (NCBI taxonomy): domain Eukaryota; kingdom Metazoa; phylum Mollusca; class Cephalopoda; order Sepiida; family Sepiolidae; genus Sepiola; species Sepiola atlantica. The sequence goes on from OY744530.1 coordinate 23,223,542, forward strand.
AAATTCAATAAAGTCGTCCCCTCTTGAAAAGACTATTGTACCAGCTTCGGCTGACATCACACAAAATAGTCGTGAAGAGTCAAGGTTGATGGAAAGACTGTGGAGAGAGAACACTAACCAGACCTCGACTTCTCCTTGGCCTTTTGGCTAAGATCAAAGTGTAGTATCTGTTCCGATGGATACTGCACTCCATAGACAGGTATTGTCTTGTCTTTCGGGACTTGATCTACGCCGGTCTATGGGAGTGTCCTGTGCAGTTCTAGGAGGTCCACCCTCCCAGGCTTTGCCTCCCCTCTTTGGGTAGGAGTTAATTTAATGCTTACTGCCTGAGGCGCCCATATCGGGGAATGCCGACGGGGCTGCCCAGGCAATTTTTGATGGTCAGAGTGCTCACCTCTCGGGTGCTGGCTTTTTAACCTCCGCTTTCCGACCTTACCTTGGGTCACATCTTACTTGTGGGAGTAGGATAAAACTGGCCTTGGGCCTAACTCCTGGAGAGGAGTAAATAATACAAAGATTCGGAAGGTTGTTGCTTTTGATGTAAGCGTGACACACAAAATAACACACACGCTATCGTATTAATATGTATCTTCCCGGTCGTCCCCTCCCTACCCCCCTACCCCCTTCGATAAAAAATAAAAACTTAGAGGTTGGTCGGGATCGAACCATAAACCACTCGGGACAACGTCAAAAACTGATGTCAAAATTTGACGTCGCTAACCGTTGCGCCAAAGGGTAATACACGAAATCTTATGAAAATTAGGTGAGTTTTATGTTTTTCCAAATCTAGGTGCGCAGAGTTTTTGATGTAAGCATGACACACGAACACACACGCTATTGTATTAATATATAAATAATAATATTAATAATAATAATAATGATAATGATAATATTAATGTTACTACTACTACTACTACTACTACTACTACTAATAATAATAATAATAATAATAATAATAATAATAATAATAATAACAATAAAATGACTATAAATCAAAGAAAATCCATACACCGTAAAATAGAACGATCGGGAGAAGTCTAGTAATGGGATGATATTATGAAAGAGAATTAAGTTACTTGAATCGCATTATGTACAAGATCCGTTGAAGTTCAGGAAACGAAACAGAAGATTGCACACAACGTAAGAAATATAATTTCCCTGTTTTGTTCATTGAACTAGAACTAATGGACATACGTTGTAAGATAAGTAATGTACAAGAGATTTCCCATCGAGTAAATGCACATTCATAACTATATATATATATATATATATATATATATATATATATATATATATATATATATATATATATATAATAATGGTAATAATCCAGGTGAAAAATATCCACAGGGTGGTAATCCAGAGAATTTTAACCGGGTTTATAAAAAGTGCTCAATATCAGAATAGAGCTTTATATATGATACTTTTATTTACACAGACATGTACAAAATCTGCGACACTGGCATGTCGATGTTATCGATCAACAGTTACTATAACTGGGATCTCATCAGGCAGAGTTAGAATCCGATCTTAACCTCAGATCATATTTGGAGAGAATGGAGTGGAGGGATAGAGAAAGAGAAGAAGAAGAAAAGAAATTTAACATTTCAAAAATTAAAGCCGTTAAAAAATTAAAATATATTCGTTAAATATAACAGGATTAGTAATAATAATAATAATAATAATAATAATAATAATAATAATAATAATAATAATAATAATAATAATAATAACAACAATAATAGATATCCCTAATAATTGAGGTGAAATAATGAAAATAATAAATGAATGATAGTAAAAATACTAAAAAATACTAAAAAATACTAAAAAATATATAACTAAAGAATAACTAGAAAATGCCGGCATAATTAATTATTAATAATAATAATGATAATAATAATAATGATAATAATAATAATAATAATAATACTAATAATAATAATAATAATAATAATAATAATAATAATAATAATAATAATAATAGATACCCCTAATAATTGAGGTGAAATAATGAAAATAATAAATGAATGATAATAAAAATACTAAAAAATATATAACTAAAGAATAACTAGAAAATAAATAGAAAATGCCGGCGTTATTAATTATTAATAATAATAATAATAATAATAATAATAATAATAATAATAATAATAATAATAATAATAATAATAATGGTAATAATAATAATGGTAATAATAATAAAAATAGTAATAATAATAACTACGACAACGATATTGCTGGTCAATAATATTTAAGAATTCATAAAAATAAAAGTTTAGGAAAGAAATAGAATAATTAAGAAATATTAGGAATCCTAGAAGGTAGTTATTATCATAATAATATTAAATAATGATAAGATAATGTCCGCCGATATTATGATATGGGTTAATGGTTTCAATAATGCTGATCATATAAAAAAGGTAATAATAGTGGTTTAACAGACAGCAGTAAACAGAGTGGTACTCCCAGTAATCTTAACAATAGTAATAATGATAGTGAAAAAATGATAGTGAAAAATTAATAAATAATAATAGAAGTAGTCATAATGGTGGCAATAATAGTAAAATGAGAACCGTTATAATAATAATAATAATAATAATAATAATAATAATAATAATAATAATAATAATAATAATAATAATAATAATAATAGGAATGGCAGTGGAAGCAAAATTAAGGTAACGGTAAAACATGGCAATATCAATATTATTAATAATAATAGTGATACTGTTAATTTCATTGCCGCAAATAACAATAACTATGATAGTAACAACATACATGATGTTACCACTGATGACAATAATTATCTTGATAAAAGTACAGAAATGAACAATAAAAAGAAAAAAAATTAAAAAAAAAAAAAAAAAAATTTAAAAATGAAAAATAAAAAATAAAAAATAAAAAATAAAAAATAATTCAATGTCAAATTATTAAGTTTAAGATATCAATAATAGTAGTAATAAATAATTGATAATGATAATCTTAAAATAATCAAAAAATATAATCTAAAAAATCTAAAAAATAATCTAAAAAATGTAGAAATATTAATCAATAAATGGATTAGCATATAAGGGGGTATTTAAGAGTAAAGAAAATACAGAAGATGAAAATTAGTGTTAATCGTTGTGGGTATGATAATAATAATAATAATAATAATAATAATATAATAATAATAATAATAATAATAATAATAATAATAATAATAATACCAACCAATACTACCGCTTACAGTACTACTACAAATAATACTACAAACAATAATGCTACTACTAATAAAAATAATAATAATTAATGAAAAAGGTATAAGATGATAGTTGTGTTGACACAATTTTCAGTTGATGGGTAGGTGGAGGTTTTTTTAGTTTTTTTTTATATATAGTAACAGCCTAAGGGGTTATGAGTGGATTACTAAGAAAGTGTAATCTAGTATGCCTACAGTTAATTAATGTTTCTCGTCTTTTGTTTAGAAGTTTACCCCTATCACTAAATTTAATTATTTCAAGTTTTTCTGTTAGGCAAAGGTAGCAAGGTGAGTTTAGGGAACCACAGGTGCTAGTTTTTTTAATTGTGTTCCAGGTTACTGTTGGTGATAGGTTATTGTTGTATAGTTCCCAGTAATATATAGAAAGTGAGGTTCTTTTTTGATATGTAGGGTTATTAAAAGAACACTTATGTCCAGTATATATTTCTTTGAAGGTATTACCAGCCATACCTATGTAGATTTTTTTCATGGTTGGGTTTTCTTTAGTAGAGATGGTTGCTTGATATACTGATTGGGTTATTTGGCAATTATGTTGTAATGGGCATTTTTTTTTTGTTTGTGCAGTTACAGGCCTTGGTATTTGCTGTTTTCGTTGCGGTAGTTTTTTCATTTAGAATTTTATTGTTATGTTTTTTTATTATTTTTTCTAAATTCTCACCACAGCTATAGCTTAATTTGAGGGTGTTTTTATTAAAAAAATTATGCAGTATATTGTTCGGAGGGAAGTGTAGATTAATTAAGTCTAAGAATCTTTTACCGAGTTTGGTTTTAACCATGTTGTTATATGGGGGTGTGAACCAGATAATTTTTCTACCCCTATTTTTGCGTCTGTTTTGTTTCAGATTTTAGATTTTAGATTTTTTGTTTTTAGATTTTTTAATTTTTAATTTTAATTTTTTTACGGCCTTAATTTTTGAAATGTTAAATTCATTTTCTTCTTCTTCTCTTTCTCTATCCCTCTACTTCATTCTCTCCAAATATGATCTGAGGTTAAGATCGGATTCTAACTCTTCCTGATGAGATCTCAGTTTATAGTAACTGTTGATCTATAACATCGACATGCCAGTGTCGCAGATTTTGTACATGTCTGTGTAAATAAAATTATCATATATATATATATATATATATATATATATATATATAATAGAGGGAGATAAATAACTAAATATAGAAGGTGTAAATGAGGGAGATGAGATAAGAGACAGTGAATTATAGGAAACTAGGGAATTTCCCATCGAGATCATGCAACAAAACACGCGGATATATATATATATATATATATATATATATATATATATATATATATATATATATATATATTTATATATATATATGTAAAAATAAAAATGGAATAAAGAATAAGCAATCTAACAACTACCAAAAATAACATCAAAAACTCATGTTGTAAAGTTCTACCGAGATATTTCGGCTGTAGATACGACCATTTCCGTCCGGTTAGTAAACTTTATTTCAAAACGAAAAAGGTTTCAAATTTATACAAAGAATGCGATTGGAAGAAAATGTCACGTGCAGAGAACAACAAAAAGGGGGGAAAAGGGACTCGATGAATGTTATGAAAAGAAGATGAAGAAGAGGAAGAAAAAGAAAGCGAGACCAATCAACCAGTGTCTTTAGAACGTCAGTTGAAGAAGAAGAAGAAAAAGAAGAAAAAGAAGAGAAAGCAAGAGCAAACGTAAGAAAGGGTAAATCGACATTTGGCTGTCGAAAACTACTAAAGAAGAAAAAGAGAGAGAGAAAAAATATTTTTATTTTTATTTTTATTTTATTTATTTTATCATTATTATTAATAGTGTTTCCGTTCCCTAATACGGCACCTTACTATAATTTCTCAATGATTAGTTTAGGTTTTTGAAGAATAAGTCGGCCGCTTCATTCCACAATACACCCACATTTAAAGAGTTTTTGCAACCCCTATATAATGACTTTTAAATATTTTTAGAGATATCCCTTCTAATGTGGAGTACCCCATATCCCCATTTTCCTTCTCTTGCCTTTTATCTTTTATTTTTATTTTTACACAATTTTATGTTATCCTTTATTTTATCCAACAGTGTATTTATTTCATCTTTATTTTTCTTCATTTTTCTTTATTTTTCTTCATCATTCTTTTTCATCTTTCTTTATCCCCCCCACCTTTTATTATTAGCACCTTAAACTATTTTATGATTAGTACCCTTAGGACTTCATAAATTTATAAATGGTGTGATTACAATTTATTTAATTATAGGTTTAATTTTAATGATTTATTATTTAATATTTTTAGTAATATATTATTACATTAGCATATTATTTCAATATAATATTTAACTTTATTTTAATTATATTTTTAACTTTATCTCGATTTACTTTCGATAACATATATAGCGTCTCTATTAAGTAAATTTTAATTCTTTCCATAACGGGCTACGTAATTCCACGCACGTGACAATTTAAACTTGCTAGTTTCCCATCTGTCCAACTGTTAACGTTATTCCCATTATATTGCTTGTTTTTTCCATGTACAGCGTCGCTGTTGTTTTGATATGAAACCTTTCCATAACTGATTACGTATTTCCCACGCACGTGATAATTTTAAATCTGAATGTGTTCCATCTTTCCAACGGACAATATTTTGAAATTCCTGGCGGTTGTTCTCATTCATTAGCATTGTTATCATTACTGTTATTGTAATCGATGTTATTAATGCTAAAAATGGTAACACCATTAAACTTCTTTTATAAAATGATTCCACTAGTATTGATCTTAGTATAATATAATCACAATTAAAAAATATTATCACAACAAAAGTCACTACAAATATTGGCAAGCCATAAATAACTACATTAAAATAGAATAAAAATAGAATGCAGAAGTAGCAATTAATACCATAAATTAAAATTATCAAACATTTTTATCTACATAATTACATATTACAACAAAAATGACAGTTATAACTGTAATTATAATTCAATTCTATTCTCATTTGAAATTTTACTCACTCTGCCCCCTACCTGTCGCCCCGGCTGGAATTGAGGTCACTACGGCCCAGACACGAGAAAACCTCCCACGCAATTTCTGAAACATGACTTGTTGGGGTCCCCCCTCCCTTCTCATGTCTCATGTCCCCGTCATAGGCAGAGCTCCATCTCTGCCCCCCTCCCCCTACCCAATGCATCTTCAATTTCCTGTTGAGGTAAATCTAAGATCTATGCCATTTGATTCCATTTGTAGCCTGACGATGTTGACGCTATTTGCAAGTGTTAACGAAACAGAATATGCATTGTCGCAAGTAATGGAATAAAATCATCAACAAAAAATATATTTTGCTCTGAATTTTCAATGAGCACTCTCATAAACCCGGTTTCAACTTCCTTCGGATTCATACCCCCTGGATATTGGTAACAAGTTAATTATATATATATATATATATATATATATATATATATATATATATATATATATATATATATATATATATATATATATATATATATATATATATAGTTACCTAACTCTATATAGAGATACATACTTAAAATGAGTGGTATTTACTAAATCTAAAGTTAGACATAATCACACATAACGTATATTGAGGAAATGGTAGAAGACAATATAAATCTATATAAATATGCGCAATACAAGGCATGTTCGTCTACATACAAGAAAAATATAGTTCTGTTTACCACAGGTGATAACATTGCAAAATGAGAGACATTCATATATAATAAAATATATCTGGAGGTCTGCGAAAATGATGTATTATGAATATAATTATCGTGCGCCGAATTGTAGAAAAACCAGGAAGTGGCTGACAGACATTTACTCCATAATTGTAAGAATTACAGATCAAGCAATACTTGAAAGAATCTGTTAGAATTTCAATTAAAGAGAAACCCGTAGGAAATAGTGTGATTTTTGTTGTCGAAGTGTGATCGTATGCTTGTATGCCCTAAAACCATTTATTTATGATAGTTGGATTATTCGCTACTATAAGCATCTATTTTTGAAAACAAAATTCTTGTCATTTTACATCCGGTCGAAAATTGATGGTGGTTGTTTGCGTTTCAATGTAAAGGCAACCTATAAAATGTATACTACACTTAAGATGTAATAATTTGAATGATATATCATGGCGAATAAACACATACTACCGCGCGATAAGAGAAATAAAGTGTTAGAGGATAGCCTCATAACAACATAACGTGTGTTACACTACCATTTAAACTGGTGAGGATAATGGAAGAATTACATATATTACATTACACTACACCCCTTAATTGAGCATTGTAAATGAAAGGAAGTAATATTCTAGTGTGGGTTTCTAACATACAGATACCAACTCTTTGTTAGTATTAGATGTATTGTGTTGTACATGGTAATGCCTAATATACTATGACATCATATATAATATTGGTGTGTACGTATGAATAATCAGTGTATCAAAATGGGAGCACGCGAGCCAACGAATCATCTTCATTTAATGGAATCTTTTCCGTAAAAATTCTACATATCTCACGAGAGAATATGCAGCGTTTTGACCATTTCAGAGACACACACACTTATAGTATGAATATTGCTATCGACGTCGGTTAGAAATAGTTGTGGTATAGTTTTTTGTCCATTCTGAATCTAAATACAACATATTGTGAAACAGTTACTTAAGATGTACACTGTTATACGATCCGTGTCTCGTTGTTAGTAATTGAGAGAAAAAAGTATTATTTAAAAGAGAACATCAAGTTATTTAACAACTCCGCTACATGAATATAGTACCGCTGTTATTTTACAACATGTCCTTTTAAAATTGTATTCTGTTTTGCTTATAATAATGCATACAATAATTCTTATTTCATACTTGCATAAAAAGGGGAGAGTAGTGCATTTTTTCAAAGCGCATTTGGCTTGATTCCCCATATATTTTCCAAAAAATATTTCATTTGCGTGGAAATAGTAAACTAAATGAGACTTCTTAGCTGGAATAACACACATGAGATTATTTACGAATTAAAAACTTATCATTAATCTTATTTTAATGGAGCAAACACGCTGGGGAAAAAGAAGCACCAGAAGCGTTTTGTTTTCATTAGTTATATTGTTACGTAGTATTCGATTCATGTTCAAGTCTTTTCTAGCAAGTAAATTATTTACCAACTTTTTTAATGAGTATTCTTATCAAAGATCATTAACTAGAGTGCACACTTCTCACATATATAAAACAATTAATATTAAAAATCTGTGCAATTATCCTTATAATTCTTTTGCGAGGATGCAAAATCGATGCGTTGGTGTAGCTTAATTTCCATTTTTTCGGGTGTACAAAATCAAAAATACATACACAACAAATTATATCATCTAATAATATTTGTGTATATACATGAAATGATAATAAATAGTGTAGCATGTCCACATGCATTTACTTTTTTATTGGAGAAAATGAACATGGAAATAGTTGAGCTATAAGCATCACTAACACCAAACATAGGTGCATACATCCATGTATTATGAACAAAACTGCAATCACTTTTTTCTTGATTACCATTAACGTCGATATACAAAAGCAACATTGAGATTTAAAAAAAAAACTCTAATAAACGCACACTAGCTAGACTGTGATTATTATTGGAAATTTCCTTTGAGTCCAATAAGCAAGATGATAGTTTTCCACAAAAGTTGTACAATATAGTTAAAAACAAAAGAACTCTAATGAAGATCTTCGTATACGCAAAGAACACTAGACATTTCTATAGAAATAACTAAACGAGAGTATACCCCATTTATCCTAGAAAACATTACGACGAAAAACAGTAATCCTTGAAAACATTACGACGAAAAACTACAAACATCTAGACAATAACAGACATAACTCCATATATATATATATATATATATATATATATATATATATATATATATATATATATATATATATAGTGAAAATAAACTAATCACTAATAAACTAAATATTAAGCTTACAAAGTACGAAAATGTAAACCTAAGGGAGCGTCTATCTTATAAAACGATCAACATTCGATGTTTGCAAGAACATTACGACTCACTTAATAAATCTGACTAAACACGAAATACGATTGATTAGAAAAACAATCCCATTCAAAATTAACAGGCAAATAAAACAATCTCGACTAACACCAATTGGGTTCATACCGCCGAGAAATAATTTGGTTTAAGAATATGAAAAATACAAATAATGTAATTTTCTATGAACTCGAATCTATAAACTCGAATTCAGCGAGATACATACAAACATATGAAAAATATAGAACATAAGTTTTAATTAATACTTATTGCGTATGACTGTACACTAAAATGAGAAACTCTTTTGATTTTTCTATGGATGCTTTAGACCCGGTAGATTGTATGTGGGGTTGTATATTCTGTATACTTCACAAACATATTTGATAATATTATGGATTGATTATAAATTGAAACACGCTTAAAGATCAACACATCAAGTAAATTATACCCATGGAAATAAAAAGAATAGTACTGAGACTATACGTATTAGCTAACATCTAAATTACTAGTAGAGACGTCACTTTGAACTTAAAAATTGCATACAAGCAATATTTAAAGGATAAATCCAACGTTATCTACGTAAACCCAAAGTTTAATTACAATACAAAAATCATAAAATATATTCCTAGTCTCATCGAACTTAGGATTAGCAGTTATACTAGCAACGGAATTATATTTAGGAATTCAAGCAACATTTACAACAGAGCTTTAAGTATAGTGAGTATAATGATATCGAGATTATATATAAGCAGCAGGATACCAATAAATATGATGAAAAACACAGAAAAAAACAACACATTATTTGGTTTATTTCACCCTATTTTGATATGCTAAAAACTAACCTTGGTACGACACTACAAAATATCATTGATAACAACTTCCCTCAACAAACTCTTTGCACAAAATACAATATACAATATACAATCAAAATAGTAACATACTTATATAGCTGCAGCAATACCTCAGAAATTATAATCAAAACAGACAATAGCAAACTACTAAACGAGTGTAGTAGTAATAAAATAATAAACAAAAATGCGTAGAAATGTGAAAGATATAGAACCCATAATAATAACATAAAGAAGAAGAATATATCTACAAAGAATAGAAACACCTCAAACTCTATCAGCAATCAACCAAATAGGAACATTTAACTGCTGAAGCCGTTCAGTGTGTCCACTACAAAATACCAGCTAAACAAAATCCATTGTTTACCAATCCACAATATTGGCATAGAAACACGAATATTAAGCAATACTATCTAGTAGTAATCTCTGTTTAAAAAAACAGGTATAACAACCATAAATCAACATTCAACGACAGATAAACAATTCCAAACCATACCTGGGATGTTACAGAAAGCGGGCGTTTGTCAAGAATCGAGTGGAAAATTTTAGGTTGAGCTAGTAGATATTTGGCGGAACCGTGAAGATGGTGTTTGAATGAGAAGCTTAAAATTGTAAGCATTAAACATAAAAATAATACTAAACTGTAAGAAGGTAAATATCAACAAACTGTGGACATAAAATAAACTTCACTTTAATAATACTGTATATACCAAATAAATAACTATATGACATAATAGATAACAAAAAACTAAAGTAAATCAACATTTTTAATATCCACAAATAACAACATTAACACAAATGAAATTATTCCTGTCACGCACGTTTACCTGTTGACACATTTATGACGGCTGTGCCACACCCTAACAAGAGAAAAGAAAAGAACGTTCTAGTAAAGGTCAGCTAGACTTTTGTTTGAGAGAATCGCAGTCAATGCATACATAAACGTGTCAGAGAGAAATACACACATATATGACTTAGTAGTTGTCTAGACTAAACACTCCTTAGATACACAAAAATAACACATAATAAATATTCATACACATAGTCTGATAATTTATCTGCACGAATACACCATATAGGCTTTATGTAGCTTGTGTATTCTCTCGAAAATCGCGTTCTATTGTCTGTAAACATATTCATACTGACATTAATTCATATAATAGCAGGTTGGAAAGAAAGTAATATCGTTTTTGTCCAACACATTTATTTCATCTGAAACATTCACATTAGAGCATTTTTAATATTTACAAAAAATTCCCTCATTTTCTATGACTTCTGTCCAACAATCAACTAGCTTCTTGATGCCTTCTTTAAAAAAAATTATCTGATTTTTTAGAGAAAAGCAAATTCAGGTCATTTTTAGTTAGTCTATCTTTTCATGAATGTTATTATTTAAGTGATGCTGCAACGACCGGTAAAGATGGTCGTCAAGTGGAACAATGTACGGTGAATAAGGCGGATGAGGGAAAACTTCCGAATTGAAACTCATGACGTTTTCCTGTGTGAGTTTTGCTGAAACACTACACCCTTCCTATTGAGTACGGCTCGTTGTTTTTTTGATAGAGCGATTCTTAGATCATCCAGCTGCGAACAATATTTTACTTCTGTGATTGTTTGATTAGGCTCTAGTAACTCATAATTATCAGTACTCCTATGTCCCACCATAAAGAGAGCATAACCTTCTTTGTGTGTAGTACTTGTTTTGGAACAGACTGTGAGCATTGGTTTCGGTCTAACCATTGTCTTTTGCATTGGGTATTCTTGTAAATACTCCATTGTTCATCTCCAGTCACTATTCTTTGCAAAAATGGCTCTCGATGAATCCTGGAATGCAAAGATGTGCACACAGTTAATCCTTGATTTGGTTGAGCGTCGGACAAATCGTGGGGAACCCAGAGTCACAGTTTTTACACTTTTCGTAGCTCGTGAAGGCATGAAATAAGTGTTGTATGAGTTGTATTGAATTGTTGAGAAAAGTCTATGTTGTTTAACTTCAGATTGATCTCCACAATATCTTTAATGGTGTCTTTATCAATTGATTTTGGTTTTCCCAAACCTCGCCGATCTGACAGTTTAATGTGTCCAGAAGAGCAATTTGCAAACAACCGTTGACATTTTCGATAATTCAGAACATTTATCCCATAGACAGTTACAATATTCCTTGTAGCTTCTGCAGCTGAGTTTATTTCTTTGAATTCATAGAGCATGCAATGCTCATCACTAATATATAATTTTTGACGGCTGAGATCGTTAAACTTAATATTTCCCAACTAATTACTGTATCGGAAAGGCAAAGCAAAGAATTAAGACACCAATTTCCGAAAAAATCTAAACACTGTGTGCAACTTAAGCGGCTGAAATCTGATGAAGTAAACACTACGACATCACTTTCTTTCCAACCTAATATTTGCAATGGCATGCAATACCACCCCTTCGACAGTAATGGACCATTCCTCGAAAATCCGGCAAACTAAATAAATATGATAAAGAAACAAACTGATACTTTAAATATGGCAACTATTGTAATGGCAACAATAAAGATAATGAAAAATGATGAAAGCGCTCATGAGTAAAAATACAAACAATATTTGGTATTCTTCATACGCTACGCACAAACATACGAAAGTATGTATGGCAACAAAACATCAAAAATACGATTATCAAATGAAAAATTCCGTGTTTAAAAAATTGCATTACTGTACATATATATATATATATATATATATATATATATATATATATATATATATATATATATACATATATATAGTACTGCAGAGTTGGAAATATTGCATCAATATATATATATATATATATATATATATATATATATATGTATATATATATATATGTATATATATATGTATATATATATATATATACATAAAACAAGAACATACAAATACAGATGTATTTTTTACTTTAATTTCATTTAAAAATTCGTAAAGTGTGATATATATGTAAGGAAATATTTATTGATTCGCTAAAAATAATAACTGTTTTATTTTTTCATAAGACTACGATAGTATTCGAAATAAATATATAGATAGCTTAGAAGGAAGAACGGTCGATTTCTCAATTTAATTATACATTACAATAAATCAAAACAATTCAATCGATTTAATCAATACTTAACTCAATCTTTAAACTGAAGCGTATATGTTTTTTATAAAAGTATATGGGGGGAAACCTAATGGAAAACAAAAGTTTTAAGACGTCTTATTAATTATTATTATTATTATTATAATTATTATCATTATAATAATAATTATAACAATCATGATTTTCATAATCATAATAATAATAATAATAATAATAATAATACACATTGTCATAAACATGCATTTACATTTTACATTTACTTAAAACATATATTATCTAGAACAGACGGAACTGTTATTTTACTATATATGTTGCTTTTAGCATTACAGGCATTTACATTTGACATTTACTTAGAACATGGTGGGAGGTGATGTAGCCAGGAATGGCGTAGTAAAAGGTGTGTGGACAACAGTTTACTTTCACTAACTAAAATCAGGGTATCTTGCTAAAGTGATTTTTTTCTGACCGCCTAGATTCAACCATCAGTTCTTAAAAAATATATATTATGGAGACGAAGAGAAATATATAACAATATCTACAATAAATCAAACGATCTTAAGAACCATTTCATCGTTATCTATTTTGAAATCATCATTGAATCGTTTTAAACATCCACTTATATTAAAATTGGATGTTGCCGCGAAAATGTTAACGGTATTCCCATCGTGAATGACCTTTCCTTTCCGGTCTTTTTAACACCATTATTCTCATACGATTTCATCTGTTCTGTATCTTCTATAAATGTTTTTAGTTAAGCAAACGATCACGGATTGCTTTTTTTGCATTCACAAGAGTCATCGCTTCAATTTTTTAAATTATTTTATTTTATATGTTTAAATAGTTTTCTTTTAAATAAACATATCATTCAATCATAAAATAACATTGCCTTTGTTTAGATTTATTTAATGTTCTGTTTTGTTTAAATAACACAAGTAAAAGATGATCTAAACATCGAGGAATGAGAAAGAAAATGACTATACCATACAGTTAAATAAATGTTAGTAGTTTGCTTTAAATCTAAAATGACTATACCATACAGTTAAATGTTAGTAGTTTGCTTTAAATCTAAAATGACTATACCATACAGTTAAATGTTAGTAGTTTGCTTTAAATGTACAATAAAAGTTATTCTGAATAACTGAGTTTGTCTGATCTTATTTTGTAAATATAATCTTATGAATCTCTATCTATAGTTATCCATACATTTAAATAGAATAGTGGGAAGGTAGTATTAACCATGTGATAATGTTGTATATGAGCTGTCAGGGAGCTTTAATTAACGAGAAAGTGTCGTTTAAACTAACCGATTTCCTATCAAACCTAATGAGATATTTAGTGAATCTTTTTTTTATATAACATATGTATGAGGTGTAGTGTTATATCCATAAGTAAAACATAATATAATTGACCCAAGTTGGTCAATATCAAGATTTAATTAACCGGTGTTATATGTAGTCTAGAAGAACTATTCCCTGTCCAAGGACGAAATGTCGTGTGAAACGTTCTTACCTGAGATGACTGGAATTGTATGCAACCGTGAGTACAGTGGCAAATATAGACAAATAGTCGGTAATCTGGTTGTACTTAGCTAAATTGTATTCCAGTATAAGTGTTATAAAAATAGACTTATTAAACGTATTCTGTAACATAGAGGAATTATTACGATCATTCGTCTTTCACCTATCTTTAGAGAAACAATATACATAAGAAAAAATACCTCAACATACATACCACTTACCAACCCGATAAGCAGCAACATTTTCCGCTTCAGTAGATGTTGGATGAATTCCCCTCACAATAGCCTTTTTACTATGATTGTCTGACTTTGGATTTCCATTGCTGGCCCATTTTTCCTCGACCGTACGCACATACAGAAATTTAAATATAATCTTCACAACTATTTAGCTACCAAACTCGTCAACCAGGTTTCACACTATAGATATTGCCCTTTTAAGAGTAGCCACACTCTATACTTGTGTTGGATAATGGCCCTATGGGAATGGGCGTATCTGTTGGAAATCGTTGGTTTTACTTGCGCGAATTAGCGCGAGGTGGACCCGTGCAGTCGAGTGCAGAATAGGGCCTATTTTCACAGTCGGAAATAAAAGACGTGTTATAGTCACCGCGTGACGAGACCTCATATCAAGGATCAATGTGCATCTGCGAGAGGCTCTGTGACGTCACGGGCCTTTGCGTGAGAAACAGAGGGATCCGTGTCGTCACTCGTTCTTCGTGAGAAGCGAGTTTTAATAGTCTGGGTGTTGGAGGCGGACCTATCAGATGTGATTTTTAACATGTAAACTACAACAGATTAAAGGGAATATTCCCTTCAGAAAATTCAGGCAGAAGATGTATTTCCCCCCCCTCACAAATGGGTAAGACTTAATTGATAAGTAATTATGAAAGCAGTAATTTGCTCTCTCCTTCTCGACGATAGTGAATATCTCGCAGCTGATTTGATAACTAACGCTTGAAAAAAAAACTGAAGTTAAATTTGAAAAAAAGTGTTTGTCTTCCAACCTGATCCTGGAGCTTTTGTTGCAGCAGCGTGGTACACGCTAGAAGAATGAAAAAACAGGTCAACAACTAGACAACATCGATACGGCACCCTCTACGCGGTGAGGAAGACATTTAAAGGTATACACACTATATGATGTTAGATGTTTTAAAAATCACCAGTTAAACGAGAACTGTTTCAGCCCGGGACGAGAACTACCACGGCCCGTTCCGGGACTAGTATACGAAATGAGACCCGCCGAGGCCCAAGCGAGGAGGAGGGCTACGCAACAATAACCTTTTTTTGTTGCTGTGGGTTCACAGAATGTAGAGCCATAAATGATAATATAACGCACGGCACTTGGTCGGCGAAGAAACAGAGGGAGCTACAAAACAGTAAGTAAAAAGCCGTTGTGTTGTGTTGAGAGGCTGTATCTTGAAAAAAGAGGGTGTGTCGTAAAAATAAAGACAGGTAACAGAAAAACACACGCACACACACAATCAATTATTACAAAAATGAATAAATAATAATTATAATTATAATAATGATAATAATTCAGTACACACGCACGCATGAATTTAGAACTAAAAACTATGTACTATTGCAAACACGCAGTTTTAACTTCTGTAGAAACAAAGAGTGAAAGATGGAGAGATATACAGAACAAAAAAAACAGTGGCGAAGTTACACACATTAGCAGTACACTTGCTGTTCATGTTTTAAAAAATGCATTCGGTTGGAGAGGAAGTGATCTTGTATTGTTATGTTGTCGGGTGGGGTGTTTTTCACTTAAATTGTATTGTTTTGATTTGTTTTGTTTGATTTAAATGTATCCTCGAGAGAGAGACTCAGTAGATTAATTTTCCTTGTTGTTTTGTGGGGGTGCGATAACATTGTTTTTTGTTGTTTTTCCCCTCCTCATTAACATATTCGTATTAAAAAGTAACTAATTAGATAAAGTAGAAGTCAGCCAATTAATCGGAGTTAGAATGGGAGAATTGACCTTTTGGAGGTGCGGTAAGAATTTTGGCGGGGGTCCGATGTTGGGGCCTATAAGGGTCCGTGTATTTTCTAGATGACGGTTTCAGATTGAGTTATGTTTGCTACGCGTGACCCGTTGAGGTAGCCGGTGAGCTTGCGATTATACTGACAAAGAGTGTGTTCGGTGCCACACGCGTGAAAAAGAATCGATGTTGTAGCAATGAAAAGATTGGCATGATATATTTTTGGGGTGGATCTCGGAGTTATCGCATCAGTATGGCCATTGTTGTTTAGTGGGTCGGTGGGGCCAATGAGAGCACCGCGGCCGTGTGGCGGGTCTGGATGATCGTGAAATTAGGTTCGTGTGAGGAATTTGATTCGCCCCGAAACGGATTGATATGGCCCCAGAGCGATGACATGTCGGGATTTGTTAGGAAGAGTGGGTGGGTTCAATGGGGAATGAGTTGGGCCGCTGAGATGTAGGATATTGAAAGGCGAGGTGCCGGCCATGAAGTTATTGTGAGCCCCCTTGGAATGTATTTACAAAGTGCAGTGAGCCGGCTCGCGAGAAATTTGACGGATCATTTTGGGTAGGAAGTTAAGGGGTCGCTCTGGTCCGTGTTAAAAATGTAAGCAGTCGAATGGTATGATAAGACATATCTGACATAGAAATTAGATGGCTGACCAGAACGTGATTATAAAAATTAAAAAATGGGGGGTTTCTGTTTTGCTCTCTGTTCTGTTAGCATTTAATGGATGGGTGTGGTGAATTGTGTGACTAGGTATCGCGTGCAGATGGTATTGGGGTCAAATGCTCAAGCAACCTTGCGACAGTGGAACACCCAACGTGCCTTATAATCGATTGTGACAGGAGTGCCCATTGAGACGATATCAATCGTATGGGGAATTTCCTTACATCCCAGGAAATCTCATTAGGCTGATTTGAAAAAGCCGGGTCAAGAGTGTGGAATTGAGATGTCAAGCCGTGCTAACCGTTAGTTCTGACCAGACCCTGCAGAAGGGTTTGTAAAAATAAAAAAATATTAGGATTGTTTTTTTTGTATAAGTAGGGGAGCATGTTGGGTAATGGACGTATCTGTTAGAAATCGTTGGTTTGACTTGCGCGAATTAGCGCGGGTGGACCCTTGCAGTCGAGTGCAGAAAAGAGCCTGTTCTCACAGTCAGAAATAACAGACTTGACAGGGTCACCGCGTGACGAGATCTAATATCAAGGGTCAATGTGCACTTGCGAGAGGCTATGTGACTTCACGCGCATCTGCGTGGGAGCCCGATTGGTTCGTGACGTCACTAGTTCTTCGTGAGAAGCGAGTTTTAGCAGTCTGAGTTTTGGAGGCGGACTTATCAGACGTGATTTTTACCATGTAAACTACAACAGATTAAGAGAAATGTTCCCTTAAGAAAATACAGGCGAAAGATCTCCTTTACCCTCCTCCACGAATGGTTAAGCCTTAATTGATATGTAATTACGAAAGCAGTAATTTGCTCTCTCTCTCTCTCTCTCTCTCTCTCTCTCTCTCTCTTTCTCGACGTTCTTCGAGCTGATTTGATAACTAAAGCTTAAAATAAAAACTGAAATTGAATTCTTAAGATTGCTTGTTTCCCGACCCGATCATCTAGATTTGGTTGCAGCGGTGTGGTTCACAGCAGAAGAATGAGGAAGTAGTTCAACCACTAGACGACATCGAGACCGCACCCTCTATGCGGCGCGAGAGAAATGTAAAGGTATGCAAACTATATGATTGTTGATGTTTTATAAATGACGAGTAAAACGAGAATTGTTTCGACCCAGGACGAGAACTACCATTGCCCGTTCCGGGACTAGCATTCGAAATGACAACAGCTGCGACCCAAGAAGAGGGCTATGCAACACTAGCAATATGCCTTGTTTTGTGTTAACCAAAAGTAAAAAGTATATATAACAACATACCATCTTTTTTATGTTTATTTATTTAAGTCCGGTATTAACACAAATCGATCAGTAACGACAATAAAATTGTGACCATGGAACTCAGCAAATGAGTGGCTAGCCAATAATGAAATACAAAACTAATTTAAAAAGTAACTGACAATAACATATAAATAATAACTTTATAACATTACTCGACTTCATTAATTAAAATACCATCAACCACAATGCAATAGAAGCAACGTTGATAATATAGACATTTATCATTTGAATGTATAAATGTATACAACATGGGCGATGTATGTGTATGGATGAAAATCATATGAATAGATAAAATAAAGACAGAAAGACTAAACGAAAATAAGTGTCATAACAGAAAGAAGAACTCAACGGCAATGAGTGTCATAACAGAAAATAATACTAAACGAGAATAAGTGACATTACAGAAAGAACGACTACACGATGCTGAGTGTCATTACGGAAAGAAAGACTAAACGAGAACGGGTGTCATTACAGAAGGAAAAATTACACTAGAAAAAGTATCATTACAGTAAGACAGACTAAACAAGAATGAGTGTCATTACAGAAAGAAGGGCTGGACTAAAATGAGTGTTATTACAGAAAGAAAGACAACCCGAGAATAAGTGCACTTACAAAGAGAACGACTAAACGGGATTGAGTGGCATTACAGAAAGACTGACTTAACGAGAATGAGTGTATTACAGAAATAACAATACCAGCATAAGTGTAAATACAGAAAGAATGACAAAACGAGAATGAGTGTCAGTACAGAAAGTAAGACTAAATGAGAGTGAGTGTCATTACAGAAAGAAACACTAAACTAGAATAAGTGTGATTACAGAAAGGACTAAACGAGAATGAGCGGCATTACAGAAAGGACTAAACGAGAATGCGTGGCATTACAGAAGGACTAAACGAGAATGAGTGGCATTACAGAAGGACTAAACGAGAATGAGTGGCATTACAGCAATGACTAAACGAGAATGAGTGGCATTACACTAAGAAAAACTAAACGAGAATAAGTGGCATTACAGAAATAACTAAACAATAATAAGTGTCATTACAGAAAAAGGTTTAAACGAGAATGAGTGCCATTACAGAAAAACTAAACGAAAACTAGTGCAATAACAGAAAGATAGACTAAACAAGAATGAGTGGCATTACAGAGAGTAGGCCTACACGGGAATGAGTGACATTACAGAAAGTAAAACTAAACGACCATGAGTATCATTACTAAATAAACACTAAACAACTAAACGGCTATGAGTGTCATCAAAGAAAGAACGAATAAACGACAATGAGTGCCATTACAGAATAGGCTAAACCAGAATAGGTGTCATTACAGAAAAAGGAATAAACGGGAATCAGTGTTATAACAGAAAAAAAAACGAGAATGATATTGCTTACTGAAAAAGGGCTAAACAAGAATGAGTGCCATTACAGAAATGACTAAACGAGAGTGAGCCTCATTAGATAAAGAAGGACTAAACTAGAAGGAGTGGCATTACAGAAAGAAAGACTAAACGAGAATGAGTGATATTACAGACAAGACTAGACGAAAAGAGTGGCATTGCAGAAAGTAGGACTAAACCAGAATGACTGTCATTACAGAAAGAAAGACTAAACGAGGATGAAGGTCATTACAAAAAAAAAGACTAAACGAGAATGAGGGTCATTACAAAAGGAAAGGCTAAACAGGAATGAGTGCCATTACAGAAAGTAAGACTAAACGAGAATGAGTGTCATTAAAGAAAGAAAGACTAAACGATAATGTGTGGCATTACAGAAAGAAAGACTACAAGATAATGTGTGTCATTACAGAAAGAAGGATATAGAAATAGAAAATAAGAATAAATAGAACAGGAGGAGAAAACAAAAAAAAGACACGAAAAATAAAAGTCCACAAGTGAAAAAAATAATGACAAAATAAAAGAAAGCAAAAACAATAACCACATAACGAGTGAAAAGAAGGAAAACAGAAAAAGGCCCCGCGAAATTTTAATATTTCATATTCCATTTTATCTGCCATATTGGAAAACACGAGTGTCAAAAATAGACGCAGACATACAATATTTTCGATTTCTGTCTATGAAATATAAAAAGAAAATGATTGTGTTTTTCACATATACGTAACTATTATTAATGCAGCATATATTAACCAACGTAACTTTGTAGAAGTAGGTGTATTCGGACTACTGTTCTAATCTTGGGGGTTTTATCACAACGTTTCGGCTTATGTAACCCCCGACCTTCTTCAAGAGTACTTTGTCGAACTCGGGAATCTTTCTGTCGTACTCGGTGTAGGTGTCACATTCTCCATTTTTCTGACTAAATGCGGACTATATGGTGTAATGGCGTCCAGCAAGTTGACTATTACCGCATTTGTTTATACGGACGTAGTATCTACCCAACGTGAGAATCACTTCACCTAGTAGATATGTAGTTTTGCAATGTATTCATAGCAGAAAATCGTACTCGTTGTGTGAGATTTGTTTTAATAGCTCCAATAGCTGATAAAACTAATTCCGAAAACACATCTTGAATTGTGTAAACAGAGATGCCGGTAGATTAGGATTTGTTATACATGCTGTTAATTTCGAACTTGCATTTTCGTGAAGGAACAGAATATGTAAGCTGAGCTATAAAATATAAATGCATATTAATCTCATGGTATATCTTATTTCTTGTCAATTTTGCATCTGGAAATACATATTAATATATGTATAGATCTCTCTCTTTCTCTCTCTCTCTCTCTCTCTCTCTCTCTATATATATATATATATATATATATATATATATACGCGTATGCACTTGTGTTTCTATGACTAAATATATAGATATACATTTATATGTACCATATGTTTATAAATGTACATATTCTCAAAAGATACACACATTTGTATATATGTATATATATATATATATATATATATATATATATATATATATATATATATATATATATATATATACTTAGTAATTTAAAATGCAACACGATTACATAAACGTATGTGTAAATTACTTTGTATCAATTTATTGGCCGTTCCTCGATATATATATATATATGTATATATATATATATATATATATATATATATATATATATATATATATATATATATATATAGTAAGCAATGAAAATATACCTAGCTCTACTTACGTATCGAGCACTGTTGAAGTAAATACTGAAAACTGACACATAAAAAATTATATCTACTTATAATATTTTATGTGGATACATTAAGTACTAATATATATATATATATATATATATATATATATATATATATATATATATATATATATATATATATATACATAGCATATATAGCATATATAAGTTAGTTGAAGAAACATAAAGTGCTTAATTGTATCTTCTACAGGAGAAAATACAAAACTATACATTGAAGAGTATGGCAGCAACACCTCCGATAAAAAACGCATTGGCACCAGCATCGGTTTATGGCGCAGAGGATTTTTAAGAACGATCGACAAAGAAAATGGAGAACGACCGAGATCTCGACAGATAAGATACTGACAGTATGAGTAGGCTTGCTGCACCTTAACTCACAGAGGAAACAATAGATAGTTGTCAATGAGAATTCAATGATAAACAGCTTTTGAGGACACCCACAATTATTTGCTACGGTTTCTGAAAGAAGTGGGATGTAGTAAACATCTGAGGAAAATTGTTATCACTCAGGATCCAGGGAAAACTACCTGCTTTTACCAGTGAGATATGAGTGTATATGCATGGTTTCAGAACTCTCAGTGAGTAACTAAAATTAATTATTAAATTCTAGGCTTTTCAAATGTATTAGTCAGAGTTGCAATAAATTCAAAATATTATTACGAGTAATGATGATACAGAGAGAGAGAGAGAAAGAAAGAGAGTAAGTAGGAGAAAGTGACTGATATGTAAAATATGTTTTGCATATACTTTCTATTTTTTGTATAGACCAACGTTTTCAAAGTAAATACTCTATTAGTGTTTACATATAAGAACAGAACATATATAAATAAATAATATTATGTTACATTCCAATGATGAAGATGTTATTCACCTGACTAATCATTTTTTTTAAACAAAACTCTCCGATACAATTACGGAACCGTTTTTTTCACAGAACAACATCCGTCATTTGCATGTAAATCACAGATCGTTCCTCCATAAACTAATCAAAAAATAAAAAGTTTTATTTCAGAAAAATACAAAGCGATGCAGAAAACAAAAATGAAAAATGCGAAAGTACAACTGACACTTACCGGCATAAAGGCCTCAACAGGCATCCATCTCATAGAAGAATACATATTCGAATGAATGAGCATTTATACACTAGAAAGGCCACTTATGAATCTCAGCCAATACGAACACAGAGAACAGACTTGTCTTTCTGAGCATAATGGAGCATTCTAGCTTGATTATAACCCGGCATTTTGATGTGATTGGCACTTTGACTTATCTTGCTGCTGAACTGGTCGTACATTTGAGCCCTAAGCATAAGTTCTATATGGCTCTACGTAAGTATGAGTAGCGCCTTTCAAGAACTTACTCAATGAAATTGCTCACTGTCCTATCCCAAAGAATATAACTGATGCAAGGTCTTGGTATGGATTAGTACACCAAGTAGCATGAGAACATTCCCTAAGCCCCATTATGGTTGGTAACGTTATAGCTGACGCACACTGTTTGGTACTCTTATAGCTGACACTCCATGTTTGGTACTCTTTAGCTGACGCACCAAGGGTGGTACCCTTATAACTGACGCTCCATGGTTGGTACCCTTATAGCTGTCGCAGCATGTTTGGTACTTTTATAGATGACGTTCCATGTGTGGTACCCTTATAGGTTACGCCCACTGTTTCATACACTTATTGCTGACGCTCCGTGTTTGGTACCCTTATAGCTGACGAACCATGTTTGGTACCCTAATAGCTTACGCACCATGTTTGGTCTCCTTATAGCAGACGCTCCGTTTTTGGTCCCTTATAGCTGTCGCACCATGTTTGGTACCCTTATAGCTGACACTCCATGTTTGGTACCCTTATATCTGACGCTCCATGTTTTGTACACTTATAGCTGACCCACGATGTTTGGTACCCTCATAGCTTGCGCACCATGTTAGGTACCCATATAGCGGACGCACCATGTTTGGTTCCCTTATAGCTGACGCACCATGTTTGTATACTCTTCTAGCTGACCATCCATGTTTAGTACCCTTATAGCTAACGCACCATGTGTAGTACCCTTAAAGCTGACCCACGATGTTTGATACCCTTATAGCTTGCAGACCATGTTAGGTACCCTTATAGCTGACGCACCATGGTTGGTACCCATATAACTGACGCACCGTGTTTGGTACTCTTATTGCTGACGCACCATGTTTGGTACAGTGATAGCTTACGCGCCATGTTTGGTCCCCTTATAGCAGACGCTCCATGTTTGGTCCTCTTATAGCTGACGCACCATGTTTGGATTACGCAACCGGTTTAGTACCCTTATACCTGACGCACCAGGTGTTTTTCCCTTATAGCTGACACTCCATTTTTGGTACTGTTATAGTTGACGCTCCATGTTTTGTACACTTATAGCTGACGCACTATGTTTGGTACTCTTATAGCTGAAGCTCCGTGTTCGGTACTGTTGTAGCTGACGCACCATGTTCTGTACTCTTATAGCTGACGCTCCATGTTTGGTAAGACAACGTGTTTTGTAAATTGAACTCAAGCAAGAAATATACGGACCATTACTAAATGGGTGACTATTTTATAAAAATTAATTGCTTACTCACCTTCCGGAAGTGACGTCATTATGAGAGGGTTTTTTCACATTATTATTGTTTGTTTTCATTACGTTGTTAAGACAACGTGTTTTATAAATTGAAGTGTAGCAAGACATTACTAAATAGGTAACCATTTTGGACGAATAACAAAACTGGTTCTTTGATATGACGTAGGCGCTTTCAATAGCATATTTAAACATTAGGTATTTGATATGACCGAGGCGCATCCGAATTTTTTTAATTCTTTCTTCAACTAAAAACATTCTTAGTCCGAAACAAAGAAAATATATGGCATACCACCCAAGAAATATTACTGGGTTTACGGGTTAGCGTACATTCCTTACACGGCAGCATAGCAAAAATAGACGACCATAAGATGGCTATTTTTGGTGTTGTCATTGTACCCATGTATTACATCCTCCTTTTTTGAGAGGTATACAGGTAGTGTAGTATCTGTTGAGAGTAGAGAGTCGGCATTAGCGCGTAACTGCGCCTTAGGCCAAACTTAAAGGGAAAGGTTCGGTTTTCACTAATATTTATATTAATATAAATTAACGCCTAAATTAGTAAAGTTAAACGAAGAGATAATTATGCTTCGCCATTGTTTTCACTAATTTAGCATGCACACCGGGGCAGGCAATAAGTGCATAAATAGCATGTGCACTTATAGGTGGTTATAGGAGCGTATTCAGCACCAATGTGGAGATAGGTAGTATTTAGCATTTTCACTGAGGCGGCGATAGATACTTATGTAGGATGCACACAGAGTCTGCGATAGGTACTTATATAGTATCTGCACCGGGGCAGCAATAGGTGCATACATAGTGTGTGCACTGAGGCTGTGATAGGTATGTGTATAGTATGTGCACCGGGGCAGCGATAGGTATGTATATAATATGCACCAGGGGGGGGGGGGCGATTGCTCCATAAATAGCAGTGAAATAGGGCGACCAGGGAAGAGAAAAGTAGAAAGATAAAGAGACGGCTATAGAGAGAGGGGGATAAATAGTAGTGTGCATATAAAGATTTTATACACACGCGATTTTTCTTCTATTTTGTGTTTTATGATCCCGAGCAAAGCCGGGTAGTCCTAATGCCTTTTTCACATCCAGGCAAATTATTGTGAATTTGGTAAAAAAGGGTGTAACGACCTTTGATATTAACATAGCAACCTGCCTTGCTCCAGACTGGAGTAAATAATGTATGCGTTTCCTGCTATTACAAAAACAATGTATATGTTCCACTGAGAAAGCACCGGTATGTTGTCCTGAGGGCTGGCACATCGTCTTTGCAGGCAGCAGATTTTACACAGATGCGAAGCGCCGATATGCACCCATTGAAGGCGAAGCAGCAGCAATCGGATGGGCATTACACAAATGCTGTATATTTATTATGGGGTCCCCTTACGTTATAGTAGTAATACACTACCAGCCCTTAATACAAGTATTTTGCGACATGGACCTGAGTAAGATACATAACCCGCGCCTCTTTAAGCTTAAAGTGTAATCACTCAGGTATTTCTTTACCATTTAACACTGCCCATGTAAGTTGCATCAGGGTTCCTATGCGGTCTCTCGCAACCAAGTCTCTCCAATGAGTAGTATTACACCCCTATCTTTCACACACCCTTCGTCTGAAGACATCCATCTCTCGGATAAAATAGATGATATGGTGGAGGTAGCAACCCAGCAGGCGATGAACGATTTTGAAACAATTTTACTTATCTAATAGTGTGTTTGTTTATCGGGCAATGTCGTTCGTAGTTTCCATGGCTTTACTTCACAAAAAGATTTCTGCTTTTTCTGAGAAGCGATTACTACGTTTCTCTTTGGATGAAGTTTTACTCAATGTGAGTTGTTTGTTTTTCAGAGTTTTTGTTTACTGCAAAGTTACGCATTATTTTCTGAAAGAAAACTCCATAGAAAAAATGATCTGGGGTTAACATAAATATTACGGGTATTATTCTGTTAAAAGAAACGGTTCTGTAATTGTACCAAATAATAATAAAAAAAAATGATTACTAACGTAAATAAAATATTGGTCATTGCTATGTAACATTAATATTGTTTATATATATTTATATATATATATATATATATATATATATATATATATATATATATATATATATATACAGAGAGATAGAGAGAGAGATTGAGTACGACAGATATGATATGTAAAAAGTGTTATTTTCTATAGCAGGTATCTAAACCTTTAAACCAGGGTTGTTTATATATATATATATATATATATATATATATATATATGCAGCACTATGTTAATGTACTATACGGAGTGCCACCTGAAACCAGAAAGATGGCTCGACGGTTTGAGAACCTCACGAGGAAAATATACAAACGCGAAAGTTCCGTGATGTTCAACAACGCTTGCTTATATATATATATATATATATATATATATATATATATATATATATATATATATATATATATATATATATATATATATATATATATGTCGGTGCGATGCCGTATACGTGGGAAGACCAGTGCAAAGGTTTGAATCTAGAATAAAACAACACACCCACCCTGCAATACGCCGGGCCCGACTAAATAATTTAAATTATTTAGTCAACACATCCGGGTCAGCTATTGCTTACCATCTTATTAATAACGCTGAATGTGCGTCGACTTAGACTAGTGACTGGTTTTCTGTCATAAGTAGATCACATTCTTTATTCCACCTCAATGTCCTGGAAGCTATATATATATATATATATATATATATATATATATATTAAGTCAGTCAAACCCTCCTTTTGTAAACAAAAGGAGTGGTTTCTAGGACTCAATGGGATCAACTTGTGACTCCCCCATTATTTTTCTCTTAAACTTGTCACTGGTTTTCATTCTACTTTTAAAAGTGTTTAGTCGTATTTGCTTAATTATTTTCAACGTAGATACTCTGATGCGTGTGGACGAAAGTATATTCATGATTTTTTTAAAAAATTATTTCCTCTCGTTTTCATACATTTTCAATTTCATTCTACCCCCATAAATGTCACAAACGTCTGGATTCCTTGCTGTAATTAAATTTTGTACCACGAAAAATGTATTTTTATAAATATATATATACATAAATATATATATACATAAATATGTATATATATATATATATATATATATATATATATATATATATTCATTTTGATACAGAAAAATTAATACTACGTTCGTACTGTCCGTTTCAAATACAGAAGGACTTAGCCATCCGACTCCCTTCAGCTTCTGTTTCGGAAATGTGAAGTCACCTGTCACTCTCGTTTGGACCCGTTATTTGCTGAGAGCGTTATGTATGTTAGTTTAAATTGAGTGCAAGGAAAATGTTATAAGGTTTTAAATAAGAGGGGTGAAATATAAGAGTTGAGATTTAAACCGGAGAAGATT
The DNA here is from genome assembly GCA_963556195.1 of Sepiola atlantica. Lineage (NCBI taxonomy): Eukaryota > Metazoa > Mollusca > Cephalopoda > Sepiida > Sepiolidae > Sepiola > Sepiola atlantica. The sequence continues at coordinate 23,251,403 of OY744530.1, forward strand.
TAAAGAGATATAAATACTATAAAACAAAAAAAATTAAAAATTAAAAAAAAATGTTTTCATATTAATCCCATGAGCCAATATTTATGAGTATCGTATATTTGGCCGTTACTGTTTTGGTGTTTAATGACGTGTCTTCTAAAGGAATTAGGGAGAGAAAATTGTTTTAAGCATTATACTTTTGAAGAGATAAAAAGGTTAAAGGAAAAACATTAAAGTCACATTTAAATCCTTGATTAAAGGAGTTCAAATCAATCCCAAAGGAATTAAAATAAATATACCACCGGCTGGTCTAAGGGCAGTAACTCTGCGGGGTTCTTGAATGATTTGTATTCGGGATTTAACCTTATTAATGTATAATGAACGCTTATAAGGGTAATAATATTGGAATAGTAATTAAAATAGCTTTTGAGATAAGAGTAAGTATTGGGTCGGTAAGATTGGATCTGTTCGGGAGATATGGGAAATAAGTGTTATGAACGATAAATGATGAGGGCTTATGGGAAAATAATAATGTAAAATGAGGGTGGTACTCTTTTAATGACTGAATGAAATATCTTTAGGAAATTTATAAGTATTGCTTTTGAAAAGTAGTGTGGATATGGGCTGATTAAAGTATATGTTCGTATTATTTAATTTTATTTATATACATGAGGTGTGATAGTTGGGAGAATTTTCCGGAGTGGAAGTCGGTATTTAATGGGGCTATTATGGGGTAATAAACAAGGCAGAAGGGGTGAGAGGGATCAGACTTTTATGTGTATTGATGAGTCCAGTTTATTAGTAGTGGTTGTCTTCTGTGGATGCATCCTTTAAAGATTTCATCGCGAATATTCAAACACACTATATTTGGGGCAATAAGGGCCATTAATACATGGTATTTTTCAGCGTCACACAGACGACATCTATTTATGGCTGGAGATAAAGATGGTACTCTCGGAATTAGTTTCCATTTGATTTGCCCTGCTGTATTACAGAGTGGTTAAGTATCTATACCTATCCATACATCTATCTCTCTCTCTCTCTCTCTCTCTCTCTGTATATATATATATATATATATATATATATATATATATATATATACCTAATGACATTTAATATATACATATCTAAAATACTAATATATATATATATATATATATATATATATATATATATATATATATTATCCACCCGGTTTGTACGAGGCCTGACTTTGCTGAATCTGAAAGAAAATGGCAGCTGAAACAGGTATGCTTATATGTAGCCAATGATGTGTTTATAAATAAAATAATTTATACTTTAATAAAGATCTACTTATAATTGAGCATATGTGTGTTAGCATGAGTGTTTCATTGGATTTACATGTAGAAAACAACAATACAATCAAACCTACACACACACACATATATATATATATATATATATATATATATATATAACTGTATATATAAGTTAAATTAATTAACGTTCTGATTTTACTCATACTCTTTCATCATACAGAATACATGCTAAAATATAGCTGGTCATGTGTTAAGGTAAAAAGATAAAGAAAAGTGTTTTCTGAGACGGTGATTTATGCTGATAGATGAAGACTAAACAAATACGGTTAATAGATTGTCTGCCAATGGGCTTATTAGAAGAATATCCTAGCTAGCCATTATCTAAAGCAATTATGTCGCTGGTCTAATGGGGATGAGATCAACATATAATGTGTCCTGTCAAAAGTACACATATTCCAGGAGATGAGCAGGGGCGTAAGAGTTTGACTTGCTCCCCTAGGGCGTGACCCAGTTTTTTTTTCTAAGATCTCACAGTTGGTCGCATCTGTGTGCCTCTCAGAGAAATGTACTCTGAAGTATTGACACTTTTTGCATTTAGTCGGGCTGAGAACCTTGATTTTGCAAGTCTGTAATTCAAAGGAAAACACACGGGTACAAGTTTAACCTCCAACACTTAACCTGTTACTTGTTTTACACTGGAGTTGTGGTTTTATTTGGCGGGATAAGTTTTATGCAAATTCGCTGAAGTTCTATTCTCAGACAGGCAGTATTGGGTCTGTCCACAGGTGTTTACGAAGCTGTAGTTCTTTACTCACGAATAGTGTGTCAGCAGTCATCTTCTCTATGAGCTATTGAAAATAGTAGGCAAAATATCTCCATCTAAATTTAGCAGGACCCTTCCGAAAACGCTTAGCAGTTTGGCCTGTAGGTTGTGTCGAAACAAATTGAGCTAACTGTATTCTTCACGTTGTACAGCTGTCACTGTAAAGAAACAGATTATCCCCAGCTCTAATGTGTGTTTTACCTTTCTAAGAGGTTTATTTACTGGTGTAACACTATTCTCTTCGACGGATACGTAAAGTAATTTACCTTGACGATTATTGTGTGATGATTAGCGAAGATCTCCGTTCAGTGTTTTCCTCATAGACGCCATTTCGAGTACTATCTCGGTCGCAATTCTCCGACAAACATCCCATGTTCGTCAAGGTCATCACTGTTAAGGATAGCGTCGTCATGTAGGAAAGGTGCATTGAACTACTGCTAATAATTTCGAATTTTGAAATCTGGTACGACACATTATGATGCATCTTACACTCTTGAAATATCCTGGTGTGGCTAACTCGTCAATAGTCTACAGCTGTCAAACCCACAATAGTACAAATACGAATCTTCCCATCTACATAAACATCTACACATGTACGTACACATCTACACATCTACATACACATCTGTTGCGCTTAACCGCTATCCAATACTAAACATGTTGCCTTAAATGAGCGAATATCAAATAAATAGCAGATTTGCTGAAACATCTTATCTTAAAGTTGATAAATCAAACGTGAAAGAAGTCTTCGACGCTGTAACATTGACAAAGTGTCAAAATATTAGATCAATTATCAAATAAAAACATAGAATTGATTACATGCTTCCAACATAAGTTGCATGACAGCATAACTGGCAAGCTAAGAAATGATTGTGATAATTAAGACTACATCTTATTTGAGAGGGGGTCAAATACAGCCGATATATATTTAGTGTTGCAATCATTGGCTTACTCAGATCCAATAGCACAAAAGGCAATGTAATTCTTCACTCGGTTGCTCAGGTATTCTCCCACCGAGCTCTATATTATCTGTAATTCGTTATCTATGTTTGCATTTAATGGACCATATGGAATAATTATTCGGAAAGTAAACCCATTGAATCTGACATTCTTGTAATCTACGCTACAGGTAAGTTCTCGCTGGTCATACAACTCAACAATATATATATATATATATATATATATATATATATATATATATATATATATATATATATATATATATATATATATATATATATATATGATTATTGTTTTTGAAGACTCATTATTTACTTATATTATTATCTAAATTGTACCTGACATTCAAACTGCTTCTGTTGGACAGTTTTAGTTTAAGTCATACGACCGGGAGTAATACATACATATATATATATATATATATATATATATATATATATATATATATATATATATATATATATATATATATATATATATATATATATGCACCAGAATTGGAGAAAATCTTCCGCTATATCGCTTTGTACTCGCTAAACTAATTAGTGGGAGTAAAGCAAACGGATGTTAGTTATCTCTTTCACTTCCTGTGGTATCAACGCGGTTGCAATGTTGTTATGTGTGAGGTTAACGGGTTACATTCATTTGCCTTGCAGAATATTGCATAGACTTCCAAACAACACATACACAAAAAAGATGGAACATGACGATGATCTCATTAATTATTTTTTTAATAATGACATATAGATATTATATATATATATATATATATATATATATATATATTCATATGTATATATTAATACACACACACACACATATATATATATATATATATATATATATATATATATATATATATATATATATATATATATATATATATATATGCACTAGACTGAAAGATGCAGACGCATGTGTATTAAATTAACATTCTTCAATATTAACTTAGAAAATGTGCATACCAAATAGAATCAACTCTACAACTTTGAAGTTAGAATTGAGATTGGAATAATTCAATGTGCACTTAATAACACTTAATCACAAGATCGCTAAAATGGCAAAATATGCAATTGTGTTTATTAGCTCTTTCTTAAATATTTGTTTTTAGATTAACACAAGAACGAAATAAAACACCCAAATATGTTATTCGTAAATCATACAGTTAATTTTGTCTAAATAGAAACATTAAATACCCAGAAACCAATAATGATTTGGGCAAATTTACAAGTTCAGAAAACTTATTTGTGACTTGATTTAGTGACTCAAAGATTAAGTGACTTAATCACTAGACTTGTCTCACTTGATCACTTTATAACACATTTAAGAAATAATCAAGTCGGACATTTTTTTTGAAAATTTTGAAATAAAAAAAAATGATTAGTCACTTGAATAGAATGAGTAAACTTACTACTATTAGGAAAAGTAAAAAAAAATTGAACACAATGGTGCGGACATTTAGAGAGAGTAAACTACAGGGTGTCTCAAAAAATGTACTCACTCGTAGAATGACGAGAACACTTTGCTTCATCGCTCCACACAATTTTGTGTGCAAACTCGACATCTTCTGCACATTTTGCCATTCTAAGAGTGAGTACATTTTTTTGAGACACACTGTATTAGAAAGAATTGAGTGTAAGTCACTTATATAAAAGTTTGGTTTATTCTTTTGTAATTAAAATACACAAAACATGTGGTTTGTTTGTATACAAACAATCGGGATTTTCTGATCTGTAAAGTATGGATACCTTGTTTAATAAAGGCTGAGTAGAGTCACCCACATAATCCACTCCACTCGAAGTAATGTAGTAAAAGCAATCACTCATGGATTGTTCACACTTTTAATGATGCTTTACGCAGATTACACTTTATTTAATTATTCAACTAATTCATTATTGTTTACTTCGACTCTACATTAAATTCTTCAAATCTCAATTCCAGCTTCATTTTAATAGTTACTTGTTTTGTACTTTTTCAGGATTATATTTAATAATATTCATATATATGCGTCCGAATTGTTTCAGTCAAGTCAACTTTTTTTAAAGCATTACAGTTTGAGGATGTACAATTTATTATTATTATTATAATTAAAAAAAAACCACCAAATAACTACCACCCAAAGCAGAATTGGGCATATTCACCTTGAGTCACATATCTTTTAAGTTGGTGGAAATATTAGTAACGATTACTTACTAGGTTACACTGATAAGCATGATGTCATCACTATAATGAAGAAATCAAATTTATTAGTGAACCAGTTTTGGATGTATTACTTATTATCTGCTGCAATGAAATTCATTGAAAACACTATCCTTCGTAATCTGCATAAAACCAATACGAAATGTTAACTAACTTCATTATCATAATTCATTAAAAAATGAGTATATTTAGTATGATTATTACAGACATTTAGCTTTTTTAGACAGCGTTACTACATTATCACAATTCATGAAAAATTAGTATATTTAGTATAATTATTACAAACATTTAGCTTTTTTAGACAGCGTTACTACATTATTAAGTATTGCCCATAGAGAAACAAGTCGCACCAAATTATATTGTAATACGTGTGTATTTTGAAATAAGACAAATTGTACTTAGTATATATCAAATGACACATTTGCCTTTTCTTGACAACTCTACCACATAGTGTAGTACTGTTAATGAAGGCAAATCGCAAATAACTATATCCCAATCACTACAAATTTTAATTTTACAAAATTAATTATACATTTCTTACTAGAGCCCGCAATTAAAATAACTCACTTTTTAGTTTATAAAAAAAGTAAAGTACATTATTAGAATATAGTCAATTAAAACATCTTCCTTTTCTGTACTGCCCTACTACAAGATTCATAACTGTCCATAGCAACATCACAACAATTGACTATACTTTGGTAATTAAGTTTTAAAATGAAGTTATTTGGACATGATAAACAATAAAGATATATTTTTGAATAGTATAACATATAAGATCAGTCTTTTTTGTGCAACTCTACTAAATGATTCAGTACTGCCCCCAGACACACATTAACAAATGAAAATATTCTCTTTATTAATTTAGTGATGTACTTAAATAAGTGAAGTGATTAAAAATAAATTAACAAGCAAAATAGATAATGGGGTAATTCGAGCTCATGACATTATTTTAACTCGTTGAAACCCCAAATATTCTTATTATTATTTAATTCTTCTATTTGTTGTTCTTTTGTTGAATAACACTTTTTTTCGATTCTTAGAAGTTTCATTATTAATAAGTTAATAATGATAAAAAATAATCATATTGTTTTTTATTTAAACACTATATGGTTGTAAATAATGAAATAGCATTTTACTTATTAGTTATATTTCTATAATTACAGGTGTTTTCTTTTGAAAATACTAATTTTATATTGCAATTCAAAGTAAAAGATTCGCAAACAATGTTAAACATTTTCTAAAATTGTAATTATGCGATTAATGTTATACAAAGAAAACATATGTTGAATAGTTTAAATTCAAATTTTAATAAATTCAGAAAAACTGATTTTCAGAATTAGTTTAAGAATAGTAATACTACATTTTTATTTCTGAGTTTCACATGAGTTTAAATAAGTTATAATTATTTCAGAATGAATTAACATATCGTAATTCAATTCATTAAAACTAATTTTCGTTATATGTATTTAATTGATTAAGATAACATGTGATTATGTTCGAAAAGTAAAACGCTTAAGGTTATCTTTAAGAAAACTATTTCTACGTGTCAAAACATCTTTTGAATAAAAATATATATAGAAAAAACACAGTAATTCAGTAAAATGTATTAATTTCAAGAAATTATGAACTTTAATTGTACAAATGACATTTCATTTTTCCAGAGTGAAATTGACAACTGAATGAGTGTCTGTAAGTAAAACTTCGATAATATCGCATAGTAGATAGTGTGTCGCGATGAACACACCGTGTGTTTAATTGTTTATTATACTTTTGCCCTACCATACATTTGAAATTAATTGTTAGAACAATGTAGACCACTTCTTAAATTATATTTTTAGGAATGTTCCTGTTTTTCAATTTTTCCAATTTTGTCTTGTCTTGTTTTCGAAATTAAATAAAATGAGTTTGTTACGCTGAAGAGTACAGATTCATGCGTCAACGAGAAGTAAATGATCATGTTTAACTAAAAAACGTGGTGTCCCAAAATCAACAAAAACAATTTTAGACGACACTTTTACAATTGTTGAGTCTCGTTACGAGGCAAGTGATTGTTTTCCTGAAATTAAATACGCTCTACTCAGCGCTACAGTTCCCCATGTAAGAGAAGCAGAATGGCTCTTTACCATTTCTGGACGTTTTAGTGGAAAGGACGGGGAACAAATTCACATGAACTATATATAGGAAACTGACGTTTACAGGCCTGTATATTAGTTGGAATTATTGTTTTTCCCATGAGTAGAAAGATCAGTTTGGTCAAAACACTTGTTCACCGCGCACTGATGGTTTGCACTTCCAGCAAACTTGCAGCTGAACTTAGAAAGATAAGTGATATTCTTACAAAAATGGTTTCCAAGAGGATCTTATTTATAAATGTGTTGATCGAAAACTTGCGAAATTTAATGCCAACATTTTGTTTGGTCCACCCAAATGTCTTCTTTATTTGAAACTTCATTTTATTGGTTCTATCAGTAAGGGCTGTTTGATAAAATTCCATCGGTTGTATCTCGATGTTTTTATGCAGTACAGCCCCGTGTGGTGTTTTGTACCAGAACTGCCTTCCCAGCCTTTCAAAAGGAAATACTTCCTACACTACAGAAAAGTTTGATTACATATAAATTCAAATGTCAGTGTGAAGCGAACTATGCTGGTCGTACTCTTCAGCGCTTGGAAGTCAGAGTGACCCAGCATAACCCTGCATGTTTTTGAAGATCACGTGTCGTAAAGAGGAGTATATCAATGGATACATCCGGGTCTTTATAAAGAACCCCCGGACATTTCCAGAGCACATCCGGGCGCTCACAAGTCTACGAGTTATCCATTGGACAGCACTTGTATGATAATAAATAGGGCGGTGAGGCGTACTCCGATGGATGTTTTCACATTGTACACAAGTCCCGTTCCAAACACCATCTCAAGGTGTTGGAGGCAGTGAGTGTTACAATGCAAAAACCATCGCTATGTAAGCAAAAAGAGTTGTCGCAACAAATTAGACTTATTTGGAGACTTCTAAAACGGTAAAAATGAAAATAAAATACTTTGCCTTTTATGCCCATTTATTCCTTTTCGGTTTAATGCCATTATTCAATCTCCCTGTTTTTTTTTGTTTGTTCTCCTCACGTTACTCTTGTCCCCGTTTTTAAGCGATATTCGCCGACGTTTCTCTTGACAATGTGTCGGCCAAAAGGTACATTGGAAATTAGTTTTTATTTTGTTAATTTTAGTCGATCTTTTTATTCTTTTAAAAAGTTTTTAATTGACGATTAAATATATTATTTAATATTTCCTCTCTTTTTTTTCTTGTAATAGTGTCTCGACTCGCTATGACTCCATTCATCATATTTAAAAACAATATATATATATATATATATATATATATATATATATATATATATATTTATATATATGTGTGTGTGTGTGTGTGTGTGTGTGTGTACATCTATCATAGACGGCAAATATAGCTAAAAACATGTGATTTTATCTCGATTTCGGGCGGAATTATTCAGCACTATACGTGCTATACATTGATGTATTCCGAAGACGTATCTTCTTGTAGAAAATGTATTATCATTTAGTATCATGTATTATAATGTATTATAATGTATTATAAGGTCAACAGAGATTTGTGTTTTTGTTTTACATTTATTCACTTTAAACAAGGCATAGTCTACTAAGATGTAAAGGCAAACTGGTGTTAAGAGCTATGTTAATTGCGGCTATTCTAAGTGCAGAGCCGTGTAGCAAGATGTGTGTACACATTACATTCACATCTTTCCATTATGGAACGGTCGTAAACACTGGGAGCAGCAATAAAATTCGTAATACCGAGGACATAATAAGAATCGTTAGCACTATCTATGTAACTTTAGAGGAAAGGATGAGGTTTTGCTGCGATTAGAGTTTGTTAGTGATATTTACGTTAAGTGCATGAAGTGTATCGGAGCATATTCGGTGGAAGTACTAATACAACTAGCACAGGGATGTAACTTTGCGACGATTCGTAAGCGTCTGGAGCTTGGTAGACAGTAGTGAAGTATTAAGTGAGAAACTCTGTTTTGAACTCTGTTACAGGGAAGAGACTTGTAGTCAGTGAACCAGCCGATATGTAGCAACAGTATTTGTGCATAGGTTAATTCGGCTTTGTAGAGATATTCATTCCTGGCAAGTATATGATGTGCACTTGCCCGGTAGACAGAGCCAACCTTCTTTGCAGCACATAGTTTAGTACTTTCACTATTGTAACTTAAATGCACACTATTGTCTATGAAACAAATAAATATAAACCGAATTTATGTTAATGAAATAAAAACTGAAATATAACAATTGACAAATCGATATATTTTTAAATTAATGTATATATTTGTATTTTTTGAAAATGTTTGTGAGTTTCTCAATTCGGCATGTATAAAAGACTATAACAATTATAAGATATAAAATATGTTTTTCAATAAATGTAATCATTCATTGAAATGATAATAAATTATCAGAAGTTTGAAACAGCTTCTCTCTTTAGTTATCGTCTGTCTGAAAAATCTATTTTTCTGTCCTAGTTGTATGTACACAATCTCATTCATCATATATTTAAAAACTACAAAGCGCACTCTTTTCGAAGACCACCTGCTTTGATTATTTGCAAAATTTGATACATCGACGTAGCAAAGAAAACAAAAAAAATTGGAGAATTTAATTTATACTTTAATTCGAAAACCCGGTATTATTTTGTTGACATTTTCTGTCTTGTTGAATAACGATGGAATAATACACTTTACTTTTTTTCTGTTGAAATTAATAACCTCATCTATAAGTGTGCATCTATGAAATAGAATATAACGTTTTTGCGTGTGCAACCATTTATAGTAAGAAACACTCGATAGTGTTCTTAAAATATAAATATTATACACGTTTACAAATTTTCTGAAGAACATGATGAGGTGTTTCCTAACACTCCTATTCCCTTTTTTTAATTAACTTACGGACCATTTACCAGTATTTTGCACGATAAATATAAATATAAGTATAGGTTTCATTGCAAAAGACGGCTAAACAAATATTGCATTGTTAACTTTGAAGAGACACTAATGTCCGTGTATCGCTTCCTATTTTGTTCAATGAGAAAAAAGAAGATTATTTTAATTTAAGAGCATTAACATGTATATTAATCACTTACTGGTAAAGATATCAGACTGACCTCATTAAGGTTGCTGTTAAAGTAAACTCATCCTTATATACTGCTATGTGTTATACACTTACTATATTAGAACCTGGGCAACGCCGGGTTACCTTGCTTGTATTATATATATTCGAAATAAATTAATTTCTATATTAATGTACATTCATTCATATTTTTATGATTATTCAGATAGTTAGGAGACACTGGGACAGGCGAAATAAGAATTATTACAGTAGTAATAGTAGAACAACCAAATACTTGAATATCTGAATGTATAACTAATCATTTTTCCCTGAGAATATAATGTTAAGATAGACACACACTAGTGTATATATATATATATATATATATATATATATATATATATATATATATATATATATATTATATATATATATATATATATATATATATGTTTTTTGACGGTTCACCAACACATTTCGTTCAAGACATCATTCATAACAACAAAAAACGTTTCCTTTCATTGCATATTTATTTTCCAGAATTTTCAAAGTTAAAGAATGTTTCCCTACACGTGTTTCTCTACTCAAACAGGTTCTTGCTTCGCAGCTCATCAGGGGAAATATATACCTGGAATATTTACCCGAACAACTGACAATACCCGATGTGGGGTTGGCTTAATTGAGGCTATTTAAGAAGGAAAAGGAAAAAAAAACCATCGTAAGAGAGTAGTTCAAGAAATGTTCACACTATGGTTGTTACTATGCATACCCACAAGAAATGTGTCCCAATGCAGTCCAAAAGGAATCGGGAACAATGTGTGAGAATACACCTCACCTCCTTATCGGGCGGCACAACGATGAAGGTATCACCCCCAAACAAAAACAAAACAATCAACGCACAATCCACAAGTTAGCGTTCAAGACCACTGATAGTGTGTCCATCTCGCATATATTCCATCCAAAAATCAGCATGAACGTCCGTTAGCAATGTATGTGGGCGTACGAATCTTTCTCTAGAGCTTACCTGCCATTACTCGGGATAAACATAGAACGAGGCAAATGATCATGATCCCGCACCCTGAATAAAACCCCATAAATACCAGATACACACTATTCATCCATGATACTGTCTCTAAAAATGTAGATTCTATTTTAAAAATAATCCCTCAAAAATAACTTTCTAACGGCTGGGACGGCTTTTTACATTCTGGGAAAATAGTTTTTACTTAATGTAATTGCTAGAGCGACCTTGTTGTTATTTATCGGAGTAGACATAGCTCGAAGTGAATAATCCTAAATCAGCAGAAAACAGTTTGAGAAAATCATGTATATACCAAAAATAAAGTATTACTACAAACTACTGTTTACACAAATCTAGATTCTATTTTTAAATAATTTTAAAATATTTCCCTAACGGCTGGGTCTTCCTATAACACTCTGGGGAAAATATTATTTCATAATGTTTAAAAATGGGAGACTCCGTTATCATTTTTATGATTGAACCAATTTCTATTCTGATTGGACGTAAATCGAGGCAGATAATCCCAGTTCCGCAGAAAAAAAAAACACTTAAAGTAAAATACATATACCATAAACAAAAAACTAATACAAAACACTGTTTTCACAAACTGATTTATATTTTTAAATAATTCTAAACGGCTGGGCTAGTTTGATTTCCTCCCGGGAAAACATCATTTTATTCTTATTTAAAGATGATAGCATAGTAGGTTCTATTTTTAGAAGCGATTGATACGCTTTCGAATTACACTTAGGTTGGCACAAATAATCCTATTCCCGCAGAAAACATCCTGAAACAATCGCATACCAGAAATAAAATGTTATTACAAAATAGTGTTTTCAGAAATCTTGTCTCTATTTTAAAAACAATTGTTTAAGGTCGGGGCCGTTTTAAACCTTTTTGGGAAAATATCTTTCTATCCTGTTTAATGACGAGATACTTTGTTGTTATTATTTCCATGGCCGAACCCTTCCGGTTCGCAGTAAGCATACATCGAGACCAAACGATCCTAGTTCTTCAGAAAATATTTTGAGAAATCAAATATATACTAAAAATTAACTATCAATACAAAAGTACTGCTTTCAAAAATCATGTTTCTATTTTTTAAATTAGTTTCAGACGGCTGGTAGGTTTTTTAAAAAATGATTTTCCATTCCGGGCACACATTATTTAATTTAATTTAATTTAATGTAATCTAATTAAATTTGATTTAATTTAATTTAATTTTATTTAATGATGATAGCATCCATGTTTTTATTTTTATTTTTAGAGCTGATCCATTCCCGTCCGCAGTATACATAGTGTTGTGAAGTTGTCCCACAGTAAATAATAAATAAAGGAAGTCAAGTCGAGGGTTGGTTTAACAAGTGTATTAACAAAGTAAGAAAGTGAGTAGCTCTTTGCTAGACAGTTACAAGACTGTGCTTTGTCTTCAGTGTCTCTGGTGACTCGCACTATTTATAGTGACAACCGGTGTAGTTTCTCCTGTGTAAGAACGGCCGGTGTAACACATAGGATGGGGTTAGTGACTAATGTAAATATCGTCAAGTGCCAGGAGCTCGAATTAGTTTTACCCAATCAGCTATGCCTTAAAACTAATCGCAGTTAGTGATATTACAAATAAGTTCTACCCAAGAAAACAAGCGTTATATAGTTATTTACATACAAAATGTTTCGCTGTGTCATAGATCTTCAGTGCGGCTAGAATAGCTACTGTCTCAAGTGAACATATTTAAATATGCATGTTGGACGACCCTATCGCCGTTTAGCATGCTGTATCCCGTGTTCAAGCCCCATAGATGCTTTGACGCAGTTACTCAAAAAAAGATTCGGATAATCTTTTATCCTGTTGAACAAATCTATTTTCTTTGTGCAAATGTAGAATAACAACTAAATATAGTATGTGTTGAAACGGAAACAGCATGAAATATGACAGCAGTACAAGAATAAATGATATATTACATTGAGAAAAGACAAGAAACAAATAAATTATGGAATATTTTGTGTAGCTACTGAATAAATTATTAAGTCGGAACAGTTGTCTATTGTTCTCAGAAATTGTACAGTATTGATTCAATGTTGGATATATCAGTATAGGCGTTAAGATTAACATTCAGGATAGAACAACCTAATTTTAAACACTAACAGTTTAGTTTATAATAAGTGTTGATGAATATCGTTTTACATACACAAATGAAAAAGGGAGTGAGGAAATGCCATTATTTCAACTTGATCGTTCTGAGGGGGTGTTCGCTTCTATGTAAGCATACGATTAGTATAGTTATTTCATGAAGGCTACATAGATGCATCTAACTCAATACTTATTAACCCGTGTTGTATTTCTTTTATTAGTAGTGTTTACATTATAATGAATATTATTACATGTCTACTATTATTACTAGCAATAGTATACTGTTGATATACGTTATTTTAAACGTACGTTGTTACCCACGAAGAGGGTAAATGCTTGAAGGAAGGTTTCATGAAAACAACATATATATATACAAAACTATTCCTAAAAAATGAAGTAATGCATGGGAAGAGGGTATCATGAAAATAAACTAAACTACATCTAAACAGGAATGTGATGTTTTGTCATGGTTGTTTAATTGCGGACGAACATATACTACACAACCAGAGGATCTAGAGGAAGAGGTGGTGCCCCGGAGGCTGGTCTCGTTAGAACTGACAAGATGTTTCACTACCTACCTTATTCAATTAAGTATTGAACGATTTTTCATTAATATAATTAATAAGATCCTTTCGACTGCATACCAACACATAAATAATCTACATTATTAATAGATGTTTACTTACTCGGAATGTTCAAACGTGTCACTATCACTTATTTCGTACTGATAATTACCAGCTGTGCTCACGAGAGTTCTTCAAACCAAATCATCATGCGTTATCACAGCAGCCGATTACCTTAGATTTTTCGCTTGAAACAGTTTTTGGCATTCTTTAGTATTTAAGTCCGAATAAGCCTCCCCATGAGTACCGTTCTCTCCGTATATTGATGTTCTTTCTCCGTTCTTTACATATTTCTTAAACATCCTCTGCTAGTACACATTTTGTATGCGTGTGTATTGCTGGTGTGTCAGATTATCGGATCTCTGTCAGTTTTTCTTTCTTTTGATTACTACGGTATTGTTTCTATATTATTGTCATATTTCTATGTTATTCATTTTCTTTTCACATAGATCTGATAAGTACCATCTTTCAGGCGCAGTGCATTGTTCATAGTCATTAGTTTTCTTGTTCTCTATTACATGGGCATTGACAGTTCAGCCATCTGAAAGGTCAGCATATTTTATTGGAGATAATTCCGATGTATTTATTATTTGTATTTTATTACTACTATATGATATAGTTTCAAGGAGTAACATGTACTTACTTTAACACGAATACAGATAAAGTTCTGATGTGGTGACAATCCAACTACCCCAATATTGATACTCTGTATTTTGAATAAATAAGAATTACTTCAGTCTAGATAGACGTCTTATTAACTGGACGAGGACGGAAAAGATAAAGTGTAGTCTCGGAACTGGCACTACATTTTTCATCTTAGCAAAAACTACCAAGAAAATTAAGCGTTATTTTTTTGTCAAGTATCCAATTCTAGTGTTTTCTCTATTTCTACGATGGGGTGCACCTCCAGAAGTCCAAGATAGATTAAGTGTCATGTTAGTATTGCGCCATAATTATATGTCGATTGAGCATTCCAATGCCCACTGCCATTTGAGTGTTCCCTTCTACAGACTTAATATTTAGAATTCGATCTGAATTTGCTAGCTAAAGTTAATCATTTCAACTCACTAGGAGTTCTGACAAAAGTCATTGTCAGTGAATGCTTCCCGACAATAATCAGTGGTATTTCCTGGAATCTGAGTGGCCACAAGCCGCCTAAGATTTCCAGTATTATCCACCTCTTTTCGATAACCACCGCAAACAGCCATTTATTATTGATGTATCGCTGGTAAAGCCCATTGGTCTTCTCTGTAATGTGGGTGGCAACAATAATTATATATTAATTTATTTAATTTTTTGTTTGATGGAGGGAGGAAGAGCGAAAGGGAGAGGGGGTCTATGTTTTTTTCTTGCAATTTCTGTTCATTGGTTAATTTTTGTGTTGTGTCAGCTTAGGCCGGTGTAATTTATTGAGGGTAGGGGAAGCTTATGAAGTGAGGTTTCTTTCAGTTTCTGTTATCTGGTTCGTTTTATTTTCTTCCTGTTTTAAATGCAATGTTATTGGATACCCTTCGTAGCTTATGCGGCTTGGTTTCTGAATTCAAGAATGTTCCTTAAGATTGCAGTTGTTTTGATGATTGCTGCCCATTGTATGGTTTCAATAATTCCTTTGATTCCAATTTCTCCCAGTCTTTTATCCAGGTGTTTTGCTGATTGTTCCTAGTGCCCCTACAATTATTGGTATTATACTGACTTTCTTCATACTTAATATTCTTTTAAGTTCTCTGCCTTGTTCTGTGTATTTGCCTAGTGTGTTCATCTGTTTGATATTCACTCTGTGGCCTGCCGGAACGGTTTTGCAAGATTGTTCCTTCTTTTCGATTATAATGACATCCGGTCGCCTTGCTTGTATGAGTGTGTATGTCTGTATATCTATATCCCAGATGATTTCGTGTGTTTCTTTTTACTAATACTGTGTCTGATTTATGTTTGTAGCATTTGGGTATTCGAAATTCAATCGTTTGCACAGTTCCCAGTGTACTGCTTACTCCACACAGGCGTGCTTCTATTGTATTCTGTGTGGACGAGTTTGCTATATTCACTTATTATATTATTTACTGTTTCGTCTCTTTGTCCACACAGTCTGCATTTACTGCTTTCCTGGGTGTTATCTCTTTTAGCTTTAATGTAGTTTGCCCTAATCGCATTGTACTGTGCAGCCATCAGTAAAGATTCAGTTTCTCTGTTCAAGTTTCCTTTTCGTAGTCATGCTTAGCAATGTTCGTTGTGTTGTCTCTTGTCAGTTTTAGGAAGCGTCCATGTAGTTGTTTTACTTTCCACATTCCTTTCTTGTCTTTTTGTTTCCGAGTTCGATGCTTCCCGAGTTGCTCGTTGAAATAGTGTCTCTTGTTGTGGCGGATATCCTTTCCGTTTTCTGAATTATTTATTTCTCTAGCTCTTTTTTCGAGTCTTCCACACAATATTCTACACTTACCACTCTTCTCCCCTCTTTGTTAGTTTTCATGAAGAGTCTGTCTGGAAATAATGCTTGAAGTAGTGCGTTGTGCATGTCTAGTAATTTTCTAGTCCTCTTGTTAATGTGTCTGAGTTCTTCTTTAGTCCAGCCTATGAATGGTCCAGAGCATCTTATTACCGATACTGCCAAAAAGTGTATTCTTTTTACTAGACGACTGCTATATAATTTCGTTTCAAGGAAGTTTTTAAACAAGTAGTCATGTATCATAACATTGATTAGTGCTTTCTAGTTCGCTATTTTCCTTAGGGTTGCCTGAATCGTTTTTTCATTAATTTAGGTATGTGCTCCTTCTTCAATTTCCTGTCATTTTTCATGTTTTTGAGCCATTTTGTTGTGTTTTTTAGGCTTTCCCCATATCTTGCTCTAGAGGTATTTTATCTATGTCGAGTCCGGTTGTTCTGTTGTTCGCTGGCGCCATCACTTTTTTTTGGTGGTGGGAGCAGTTTATAAAATGTATTGCAGTTTCTGTTCCTTGGGTTCATGTAGTAGTTTTCTTACTGTAGTTGTGTTTTCTTCCCATTTAAACCTCCATGTAACTGGTTACTGTTCGTAGCTTATGTAGGTTGGTTTTCGCATTCTATGATTATCTGCACGATTGGACCTGTTTCTATTACTGTCGTCCTATTTATAATCTCAGTGAGCCCTTTGATTCCAATTTCACTTGGTGTTTATCCAGGTTTTTTTGGTAATTTTCCTCATACTCTATGTTTTTGGTATCATACTGAGTTACTTCATGCTCCATATCCCCTTTACTTCTCGAGGGAGGTTCCGTGTATTTTCAGTCACCTTGATCTTCACTCTGTGGCCTCCTGAAACCGCAATATCTACGACTGGACATGATTATTTCTTCATGTTGAATATTATTATATCCGAGCATCTTGCTTGAACGAGTTTATCTGTGTGCACCTGCTTAGTCTAAAAACGGTTGTGATTTTCCTTTTCCAGTACTGTCTTTGGTTTATGTTTGTACAATTTGTTCGCATTTTCGCAATGCAGTCGTGTCTATTCTTGTATTTTGTTTAGGCTGGTTTGCTGCATTCGCTTATTATTTGATTCACTGTTTTGTCTATTTGCCCATACAATCTACATTTACTGTTTTCAGGGGTTTAATCTATTTTATATTTATTTTTTCATGTGAAGCTGTCAGTAGACATTTAGTTTCTCTGTTCAAGTGTCCTTTGACTAGACATGCCTAGATGGTGTTGTGGGTCTCCTCTTCTCGTCAGTAGTAATAAACGTCTATGGAGCTGTATTCTTCCTAGTTTACTATTCTTCATTTTTTGTTTCTGGTTTCGGTGCTTCCCGAATTGTTCATTAGGGCGGTGTCTCTTGCTGCGGTCATCAGCCTATTATTATCATTATTATCAGTATTATTATTATTAGTAGTAGTAGTAGTAGTAGAAGTAGTAGTAGTAGTAGTGTTAGTAGTAGTGGTAGTAGTAGTAGTAGTAGTAGCAGTAGCAGTAGTAGTAGAAATAGTAGAAATAGTATTATTAGTAGTAGTAATAGTAGTAGTAGTAGTAGTAGTAGTAGTAGTAGTAGTAATACCACTATTATTATCATTAATTATTATTCAATAGGAGGCCTTACACTAGTAATTACCCGGGACGCCTACTTTTTAACCAATGTAATGTTCTATGTAGATTGAGAAAAAAATCTACTCAGATGGCCGCTAGTGTCTACACTTTCCATCACATTTAACCATAGGATTGCACACGAGTATAGCAGTCTTTGTAGCCTGAGTTAATAGAAGTTTCATAATGATTAGATTCTAGTAGTATTCCTACCTATATAGTCGATATTTAATTATACCATCTTGCATCGAGTGTTATATTCTATCAACTGTGCTGTGCTTAATCCAGAGTGAAAGTGTCCGTATTCATAAACATGTTTTCACGTATATTTAGTTAATTCTAATCAATCTTAGTATACTTAATCCTTGTTTCTAACTGTTGTATAGAAAGGGTGTTTTCTTGCGCATTTTCGTAAGCCTTAATTTAGATTCTATATGTTTTACTATCTATTTCTGTTTTCTGATAAACGTTCATATTCCTCATACAAAGTGCTTATTTTACTAATGAGTCACCGCTTATAAAAGTCTGGAGGCCAATCGAGGATAAGGATTATAGAGACCGTCAGTAGTGTTTGCCACACCGCGCGATGCTTGGAAATAACCGTGAATGGGCAAAATATTTCTTAAGAGGAATTGATTATCTAAGAGTACGGCTACACAAGTGTTTGTTTTAATTATATTTGAAGACTACTATTTTGATTCGGTTACAAAACAGCTTTATTTTATTTTTATACTAACGAGGCGTTCTAGAAAATCTATTCATGAATGTTTCTCTTGGTTATTGGTACAAAAAGAAAGACACGTGATTGGATATAAATGTAGCCAGGCGGGTTATATCTGTGAATGTTTCACAGGGAGCAGAATTGGACCTTAGCTGAGCCCCCACTGTGAACATATCGATACCGTAGAGAGAATATAACAACATCTCTTCTGTGCGAATTGGTTTTCAGAAAGAAAAAAAGCTCATCTCAACTAGATTGAGAAGTCGATTGTGTACTCTGCTCTGGTAGGAAAATGGCACTATTCGAGATATGACAGAAGTACTCGATCGTAAGACGGATCTGGCTCTTATCTTGGTAGATGTTTCGTCAGGAGTTTCGTATTTTCTTATATATATTTTCTGTATATTGAACCAACATTTTTTCCAACCGCTCTAGTAACAGACTTAATGTAATATTTCATTTCATGTCTGAAGAAAGAACTTATCAAGGACGGAGCTGCATTCATTTACACTGGGTAGAAATGAGGATCCAAGCGTTGGTGGTGGAAAGAGCGAAGCTTGGTTTTGGAGGCGGTAAACGTGACATGCCACGTGTGGTCTGCCTAGATATGCACATGTTATTTCAGGATATGTGTTAGTAGATAATGTATTACGACCAGGAAGAGGGTAATGCCAAAAAAACGATCTTTGAGGTTCGCCAACATTGATATTTTGAGTTTGGAACTTTTGCCCGCCAAAAACGTCTTTAAAATATTTATCTAAAGAGAAATATTTTATTGTACGGACGGCATTTCAGATATTCCCTTATTAGCAAGTTTGTGAAGCAAACCTTATGAGGACACCCTACCAAAGGTATTTGATATAGCAAGCTATCGTCATAGAAACGAAGCCCTAGTCGAGCGATTGACAGATTTTGTGCGATATTACAGTGAACACGACAGCTGTAAAGCTTGCTAGACGGATTCCATAGTGCTTATCTATAAGTAGATTGTGTAAGTCGTTGACGACTCTTGATTAATTACATATTCAAGTAACTGATTCATAGCGCACAGTAAACTGATCTCGTTGTACTGAGATGCAGAGGTGCAGAGGACCAGCCCCCCTCCCCCCTGTATGGTTAAACACTGCGCAGACCAGCGAAGTCTTCCAGGCTGAGGAAAATAATTTATTTTTAAGAAACGACTGAACAAATTTGTAAAGATTGGAAGTAGTGCTGGTTAGATACTATGACTGGAATGTTGTCCGGACAAGTTGTTGTGTTGGACGCAAGGTGTTAGATAAGTTTGGCAACATCATGTATAAATATTCGTACGTCGGTTAGGGTTGTTGAGGAGAATATTAAGAGAAGTACCAGTAATCACAAATTGCTGAGGAGATAGCATCATGTAAATTCATCGGATTTAGTCCTTATATTTATTGAGGACTGTTTGTTATTCTAAAAAAATAATAGAGCCACACCTTTGATTCGCCACTCTAGAATAAACAGACTGTGCGTAAGACTCTTTAGACTTGTAGATGAATCTTTCTCCGTAATGTTGGTTAGTTTAAAAAGAAGATTTGGTTTCAGAACATCTATTTCATTAGAAACAATTGGAATAGTCGTTTCAGTTCGCAATAGCTACATCATATATTGTAGTGTGACAGTTTTGGGTTGTATAACATCTCAATACAAACTATTATCGAATCAGATATATCGGATGCGATACAGAACACGTTCTAACTGAAAATTGTAACTAGGGATTTTAGATATCAAAAATGTTTAGCTGTTCCTATAAGCCATTGAATTTCCGTGCAATATCTGCGGTGAAAATAGTCATCAGAGAGATTGCTAAATTTTTTTAATATCTTAATTGAAGCAACTGAGTAATCTGAGGATCACATTGAAGACGGGGGAGTAGTTATTCACTGTTCTGAACAAGTTGTCAGAAAAAGATCAACAAGGTTGAAATATGTTTATGATAATCAGGTACGCGTGTGAGTGTGTCAATAATTTCAATAAGCTTATATGGTCGGTATTGTGAGAGTTCTCTAGCAACTCAACATTCTGAACATTAAAGTCGCAACAAGAATACATTTTACAATTAGGAAGATCAGCCAAATATTCTTTATTTTGTCAGAAACTGTCTGAATAAGAGTAACTATTTGGTGGGCGGACGATAGAGGGCAAATAGTTGAGCGGTGATGTGAGCAAGTGCAATACGAACACATATATTGTTCTGTCCCATGTTAATGGATTTCGACCTCTCAAATATTTGAATGCAGTCAACCCGAACGTTCGAAAAGAAGACCTGGGCTGAAGCATCTATGTAAGCAGTTGGGGTTCTGTGTTTATGCTCATATTGTTTTTGTTTTAATGATATGATTGGACGCCTCGCATAAAAGGTGAGCAGTGAGTAGGAGAAAGATACTCATTAAAGGGAAAAAAGCCGTATCAGATTCCAATAATATTGTATCGATTGAACACTTACCACGTAAACTACTACTACATCGCTCAGCCTCCATTCACCAAATAGCAATACTTCATCTCTGCTATTTTGCACATGCTGATAAGACATCCTCCTTTTGAGTTATTCCAAGGTTCTGATTCTTTTGACTATCAGATGGAAAACGTCAGACCAGATATAATGTTACCTTAGTAAGATAGTGACAAAAATACAAAGCGAGAAATTACTTAAGTAATCTTTAAATTATGTTCCCACTGAACAACTACTGCATCAGCGAAACAGCAGAGGTTGTTGTCCCTTCATCAGAAACATATCTTGTGCAGAGTGAGGACTGAGATACAAATTAAGGAAAGGGAAGGTGTAAGTGCTGCTAAAATAAATCCACGATGTTTTCTACTCTCCATTGGTTTGAGCCGTCAGTATATTTTTAGAAAACATATTTATTTACTGAAAATATTTTTGAATTAAAACTTCAGAATAAGATTGAAGTATATCGTCTTAACTCATTTGTACGAGCGGTGTTTCGATATATTTTTATTTCTTTTTTTATATTTGTCAATATTATTCGCCTCATTCAAACATAGTAGAATCAAGAATATCGTTTTAAGATATTTCCAAAAACAATTGGATAATGAATAGTAATTAAACATTGGAGTCGTCAGTAAATTAAAGTTTTAGGAGAATTTAAAAATAAAAACTCAAAGAAATAAAATGATGATCAATTTTCTTTTTACAAATTAAGTTTTATGTGCGGGGGACGGAAGACATTTTAGCCGGTTAAAATGGAATAGTGCATGCCGCTTTGATACACGGTTATATACATTAGCGGTTATAGTTGTTTCCTTCATGTGTTATCCTTCTCAATGCTACTCACCTCATTTACAAAAGAATGTGTCTGGTGTTCTGTAGTCTAGTTAAACCATAGTTGCATCTAGAGCAGCGTGTTGAGATATTATATAGAACAATGTAGAATTATATTAACAAAACGTTGGTAGTGTTGCAAAGTTAAAGTTTGGAGGAGAATTTTGAAATAAAAAAGTCAAATTAAAACAGAAAAATAAATAATAACACTTATTTGACAAATTACGGGTTATGAGGGTTGGAGAACATGAGTAAAGTATTTTAGCTGGCCATACTAGTTAAGAAGAATACATTTTAGTAATAGCTGCTTTGAAACAAGAATATATTTATTAGGAGTTATTTTTTTATTTTCTATTACGGTAATTCTCTTTTATCTCCCATATGGCCGTCTGCTCACTTGCTAGTTTTACGTGTGTACTTAGTTTTCTATTATCTTCAGCTATAAACTATTGGGGCAAGGGGTCTATTTATTGACCTTGTTTTATTCCCCTCTTGAATATTATCATACTGATTTTCTCTCTCTTATAAATATGCCCGTGTGTACTTGCAATGCTCCAACTGGAGGATGCTGATCGGTCTAATTAATTTTTGCATCCTTCTCAAATGCTCATATTTTTTCGGAGGGGCGGGGGTCAGCATTTCCCACTAAATACTGTCGTCATGTCTAGCTTCGCTGCAGGTAAATATAAACATATAAAGCTTACATCTTTGTCATCACAATATTCTTTTCCATAAATTCACTCATAGATATGTCTTTATTTATTCGAAACATTAAACGTCTCGTACAACGTATAGTAGATAGATTTCACAGCAATTAGTAAAATGTTGTTCATTTTGTATAACGAAGCTGATTTTAAAAAAGTATTAGCAATAGAACAGGAATTCACCTCCTTCGACTTCGTCCAACCCCCTTCCTACCGGTGCGGTGCACAGCGGTCGTTTTAGAGGTGAAAACACGCGTTGATCGCTAACATAATGGATGGTATCGTGTCGTTATCGACGGTTGCGTGACTGGCACGGGGCACAACCTCCGCTAGTCTGCACAGAAACGAGAGGACAGTAATAAGTGGGTTCGGGCGGTGGCGACGCCGGTGAATGTCTGACGAGTGTCGTTTCTTTTTGTCGGCTGTAATGTGCGTGTTGATAGTGGGGAAGATGTCAACAGGAAGGGAAGAACGGATTTGGAACAATAAAACGAAATTGTTTTGACGTTTTCCGGAAAAAGACTCTTTTAAAGGCAGAAACTGCGATTGTCGAGTCACCTCAGTGTTGGAACGGGGGCGTACGTAGAAGAAATGGAAAAGAGATTAGGCTATTTAAAAAGCGAAAAGGACGAAGACAAAATAATGATAACGAAGTAAAATAGTGTTTACATGATGTTAATAAGTTTATACAACATTACAAACATTTGAAGCATAGTTGCGACATCTGTCTGTTATAAACATATTTATTTGTGTGTCCATGTTTTCTCTCTTGCTTTCCTTCTGTCTTCCATCTCACCTTACTTCTTTGTTACCCAATTCATCTCTCATATCAAATGTTTAACTTAGGATTTTTTAGTACATCGTCACTATGATGAGGACTGTAAACAAGAAAGATTAAATATTTCAATTATGGCCATATCAATCAATTTGAATATATTGTATTCATATATTTTATTTTAAGTAATGTCTAGATATATATGTATTATAGATGTATATATGCATGCATAAATACTCATATTAATATGTATATATATATATATAGAGAGAGAGAGAGTGAAAGAGATAAATAAAGTGGGCAAAAGAGAGAGATAGAAATAGTACTGATTTTCTTGTACGCATGCACACACATGGAAACATTTTAAAACGCTTAATGTAATGTGATGTTATTCTGTAATGTCACTCGGGTGTCGCTGAATTTTTATTGTAAATGTATTATCTGAACAATGCGAACACATTTTCTGCGCGTTTCTCCGTCGTCCATTTTGGAATGTCTTGTTTCATCAGCTCCTTTGTTCATTTGCTTTTAAAACCTGAGAATAATTCGACGAAGAAGAGAAAACGCTCGTGATCCCTATGAAGCATTCATCGGTTTGTGTTAATGTAATTCTATAAATGTAATAAGTACGAAACTATTACATAATTATCGCCAACACCTTCTATAATACTAACACCTCGTTTGTAACAGATTAACCTCATTCCCCTGAAGATAGACCCGGGTGAGTCTGAAAGTACTTGGAAAAAAATGTTAAACTATGGCAAATTCATCAACCAATTCCCCTCCGAAACTAATATCCTTATTCGGACTATTTAAAGGATCTACTCAAGGATATCTAAACATGGGTTGTCTCTTATATTCAACAATACGTGCCTGCAAAAGAAGATGCTGCCTAGATATACACATATATATATATATATATATATATATATATATATATATATATATAAGGCAATTTGAATTTACCCTGATTACTATGCATTCGTATTGTTCAATTTTATCTCAAAACAATTCGTAATGTCAATAAATCGATGACCTCGTTTCCAAACGTTCCAACCACCTTTACACATGATTGTCAAATAAGATTCATTAAGATCAAAGCACATGGCGTAGATGTATACGCGTTTCCAAAAATTGCAAGACATTATCTTCGCTGTCATCGATTTCTTCGTCACTAAAGGCAATAAATACCTGCCATTACACGCGACGAAAGTTGAAGTTGAAATCATTTCACATCAAAGACTCTTTCGGATTAATATGAAAACTAAATGTGTATTCAATGAACAGGTATTTACTTCATTTGATAAAGTTGTTGACAACGGGGAAATTTAATAAAACAAAAACACTAGTATTTGTTTACGGAAAATAAAGATAGTGGCTCAAATCACTTATTACACTCTGATAGAAACAATGAACATTTCAAATAACATCTTTGAGAATGAACCTACATGTGCACGCGTTGTGTTTTAAGAATGTTGTTTTAATTGACACATGTAAATAAAAGGTTTGTATATTATAAGGTCGGCGTATTATCAAGATTATGAAGCCTGAAAAAGATACTACAAACGTAATATCACACAAAGCTGATACTATTCTGGAATATAACGCACGAGTTCCCCCAATGCTGTCGGAAGTCTTTTTTCTATCTAACTCGAGTTTTCGTAAAATATATTTCCAAGAAAAACTGCCGTTTCTGTCGCTGCTATAATTCTCATCTGTCGTTTACGTTCCGTTATAATTCAACATATCGACCCCTAATCGCCATTAACCGCATATCACAGAGTATTTAAAATTAACGTTGTATTTTGTTTAAATAAGGGTGTTTGCTATATTTACCATTAAACACATAAAAAAAGAATTACCAAATCATTAAACTCGTACATTTTGTCAAATACATATCAGAAAAAATGTTAGTAGACATTCAATTATTTCTAAATGTGATTTGTAAGGGTTATTTTATTTTTAAAACAAAATGGTTATAATGTGTATTGGTATTTGGAGAGAACACATTAATAAAACTTATGATGGATTATAGACAAAAAATACTTAAAGCTAGCTGCATTTTTAGACATTAATGCTCAATACCGTATGAAACGCTTGTTGTTCAATAATGAAAGTAACATATATCTACACACACACACACACACACACACACATATATATATATATATATATATACATATATATATATATATGTATATATATATATATATTTATATATTATAAGAATTCAAAAATACGTATAAAAAATAGTAATCATAAAATCCCTACATGTTAATCTTAGATGTATATAACTATATATATATATATATATATATATATATATATATATATATATATATTGAATTCCTTTCGCCGGCCCGATGAGTTGGTCGCTATTAGCACCAATGAAACAAAACTTGTCGCAACTAATGGAATAAAATCAATATATATATATATATATATATATATATATATATATATATATACATATATATATATATGTATATATACATATATATACATATATATATATATACATATATATATACATATATATATATATACATATATACATATATATATATATACATTTATATATATATACATATATATATATATATATATATATATACATATATATATATATATATATATATATATATATATATATATATATATATATATATATATATATGTTCCGGATGACGGTTCGCCATCCGGAACATCATCAGTGCAGCTGAGGAGAGGAGAAACACCCGATGGAGGGAGAAGCGATCACGCAGGGCACAAAAGACAAGAGTCGCCCCATCACATGCTCACTGTTTAAAAAAACAGAAAGATGAGAAAAAACGAAAAGAAAAAGACTACACACCCTGTTGCAGCCCTGGGTACAATTCTGACCAAGACCAAGACCACGACGCACATCCCCTCTGATCTCCCGAGATCGATGGAGCCAACAACAATATACATATATATATATGTATATATGTATATACATATATATATACATATATACATATATATATATATATATATATATATATATATATTTATGTGTATATATACATGCATATTAAGCTTTTAAACGCAATAAACGGAGTAATAGAGAGTATAAGGGAATATCATATTACGGAAATAACGAGGAACATTATTCAAACATATTTAATAGTCAGAAGGCATTCGACTAACAACCTTTACAAAGAATAACAGAGTTCGACTAACATTAGCAAACTAAATCTCAAGATTTCTTTTTAACCGACACATTTTTAAGGAAAATGTCGGGAAATTTCGTTTTAAAAAGAGAGGAGAAAGAAACGTGGAGAGAAAAAAGTGAAGAGGGGGGGATTGAATATCGCCATAATTCAAAAAACGAGAAAAAGCAAATTCCGCAAAGATATACAGAATATTCAATATATGAACGTGATAGAAGAAAACGTATTTTAAGAGGTTTCTAATAAGTCCGATTTGTGAGGCAATAGTTAGCTTTCAGAGCGATAGTTTCCGAATTGTTACCCTCACAGCCTAGTAGACATCAAGATGGTGATTTGAACAGGCCTTGTGTAAAAACGCGAAAAAACCCATCGGAATACGCCTTACCATATTTATTATTGGCATACAAGTGCTGTCCAATAGATGACTCGTGGACTTGTGAGCGACCGGATGTGCTCTGTAAACGCTCGTATGTTTTTTGTAGGGACCCGGATGCGTTCGTCGATAAATTCCTCTTTACGACACGTGGTCTGCGAAAACATGCACGGATAGGCTGGGCTATTCTGACTTCACAGCGTTGAAGAGTCCGACACACTGACATTTGAATGTGTATATTATCAAACTGTTCTGTTGTGTAGAAAGTACATATTTCTGAAAAGCTGGGAAGGCAGTTCTAGTGCAAAACTCGGGTCTGTACTGCATAAAACAACGAAATACAACCGATGAAATTTTATCTTAAAATCATTTCTGATAGAACAAATAAAAGGAACTTTCAAATAGACGGGACATTTGGGTTGAGCAAAGAAAATGTTGGCATTAAATGTCGCAAGTTTTTTTGATGAATACTCTTGGAAGTAAGAAAATCGGGGAAACATTGTTAGTAAAACATGAATTCTTCTTCTAAGTTTAGCCGCGAGTTTGCTCGCAGTGCAAATCATAAATGCGCGGTGAACAAATGTTTTGACTAAACTGATCATTCTACTTACGGGGACAAAATTATCCGAACTTATATACAGCCGCGTCGGTTTCCTACATATAGTTGTACTGGATTGGTTCCCCGCCATTTCCACTAAAACGTCCGGAAATGTTATAGAGGCATTCTGCTCTTCCTGCATGGTGTACTATAGTTCTGGGTGGAGCGTATTAAATTTCAGAGAAACATTACTTGCTTCGTTACGGTACTAAAAAATGGTAAAACTATCGTCCACATAACGCCAATAACACAAGGGTCTAAAACACCCGAGTAAACAGCAATAATTCCTTGAAAAGTTAGGAAAATAGTTGCTAGGATATCACCCAAAAGGGCCATTGGTCCCCTCTGGGGCCCGAGTGGCAACAAGCCTAGCCAAGGTCCCAAAGCTGTCCGCGCTCTTCCAGTGGAGGTCTGGTTTGCGCTTTCCCTCCTCGACCCTATGTCCATAATGTTCGTGGTGTCAGCCTATTATTATTATTATTATTATTATTATTATTATTATTATTATTATTATTATTATTATTATTATTATTATTATTATTATTATTATTATTATTATTATTATTATTATTATCATCATCATCATCATTATTATACTCACATGTTATCGTCAGTGATTATTCACAGACACCGATCGGTTGTGTCCCTGGAGTATGAGTTAAAACAAGCCTCCCCAGATTTCCAGTACTCTCAACCTCTTTTCGATAGCCACTGCAAATAACCTTGCGGTGTTGCAACAGTATTATTATTATTATTATTATTATTATTATTATTATTATTATTATTATTATTATTATTATTATTATTATTTTTTATTTAATATACACCTAAAATGCATACTCGATCACGCTTCTATGTAATGGATTCTCCTGATAACGCCCTATAAATCATTTCCATCTCTAGCGTGTAATCCCATAATTGAATCTCTTACTACTCTGATACTTATATAGAACACTAAGGTTTAAACAATATTTTTCAATACCCGCTTTTAATATTGTTCCGCCACTACTGATGACGGAAGCGTAAAATGTTGCAATTTAAAATCAAGCAATAAAATGTTATCTTATTCATCACATTCGATAATACTATCATTTATGGACGACATAAAACAGAGTATTCAAACAAATTATCAGATAAGTATGGGTGTGTAAATATCTGTCTCTCTGCATCTTTTCTATATAAATTGACAGGTATAATTATATTGTGCACGGCATTTTCTGTTCTTGAATGACAACATTTGCATAACAACATACTCATGAAAATATGTATTTCTTTCTTATGATAAATATTTCGAATTAACATTCTTTAAACGTAATAATCTGGTCTATTATATGAAATAATACCAAACATAGTTTTAATAG
Source organism: Sepiola atlantica (assembly GCA_963556195.1). Classification (NCBI taxonomy): domain Eukaryota; kingdom Metazoa; phylum Mollusca; class Cephalopoda; order Sepiida; family Sepiolidae; genus Sepiola; species Sepiola atlantica. The sequence goes on from OY744530.1 coordinate 23,280,626, forward strand.
TTTCTATATTTATTTCATTAAATTATTCATATAAACTGCCACACGCTTCCTAATATATATATATATATATATATATATATATATATATATATATATATATATATATATATATATATATATAACTACGGTACCTTACATGCCGTCTGATGGAAAAATAAGTTCTTACATGTTGAGAGGTTATTTTTCCAGTATTGTCTTAATAATTTCCTTCGAATAGTACTGTCATATGATGTTTTATTGAGACACTTTAGTGCGTGATGTTGTAAAGTGTGCTGCGAATAGACGATTTGGTGTCTTCAGAACAATACTACTGAATAAAATAGTTCAGTATAGTCGAGGAAACGATTTTATGTTATATAATTCGATGGTTTTGAATTGTAAGAAAAATGTTCACTTGATATATATATATATATATATATATATATATATATATATATATATATATATATATATATATATATATATATATGAAATTAAAAATGGAAAAGCGGAAGACCTTTTCGCTCAACGTTTTGTCCAAATTTCACGTGGGCTTTGTCAAGAGCGGACGAAGAATACAAAAATTACAAAAGACGAGAAAGTCTGTAAATTATGGGGAATATATATAGTGGTTGGGTTCATGTTGAGATGAAGGGTATGCAAAAAAAAAAAAATAGAAATAAATATATATATATATGCACATAAATGTGATCGAAACATATATATAACACATATACATATATATATATATATATATATATATATATATATCAAATATACATAGAAGTAGCATTGGAAAAGAAGAGGAGAAAATA
>OY744530.1:23286419-23326419 GCA_963556195.1 Sepiola atlantica
AGATACTAGATCGATTTCTAATGTGGGAACATCAAGCTCCTCAAAAAGGTACACTCTGGATTTGTACAAAAGTAAAATTCCCTCATTCTAGAAGGACTTTTCCTTCATTTATTGACCACATAATCGACCGTTTAGAATCTGAGCATATACTACACTTTGTTCCTTGCTAAAAGGCTAAAGAACGTGTTCACAGGTAAGGGTGATATTGCCCCAGGGAAGAATTTTGAAAAAGCGGCTTTGCATGTCGGTATGCGGGCATTTTTTTAGTAATCTGATGCTAATCTGCAATCTGGCCTCTTCCTGTAGAAAGAAGCGTGATATAGCTGAGGGAATTTCGGCTTGACCTCAATCGACAGAGCGTTGCTGTAGTCATAACCTTGACAGACTGACGAAGATACTATCTTCAACGCAAACGCGATATATTTCAAATTTTAACATACGAAGGCAACGATAATTCAACTTACAAATCATGCATGACATATTCTTTTCTCAAGATTAGGGAATAATACGTATTCAAAGTAAAATCTTTCTATTCGATTTGCGCATCTCACGATTAAAGTGAAATTTCAAACTAATGTGTCAAATAGAGAAGAGTGATTACACGTTACAGGCAAACAAATAGTGTATTCTAAACGGAATCTTTATAAAGAGACGAATACGTATAGAGAATTTAAAATAAAATGCATAGTTTCAATCGGCGCGTTAGGGGATGAAAATGATATGAAAGTACCGTCACAGAACGACGAAGTACAAAATAGGGAATCTTACGCATCATCAGTAGAAATAAAATATATAGACGTTGTATATAGATTTGAATTCTCGACACAAAAGTGATATTCTTTCAAGATTCTATTTCCTTGAAATGACAATTGATACAAAGTTGACACTAATATCAATCTGATATACGAGCCCGGGCCGTTTATTGAAAACCTGTCATGAGTCAAATCGTAGTAAGTTTATATTAAATGAAAACACTAACTCTTGTCCGCTAAGCTTTTTTAGTATATATATATATATATATATATATATATATATATATATATATATATATATATATATACTAAAAAAAATAAATATATATATATATAGAGAGAGAGAGAGAGATACAGCGAGAGAGATACATAGACATAGACCGAGACAGAGAGAGAGACAGGGAGACAGGGAGGTAGATATTGAGGATAAGAATATTTCGTCGAATTATATATATATATATATATATATATATATATATATATATATATATATATATATATATATACATCCCTTTTCTGTTTACCCCCATTTCTTTTGACATAGACTTTTTTCAATGACCCAGACAAGTAACTTCCGATCTGGGTTCGGTTGGGTTGACGGGCTTGTTTTTTGCTTTCTTCGTTAAATTTGACAAGCGGGTCGGTACAGGATGTGGTTTCCTCCTTTATTAAAATACACACACAAATTCCGTTCTATTAACGTCGCTCCGATAAGTAGGCACTTTTAATATCGCCTTCCATTCGGGAAAAGTTGTCATATTTGGTTGAATAGCGGGAGAGCGAAGTTTAATTATTTTTTCGCTCCGGTGGAAGCTATGACCGAAGTTGCTGACTAAATTCAATCTTATTTTTGTTCAATTCAGATTTAACGGATTCTCCAATTAACCAATGAACTTTTATTTAATTTGGGTTGTCCAGATCAAGACTTTGGAATTTTAAGTGAGTTTATTGAACATTCTATAGTATTTGTAAATGATTTATTTATCGTTGTAATAATTTACATAAACATTGGATACTTTTCACTTCATCGATTGCTGACGAATCTCGCGACTGCATAACTTTGTCAGTTCTTTCAAGTTCTCGTATCTGGACTGGTACCCATCACCTGGATTAATCTTCAGTCTACCCTCTGGATGTCTATCCTGATCATGTTTTTCAAATTGTTTGACCTGGATGGATTGTGTAGATTTAACAAAAAAGTATGTTTTGGGGTTGACATATTTGATGTTATATATTTTAATGTATTTTTGTATATAGTTTTATATATTTTCAAAGTTTAATTTTATAACCTGTAGTGGTATAACTGCGGTAATGGTCCTCTGAGAGGAGAATGATCTTTGAAAACTCATGAGCTAAAGACTTTTAGATGATTTGCTTGAACCTTGAATTATAATGAAATTTGATTGACACCTTATTTTATTACTTCATTCTATATTATAATATTAATGCTCTATCCAGTATATTGAGCTGCAGTTTTTATCCGGATGTTTCACTAATTGTAAGATATTAGCTGACGCTTATATCTTTTGTGTGATTGCTTCATATATGTATATATATATATATATATATATATATATATATATATATATATATATATATATATATCTGTATATATATATATTCTCTCACGAAATAGGTTTCCCATAGATTTTAGCCAACTCTACTCTCAATTTCTCAGCACTCGTGTATATAGCTTATAGTTCGATTAAATCCCCCTATCAGTTCTGTATTTTGTTATTAAAAGTATCAATAATATAACCCCTCACTCCGCAAAATTCACAATGAGAAGAAAAGAAACATTAGATTTTAGGTGATATTTCGAAATCTGATTATTTTGTAAGTGTTTCAATTTTAATCTCTCTCTCAATCAATCTATATTTATATCTATCTACTTAGGAATCTATCTAGTTATCTATCTATCTATCACGCTCTTCAGCGCTTTACTCTATATATTCAATTGTGACTAAAAAGTAAATTAAATCTGACGATTGTCATAACACTAGGTTAATATTTACCTGAATGTTACTTTTAAAATTGTATTAACTGCGTTGTATCCATTCTGTCAGTCTATAGACTATATCTTATTATGCTCATTCTGACATAAAAAATATAGATAGAGAGATACCTCAATTAATACTTTTAATTCGATAATAATCGCCAAGGCGTATTTATATGTGTATCTGTAAATATGCATGACGTTATGTTAATACATATATCTATTCATATATATATATATATATATAGAGAGAGAGAGAGAGAGAGAGAGAGAAAGAGAGAGAGCGATAGACATATATATATATATATATATATATATATATATAGATAGATAGATAGATAGATAGATAGATAGATAGATAGATAGATAGATATGCACATTTTACGAATAACACGTTCTATAATATAGCATTCAATAGAAAAAACAGTTACAAGTTGTTATAAAACGCAGGAATTAAAACAGAATGCACGATACCCACCTCAGAACTAACGGGCCGCTTGAAATACATTCAGAAAGAAATAATTCACTAGACAGGGTGTTTCAAAAGTCTTGGGAACATTACAAATGCGTATATCTCATGAACTATTCCAGGTAGAAAAATGAAACTGGTGCCATTTTAAAGCTTGCTTAATCAAGTTTTTGGTCATACTAATGATTTTCGTGTTATCTTTCCAGGTGCAGTAATGGCGTTCTCTAAACAAGACAAGGCATTTTGCGTCCTCCAATTTGCAAAGACTGAATCGTGGACATGTGTTCAGCGTGCATTTCGCAGGAAATTTAAAAAAGAAGCCCCTGAAAGGAAATCCATTGTCAGATGGCATGCTAAATTTGTGAAAGATGGGTGTTTGTGCCCAAGTAAGCGAACAGGTCGCCCTTCAACTTCAGAAGATGCAGTTGAGCAAGTTCGGACAGCCTTTCAGCGGAGCCCCCGTAAATCAGTGAGAAGAGCCAGCAGGGAACTTCAGCTTGCTCCAGCAACTGTCTGGCGTGTCTTCAGGAAACGACTGCAAATGGTACCTTACACGCTCAAGTTGGCCCAAAAGTTGAAGGACACTGATAAGCCACTTCGCCGTGACTTTTGCATTGCAATGCAAGAGAAGTTGGAAGATAACGGCTTTGATGACCGGCTTGTTTTTAGTGATGAGGCGACCTTCCATCTGAATGGCAAAGTTAACAAGCATAACACTCGCATATGGGGTACTGAGAATCCTCATGAACTTCTTGAGCACGAGCGAGATTCACCAAAAGTGAACGTGTTTTGTGCAATTTCCAAGAAAGGTGTCTATGGACCGTTCTTCTTTGAAGAGGAAACTATCACTGGTGAATCCTATCTTAACATGCTGGAAGACTGGTTAATGGCTCAGTTGGAACAAGCAAAATCTGATGACTTCATTTTTCAACAAGATGGTGCACCACCACACTGGAGTCTTAGAGTAAGGCAGTTTCTAAACACAAGGCTGCCTGGTAGATGGATTGGGAGATCTGGGCGAGGTGATGACGTTCTCAGGCCCTGGCCTCCTAGGTCTCCAGATCTTACCCCGTGTGACTTTTTCCTTTGGGGCTTTGTCAAGCAACAAGTCTATGTGCCGCCCCTTCCAAGACATATTGACGAACTAAAGGCTCGAGTAACGGCAGTTGTGGGAACCATTGACGTCAAGATGCTGGAACGCGTTTGGCAGGAAATGGACTATCGACTAGATGTCTGCCGTGTGACGAAGGGTGAGCAACTTTGAAGATTCCCCACAAAACTTGAAACTTTAACCTTTCCAACGGTACCAATTTCATTTTTCAACTCCTAATAGTTTTTGAGTTATTAAAAATCGTTATGTTCCCAAGACTTTTGAAACACCCTGTATAATAAAGACTCAACGGTGTGTGTATTTCTTTAGGTTAAAAATTCATTCTTAGGCCTCAACCATCTTTCTTACATTTCAATAGTGAATGCTTTCTTATGGAAGACCAACATATCTTCTTATATATATATATATATATACATATATATATATATATATATATATATATATATCTATATGTGTGTGTGTGTGTGAATGTGTGTGAATAAAATACGTAATTCAAACATGTATATCATGTGACCGTTGGCCTGTTGGTTCCGGTGTCGCCTTATATGGCTCGTATCTTTCGTCGTAACGTTTCCTGTCTGAAATTCATTGATTTCGAAAGTGCCGACCGTGGTATTTCTTCTCTATTAAAGGTAATAACTAAGATATGCCATTCAACTTACTCATCAACTTCGTGTTATGAACACATAATATATATTATTCACTGATGTGAAATTACATTCAAAGACATGTCACTATGAGTATCGAATCTAACTTGAAAAACAGCAGCAATATCAGAGAAGAATTGTGAATCCAAAACACATTGTTTACCTAATGTTATAAAGAGACACACATATGAGTGTCCGGCCGCTTCAGATTTGATGCCACTAGACTCCGTTTATAGAGGCATTGCTCTTGAATTGAAATTCATATTGATATGTTATTTTAATTGCCACAAATATGTTGGCATGCCAACACAGAAGAGATAAAAGAGTGTGAGGGCAGATTTAGCTCATAATATAGGTAGTACTATATATCTCTGAATATCGTAATTAACTCGAATTTGCATGTGTTTCATCAGTAGCGACCCTAGGCGATATTAGAAAAATATTTAAGAATGAGAATCTCATAGAACTTTATCAATTATTCGTCAGTGCATATCTTCTGAAATTCATCTGAATATATATATATATATATATATATATATATATATATATATATATATATATATATGGAGACACATAATAAAATGATTTAATAATTTAAGCCTGTTCAAAATTAAAAGAATGATCGTGTTGTATGCGTGGATGAAAGGTGCGTGCAGAGAGTTGTTATTTCTTATATCTTATTTATGTTTAATAAGTCCTTCATGAGTTCCCGTGTAGTCTCCTATACGTATAATACATGATAATTATAGCATAGATCAGTGAATATACAGGCAGTAGATGTGAGTGTTTTTCCTCGAAATTGTCTTGCTCTATTCAATTGCTTGTTATATATATATATATATATATATATATATATATATATATATATATATATATATATATATGGAAAAAGAAGGATAAAGGTAATCCGACGGAAGGGGACAATGAAGAAGGAAAACCAAAAAGGGATGTTTTTTGATGTGTACATCAACGTTTCGTCTTTATTTATAAGACTTTATCAGGATGATAATATAAAGAAAAATGCTCTTAGTAATAATAAGACTCAACCTCCTGATGACGGTCGAGAGACCAAAGCGCTCTAGGAATGGCCCACGATACAAGGTTAGGTTATATACTCCACGAATTAATACCAGAAAACGTAGGAATCGCTCGTCGTGTCGAGAAATTAACAAGAAAGATAGCGAAGAGAGAAAACTCTTTTGTCTTCAACGACGCGTGTATATATATATATATATATATAAGGGAAAATGAAAAAGGATAACCAAAAAGGGATGTTTTTATGTGTACATAAACGTTTCGTCTTTATTTATAAGACTTCATCAGCATGATAATATAAAGAAAAATATCATGCACGTACGTGCACATGTAGGGTGGACATCACCGCCTCCAACACCATCAAGCAACGAAATGGCTTCTTTAAACTATCACCCATAATAAGCAAAATCATCTTTAGTGAACTAAGACTCATGCCTGATCATAGATAACATCTATTTTTATCTCTGACCTTAATGACACTCTCCCACTCACTTCCGCATATACATCCCCCCACACACACACATCTTCATTCTCCAGAAATCTTAACTTTTTCTAACTCACTCTTTCCCTCACATTTTTAACACAGCAAGCCGGTGAAACTTTCTCACTTTTTAAAATATTTCAAATTTTTCACACCTAATCACAACAAATCTCCCCTCTCCCCCTCACGCATCTCCCCTCTCAACCACTTATCTCGTACTCTCACCTTTCCGTACCTCCCACCGTCAAATCCTCTCATTTTCTCAAATCCTCTCTAAGACCGTGACGTTCACCCATCCACCAAAATCACATCCCCCTCCTTCTCAACCCACCCTCCATTTCTCTGCATACACTCCCAAACATACAGCCCCATTCACCATGAAAACCAACCTTACTTCCTATTCTTTCCTTCAGTCTTTGCCGCAGCCACCTGTTCAAATATTCAAGCCTTCCTCTCTTCCCCACTCCTCCACTCCCTCACTCAGTGCCATCAACATTATTCACGCTCATCCCCCAACCTCTTTCTCTTACAACCAGCCACAATATCCCTGCTCACCCTCACCTTTCCACTGTTCTCCACTCAGTTTCATAAACATTTACTTTCATTCTTCACTACTGACTCATCTATGTCCGGACATCCGCCCTACTTTTTTCTTCTGTAGTGGCTACTACTTTCCTCCCTTCTTCCCATAATGTCAACCCTAAACGTACTTACATGACATTTTTCTTTATATTATCATCCTGATGAAGTCTCATCAATAAAAACGAAACTTTTTGGTTTTCCTTTTTCATTTTCCCTTATATATATATATATATATATATATATATATATATATATATATATATATATATATATATATGTATATATATATATATGTATATATATATATATATATATGTATATATATATATATGTATATATATATGTATATATATATATGTATATATATATGTATATATATATATGTATATATATATGTATATATATATATGTATATATATATATATGTATATATATATGCATATATATATATGTATATATATATATATGCATATATATAGATATATGTATATATATATGTATATATATATATATATATATATTATACACGCGTCGTAAAGACAAAAGAGTTTTCTCTCTTCGCTATCTTTTTTGTTAATGTCTCGACACGACGAGCGATTTGTACGTTTTCTGGTGTTAATTCGTGGAGTATAGCACCTAACCTTGTGTTGTGGGCCATTCTTCGAGCTCTTCGGTCTATCGACCGTCTTCAGGAGGTTGTATCTTATTATTACTAAGAGCCGTATTAATAGTTTAATTATTAGTTATATATGTATTAATTTACATATGTATATATATATATATATATATATCTTTATTCGTGTATCTATCATGTATTTGTTTATTTATATATATATATATATGCAGATATATATATATGCAAATATATATATATATATATGTATATATATATATATATATATATATATATATTCTATTTTTATGAATGTTTTCGAATGTCATTTACATATTTCATCTATACTATTGGGCACGTTTTCTAGCTAATAATAGTATTACGCGTACGCATATAGGTATGTAGATATACGATAAAGTAAAGGAGATTATGAAGTAATTATGAATAATAACGAAATAAGCAAAAATGAGATTCGAGGGTGTTTTATGAATACCGTTAACGGCGCAATTAATCGCAACTTTTTCTCCACGTCGACGATCGAATTTCATCCATTTTGTATAAGCAGGCAACATTAATTGTTTCTGGTTGACATTTATTGAAGCAATGGCGGAATTCGAGAACATGGAAACGTGATTCATTTTTCTAACCTGACTTTGGGGCGTGAAGATTTCAATCCTGGAAATCAATTTTTATATCGGTAGGCACGTAATCTTTTTCTCAGTAAAATGGCGGTCAGTTAACACTTGAGAAATTATACACAGAACATACAACAAATAAGTTATTTTTTTAAAATTCAAAATTAGTGTCCGATGTGTGTGTGGTTTAATGTCATACGTGAATCCTTACTTCAATTAAATTAATGTTGAAAACAAACTAAAAGAAAATACATACTCAATCACTAACACGACATCCGATTATGAAGTCCTCCTCCATAATAAGCACCGTGTTAAAACGCATGAATCGTCGAAGTATTGCCATTTAAGTCATTACCATGGTCGAGAAGTTGATTTTACGTGTGTTGATAAGCAACTCGATAATAAAAAATATAATGCTCAAATAAACACTTACAAAACGTGTCTACACGTCAAAATATACGGGTCAATAGACAATCTCATTCTACGTCATTTGCTAAGAATCATTTATTTATTGTTTTATTTTACGACTGTAAACTACACTGCATGTTTACCGTTATTTCATATACTACTGTAAGAGCATGAATGCAGTAATATCTTAGCGTATTCTGAAAATAATGACCGATTTCAGCAGCTAATTAATCGAGCTTATTTACTCTAGCAATTTACTTTCGATAATAGTAAACATTTGAACTCTGGACACCCTATTACTTAGATATGTCACTGCCACTTTCATGCCGTTTTTATTTTCAACAATTGCTTTCACTATTAGTTTAACATACATGTAACCATATCCATCTTGTACATTCATATGGGAAACGTTTTCCCCAAATGTTGTTGATATCAAATAGTGTTGATGGTAATTATGGCCGAGAGTTTCACCATGTGAAAAAGTGTACGTATATGTTCTGTCTTAGTAAGGCTTTTATATTTCAACATAGTATTCCGAAATGTATTCTTTAACTCTTAAATGCGTTTTGTTTCAAATATGACACATTTAAATAAAACGCTTATTTTATATAATATTCCACGAAATGTGTGAAACTGCAATTTGTTTCACATCTGCAACGAGCGTGTTTGAAGGGGTGAGTAAGTATTAGTATGATGTTGTATCAGCACATCCACTAAATAGATAATCAGCATCTTCGATGCCACAGGCGGTGTAATCAGTATGTCATCTGCCTAATTTAATAGCCTTAACTTATACATCTGGTCATTATAATATTTAGTAAATATAATGGTATCTTTCTGTGGTATATTATGATGATTTAGATGCATATATTGTAGTATTTTATTATAAATGTAACATTTTATGCCATTTGATGCACATTTGTAACATCCTTTATGTTTTGTACAATAAATATTTATTTTTTCAAAATAAAATGATTTATACTACTTCATATTACTTCTATGAAATGTTTTTCACTTCTAAACACATACAAAATAAAGCTTTTAATGGTTGAAATAAAAACCATCATCCAGGTAAAATTGTGAACTAGTGTATAACAAACTGAGCACAAGTGTAACCGAAAACAACACTGCTGAATGTGAGCCGAAAAATCGGCAAGTATTTTCCGAAAGATCTAATATAATCACAATGAGGTCTATGTCCAAAAGAGAAGCAAACAAATCACAGTTTGATCTTGTAACCTATATAATAAAAGTAAACGTCCGTGTCTCTGGCTTGTTTTAATAATCAGGTATTCAAATGCATCTCTATGAGCGACGAAGATAGGCGTTTTCTAAATTTTATAATAACCGATAATAATGAAGAAAGAAACGAATACTGACATCTTTATTTAATGAGGAAGGGGGGTGGCTTGATTTTTAATAACTGATAATGCGATATAAAAGATGAAATTACTTTACCTTTAATACACAAAAAACGTATATCTTAATATTTTGTAAAATATATAGGAATTAATGTACGGCCATTCACAAGCTTTATATACAGATTCAGGGGTAAGATAGCGGATTATATTATATGTTAAGTAAAACTAATAACACGTATGTATTTTCCCATTTAAAACTTATTTATTTTATTCATCTATAACTTTACGCGCGTAATCGTCTTTAAGTAATTTTTAACTGACGTATTTTTCTTGGTATTTTAACCTCGATTATTGGTTTTCCTTTACAGTAAGATAGCACATTCATTGTTATTAATAACATTAATAACTTACTACTCAGAATAACTTACTACTAACCCATAAAACTCCGGGAAACCACGGGTATCCATGTTAGTTAAAAATAGTTGAATTTTTAATTGTTTCCAAACTGCTGCAAGTCCTGCATACAATACTATCTATTCGAAATGCCAAGAAAAAAAAGAAGTTCAACATTAATTTAATACAAAATAATGTATCGTATACGAACCGATATAAAAAATACTCGGAGCATACTTCATTCAAAATGTACTTAAAACAGGTTTAATCATTTAAATAATTGTTATGATTAGTATTTTTATGTTTAAAAGTAATTAATAGGTTTCGATTCGTTATGACCATTTGCCTTTTTACAGCTGTCTGTAATAAACAGTCTTTTTACAGTTATTATATTACTTGATTTCTAATTTAAAATGTATTTTTTAACTTTTTTTGCAAGGCAAACATTATAAACTTGATTACATATTCAATGATTTCCAACAGGAAATATATATTTGCAAAAGCAGTGGAAAGTACAAACCGCTAGTACAAAATTAACAATAAGTATTACAATTTTTTTGTTGCTTTCCAGTTTTGATCAAATCTCAATACACATTTATCCTTTTTGGAAAATAAATCTAAATACATTTAACGCTAAACAATTCACTATTGTGAATTTTAAAGTTCTAAATTACAGCCTTAATCGATTCCTAAGTGTTAAGTTACAGCAAAGGTATTTAATTTAAATGCTGGAAAAAAGCGATTGAAACATGCGAAGTTTACATAATACACCCTTTTTTACCGACGGTCGCAATAAACAGTTTTCGTCGGAGAAAAATTGCGCTGTAACTAAATCCAAACTTTTATTTTAAACAGAAAAGTACATGTGACTTAATAACTGATATATTTACGCCCCACTAGTTTTATTTCGCAAAAAGCGCTTATTCAAATGCGCTTTTTTAATATTAATATTATCATAATATCATCATTATTATTATCCGGTGGGTATCGAACGGTATTGTTCTGATGTTCACCTTGATATCATGCGAACATGAATGAACTGTTATTTATTTTTTTTCATTAGAGTCTTCTTGCAGACATAACATTCATGCATCTCTTTATGTACACATATGTGTGTATATGCGTGTATAAAAAGGCATAACACAACTGATGAATTCTGTAATTTCTAACAATGTTTGCATATATATATATATATATATATATTTATATATATATATATATATATATCCATTTTATTATGGATAGCATTGAATAAAAACAGGTGTTCTCGTTAATCAATACATTTGAAATAAAAGCAACCTGACCGAGTTTCTATATATAAAACGCAGACCATGTCAAGGGATTTAAAAAATAAGGGAATATAGAGAAAGCGAAATATATATATATATATATATATATATATATATATATATATATATATATATATATATATATATAATCAAATATGAAACTAAAAGTTTGGTTTAAGCTCAATATACTAGATATAGCAATTATAAAGCTAGATGAAAGAAGAGTGATAAACATGTACGAATGTCCAGATTTATTAAAACTTCGATTGTTCAATGCCAGGTATATTCTGCAATAACATTTTGCTGATTATTCTTTCATTTAGCTCAATATATTTTACAATATCGACATATTATATGGCTTTTCAAATATCGACATATTATATGGCTTTTAAAATATCGACATCTTATGAAATCTTTCAATAGTCTTTGAAAAGCGTTGGCTTAAGGTAAGAATAATACATATAATTGTATTACAGAATATATTTTGCATTGAACAATCGAAGTTTGAAATAAATCTGGACATTCGTACATGTGTATCACTCTGTTTTCATCTATCTTTATAATTGCTCTATCTAGTATATTGAGCTTAAACCATTTCACTATATGTTCTATCTACTAAAAGCTTACTTTTAGTTTCATATTTGATTATATCTATATATATATATATATATATATATATATATATATATATATATATACGTGTTTCTATGCGTATTTGTATATGTGCAGTAGTGTGTTCGTATATGTATAAGCACGTATGTATATGTATATATGTGCATTTATGTATATGTGTTTATTTGTCTGCATATCTATGCATATGTATGCATATACTTATGGCTGTATAGATATATTTCGTAAGATGTGTTTAATATGTTTCGCGCATTTTAAGTGTACTTTATTTTATTTCATAGCATCGGAAGTACACATATGCGTAATTATTATTTCTAGTCTTTTACTTGATCTAATGGTTAGCTGATAAGTAGCGTAATTTCAATTGTATATTCTTAAATAGATATGCACGAATGTTTATACGTCTATTTGCCAGAAGCGTTAATGACAATGCGCTGGAGGTCAACGGGAGATTCGGGTTGATTAGAGACACCAATGTACATGTTGAAGAGTGTACCATGAATATCGAGAATTATTATTTCGCAAGAGTTGAAAATGAATAAAGCCATACAATAGTATTGATTTGCATACATGCTTGGTAGAACAACTGATAAATAGGTATACAAACTTATACGACGAACGGTCAGTAGGTCAAATATATCACGAGTGCCAGAAATATCAGCTGAGAAGAATTGCGTGTACGAAATAATTCTAGTTAAAAGTAAACAGACGCCAATGTAAGTGACGTGTCTGCCCCTTCCCAAAAATTGAACTACGGTTTCCGGCGGGCATTAAGCCGCGTAATGGGCATGACGTAGTAATTCGTCTGGACGAAGCAAAGTGACATTGCTTGTGAATATAAAGACCGAGTTTAGCAGAGTACAGTCCTGGGTCGACGGGAGACGGTATAAGAAATATAGTAGCTGACGCTGTGATGTAAAGTCAATCTAAAGCACATGTAGTCGTGGTCATCCTATTCTAACCTATATTCTCTCGTCAGGGGGAGGGTGTTCCGAACATAAACTCCTAGCCCGTGCATATGTGTGTCAAAGTTTTACGGTATAGTGGGAGGTAGTCAGTCATGTCAAAGTGGGTAGAGGAGATTGAGGATTGAAGATTAGTTTCACTTAGAGCTAGGATATCCGGGGAGTTTGTCAGGAGTAAGGTTTCTACGTCGTTGATGTTGGTTCTAAGTTCCCAGATATGTGTGAATGCGAGCCTCAAGGGCGGAGCCGAAAGTGTTTTTTGTTGGGTGTCTGGTTTAGGTTTGCTTTTATTTCTTTGTAATGACATGTTTGGTTTGATTATAGAATGGGTTGGCCAAGGTGGGTACTTGTTTGGTGCCAGTAAGCTTACACAACCAGTTTATTAGTAACGACCTGGTCCATGGGGTTGTGGCCTCGGGAAAGTCCACTAGAGATAATTGCAAGGTCCCTTTCCATACGCGACATGGCACATACAACTACCCACGGTATCATGCAACTGATAGTGGAGCCGCCGTTCTTGGCGCTACCCAAGAGTTTGGGCTCCTTACTTTCAGTCGGAAACAGCAGCCAGACAATCTGTCTAACCTGTACCCTCAACCTGTGGAACAAGAGAGACCAAGACTGGTCATGTAAGACTTAGTGACGAGAAAATTTTCCCAAAGTTGCCCTAATAGAGAGAAGGAGATCGGCGTTCATTGTCCTAGTAAAGAAACAACGCTAGGCACTGAGTGCTTAGAGGAGTCCCCGTGCTGTTACCTCTGCGCCTGACTAATAAACAAAGAAGGAGTGCAAGGGCCGGCGATAGGCAGAACCTATCTACTCCTTAAGCAATTGTAGGTTTGCAAACCGGATATTTTGTTCGAGATTCCAACTCTAGGAAGGTTATCGATCAGGACTAAGGAGGCCTCCCTCCCCAACAGGTTACTACCATGGCGTAAGTAGCTGGTAGCAAGTTTTTTGTCAGAGATTTCATTCTCTTAGATGGATAGCCTTACAAGTTCTTACGGGTCTAACACTCCGAGAAGGGTAAAAATAGCCTGCGCCCGTTTACAAGTCGGGTATTTCCTATCCCCCGCAGGTTAAAAAATAAATAAATGAGATAAATAAATAAATAAGTAAATTCATGAATAAATAAATAGAATAAAATAATAAAAAATAAAAAAAACTATTTTTTTTTGTTAATTCTGTTAAATCTTAAATATTATTTTGTTTCTTTTGTCACGTTTACGTTTAAGATATCATGATTGTGTCCGTCACGTTTTATTTTAAGATAGCATTTATCTGATCGGAGACGTTTAAGTTTAATATAGTATTTGTATACTCTGTCACATTTAAGTTTAAAATATAATTTATTTGGTCTGCCACGTTAAAGTGTTTAATATCATGTTCAGGGTTATGTCATACTTAACTTTAACATAAGTCAGTCGAACGTGCACACTGGTTTGAATTGGAAGAGTTAATTTTAAAATAAAACTCATTACCTGTCGCGGTTAGGTTTTACTACGATTTTCAAAGGCGGGGATTCAATAGCGGCATCTTAATAGTTAATGCATTTTTTATATTGTATCTTTGTTCTGATTAATGATATATTAATTTGTTGTCTAGCTTATATTTTAGCAAATAAAGACCAACGAGTAGTGAAGCGTTAACCAAATATCAGCGACGTATATTGTTAGTATAATTCAAAAATAAAGCTGGAATGATAGGAGTTTTACAGAATTATTCCGACTTATTGTCAGGGTAGATTTTTGAAACTAATTAAAAATACTGAACGCAATTTTAAATCTAATGCACGCCGCAATGGACAATATGAACTAGAATAAAACAGGCGGTGTTGTATGTATGTGCAGACAGTTTAACATATATAAATAATACATAACTATACTTAGATATGTCATTAAAGCAAGTATGTTAGTTTTTCTGTTTTACTGTATATCCAACATATAGGTACAACGTAATGCTGAATTACATTCATTATTGTAAAGCCGTTTCATAATGTTGTTACATTATCGATGGGCGTACACCGAATAGTAGTTACGTGTTCTAGTATGAATCTTGAGACGGGCAGAAATAAATATATCAAAATGACTCGAAAAGCCTGTGGGTCAAACCAGTTCCCAAGCTAATAATAAGTATATCTGACCTGTAAGGTGTTATTAAATGTATGGGATCAAATGAATTCAGACACACACTGCTATGAGAGGAGAGTGAAGTGATGCCGTTACGGATGCCGAATTAAAAAAGAACGAAGGACATAGAATCAGTCCCGTGAAGAAGTTCGAACATACAGACGTATAAAACGATGCTGTAATACTTTAAAACAACTTTTACGTCGTCAAATGCGAAAAAAAGGTGCCGGGATGTAATTTATGTGTGCATGTATATATCAAGCTAATTAAATTATTAAACATAATATATGAATAGTAGTTGTAATTGTTAAACGTGAGTGTCTCTCGCGAGAATGAATTTTAAAAAGCAATCAGATATCTGACTTTTAAAATCTTGCTTTCTGTTACGAGATAGAATCTTTAATTTACAGCAACGACGAACCAGGCCTAGCTACACTGACGAGAGGAACATGACCAAAATAATAATAATAATCATAATAATAATAATAATAATAATAATAATAATAATAATAAGACCAGGTATGATAAGAACAAAGACCAAAAACAAAAAAGCAAGAATGAAAAAAAGAACTAAAACATATAGAAAAGAATGGACCACCAAGGAGAACAGACTAGTAATGGAATGCTACCACAAAAGTCACAACCCCACAGAAAAAGGCAATCGGAAGCGATTGAACCATCTTTGGAGCACTGCTATTAGCTACTATATAACGGAACAAAGGTGATCAGACCAAGCAAAAAAGATCCTCAAGAGAGGATGGAACTCGGAGATGAAACCGAAATCAAACAAAAGAGCGGGACAGAGCAAGAAACACCACCCACAGAACGCCCGCCCCCAGGAAGAAGACAGACAAAACATAATAACAGTGAGGGAAGAGGTAAAAGACAACGAAATAACACAACTCACCGAAGTAGAACTCACCGAGGTGGAAGCAAGAGAAGTGGTAAACATCAAACGATACATGTCTGAGAATAAAACAAATCTCCCATCTCTGAGGAACGAAGATTGGAAGAAGTTAAACGTTGAAACAAAAACAGTAAACAAGGTACTCGCGTACATCCAAACAGAAACTCTCGCAGACCTAAACAACTTGATATATGCGAGGGCAAAATCAGTAAGTATGAAACTAAAAAAAAGACAAAAAGAATGGACCGACAAAACCTAGATGGGAAATCAGACTGGAAACCCAGATAACCAAACTCCGGAAAGAAGCTAACACCGTAAATAGGATGAAAGAGAATAGACAAAGATAGAAGAGCAGAAATCCGGTTCTCAAGGAAAACTGAATAACAAAC
This sequence comes from Sepiola atlantica, assembly GCA_963556195.1. NCBI lineage: Eukaryota > Metazoa > Mollusca > Cephalopoda > Sepiida > Sepiolidae > Sepiola > Sepiola atlantica. The sequence continues at coordinate 23,303,212 of OY744530.1, forward strand.
ATTAATAAAACAAAAGATAGCAACGATAGAGGAAGGACTGAGACGATATAGATAACAATCAAAACCAGTTTTACAAAAACGTAAGCGGAGAACGAATAACATCAGAACAACCTGACTCGACAGAGACTAACCACTTGGGAAAAGCCTAAAACACACAACAAAAATTCCAAGTGGTTGAAAAACATGAGAAATTAACTGCAAGAGTACAATAAGGAACGGAAACGGAGATTACTATAGAAACCATGAAGGGCACCCTAAGGAAAATGACAAACCGGAAAGCACAAGGGCATGATGGGATACATACATATTGGTTTTAAAAATTCACGACCCCATACTTTCATGTGGGGTCGTGAATTTTTACTGGCGCAGAAACTGAGAGGATGTATCTACAAAACAAACATACTCGTGTCTTTGACCAAAAGCAGGACAACGCTTATACAGAAAGATGCCAATAAAAGAACACCCCCAAACAACTACAGGCACATAACCTGTTTAGCAACAATGTGGAAAATACTGACGGAAAACAAATCTACCAGTCTGTAAACAAACGTGGACTACTCCCCGAAGAACAAAAAGGATGCCGTAAAAAGATAAAGGGACGCATTACCTTCTATACATCGATCAAAAGATACTAGATGAATGAATAAACAGAAACAAACCCATATCTATGGCATAGATTGGCTACAAACAAGCTTAAGACAGAATCCCTCAAGTATGGATAATTGAATGTGTGAAAATATACAAAATACCTGAAAGGATAATTAATCTTATTAAGAAAGCCATAGGAACATTGAGACTGAAACTGACAGCCGGAAGACAACACCTGACTGGCAGAGAAGCATCTTCCAAGGATACTCCCTATCACCACTACTGTTTATAATAGATACGATGCCACTTCACATCATATGATGGCAGATACAAGTTTACAGACAGAGAACTAAGTCTAAACCTCCGGATGTAGATGGATGATCTAAAACTGTTTGCAAAAAGCAAAAAGGAACTGAAAAAGCTAAAATAGAATTCGGAATAGTAAGCTGTGCACTACTCGAAATAAAAAAGGAAAACTGAAGACAACAGAGGACATGGAACTCCCCAACCCAGAGGAAACGAGCTCGCTAGGAGAACAGGATAGCTGCAAATATATTTGAGTTCTGGAAGCAAACACGATCACATCTACAGAAATTAAAATAATTTAGTAACAGTAATAAACATCTAGGCAGTAGCACTAATAAGATACTCTCGGCCATTCATAGCTTGGACCAAAGTGGAAGTCAGACACCTTGACCAGAGGACAAGAAAATTATGACCATGCACAACGCACTACATCCAAGAGACGATACGGTCAAACTCTACATGAAAAGAAACGAAGGGGGAAGAGGGATTGTAAGTATAGAAGATTGTGTGGAAGACTAAAACAGAAGATGTAGAAATGCATAATTCAACACATGGACATCTTTATCACGGCAGCAAGAGACACCGTTCTAACGAACAATGTGGGAAGGACCGACACCAGAAACAAAACGACAAGAAAAGAAAAGTGGGGAAAAAAACAACTACATGGACGCTTCAGAATAGTGACAAGAGAAAAAAAACAACGAAAATAGTTGGGCATGGCTAAGGAAAGGACACTTGAACAGAAAAACGGAATCTTTACTGATGGCTGTATAGAACAATGCAATTAAGATACACTACATTAAAGCTAAAATAGATAACTCCAGGAAAACCGTAAATGCATACTGTGTGGGCAAAGAGACGAAACAGTAAATCATATAATAAGTGAATGTATAAAACAAGCCCCCAAAAATACAAGAACAGACATGACTGTGGGGAAAACAGTACACCGGGAACTGTAAATTGAATTTCGAATACGCAGACAAATGGTATCAACAAAAACCAGAAACAGTACTAGAAAACGGAAAACACAAAATCATCTGGGATAGTGATATACAAACAGACAAACTCGTACAAGCAATACAATCGGATGTTATAATAATCAACAAGAAGGAAAAAATCTTATGAAATCGCAGATTCGCTGTCCAGCAGACTACAGAGTGAAAATCAAAGAAACGGAAAAACGAAGCAAATGCACGGAACTTGCCAGAGAACTTAAATGAATATTGAGCATGTTGAAAGTCAGTATAATACTAATTATGGTATGGGCACTAAGAAAAATCCCCAAAAACCTGGAAAAATAAATGGGAGAAATTGGAATCCAAGAGATCATTGGAAATATATAAATGACGGGAATGCTCAAAACAGCTACAATCGTAATGAAAATCATTGAATGCGGAAACCAACCCGCATAAGCTACGAAAGGTTACACGGAATCTACTACAGGAAGAACATAAAACCATAGAAAGAACATATCACAAACAAACGAATAGAAAATGCAAGAAACATCACTTCATAAGCTCCCCTAATCAATTATACCTGACTTAACTGACACGACACAAAAATGAACCAATGAACAGTCATAGCAAGATACACCATCGTCTTCCCTCACCCTAAAATAAATAAAAATAAAATGAAAAATACAAACATAAATAAGAAGAAAATGGTACCAGCCTAGGCTAACACCATACAAAATATTTGCATAGGGTCAAAACAGATAAGAAGACCGAGGAGGGAGAGCACAAACCAGACCTCCACTGGAAGTGCAGAGATTGCTGGGACTTTGAGGAGGCTTATTACCACCCAACTCCAAGTGAAGACCAATGGTCTTTACCAGCGAGAATTCAATGGTAAACGGCTGTTGTGATACTACAAGTTCATTTGCGATAGTTATCGAAAAGAGGTGGAGAGTAGTGGAAATCTGGGGAGATTTGTTGTCACTCAGACTCCAGTGAATACTACCGGTTTCGGTTAGCAATCACTGATGACCTGTGTGAAAAGTCCTACTGAGTGCATTATAATTATAAAAATAATAATAAGAAGAAGAAGAAGAAGAAGAAGAAAAAGAAGAAAAAGAAGAAGAAAAAGAAGAAAAAGAAAAAGAAAGGCGAAGAAGAAGCGCTTACATGTTTATAAGGAATACGTATAATGAGACAAGAAGAATGAAAGGCAATGATTTTACGCGCGTAGCAAAGTCGAGCACAAAGAAGAAGTGGGAAAGGGCAAAGCGAGAAAGGAATCTCACATACATAATTATGATGTAATATCCAGAAAAGCTTAAATATAAAGCATGAATGGGACCCTGAAAGGTACTCCAATCAGTATAAGAATGGACTTTGGAGAAATATGAACACAGTTTCGCATCTTCCAAACCTGTTTCGGAGCCACTTGATGAAGTGTAGTTACGTTATCACATCATACATTAACGTATAAAGTAATACACTGCTAAATACGAACACGTATAGTAAGAATTAGCCTAGGAATAATAGCAGCTATTACGTGATTTACACTCACATAAACATAACATTGCTGTTTAACAACCAGCTATGATTTAAGATTAGGACAAGGACTCAACAACGCTTGCTTTAAAATTTAGAAAACCGGGTTTAAAGTATATCATAGTGATTTGTAATTGGTATAATTATTTACATCTAATTTAATAGACGTATTTCTATTTCGTAGTGAATTATAATGAAACACTAGTTTTTCTTTGTAAACTTTTTTTTTCTCGTTTGACGGCTTAGTTAACCGCTACAACGTATTTATTTTAATGCTTGAAACAATTGTCAGAGAAAGAAAAAGAAAGTCAAATTTAAAAATAGAAATAACTTTAAGTTTAAACATAGGAGCTGTGAGATAAATGAGGACATATTTGCTAATTTACTTGCCGTGTAACAATTCGACTCACACTTATTCTGATGCACACACATCATACGGTAAAACATTATTCTAGTTTCTCCTCTCAAATCGATGTGTAATAGATTGAAAACATGTAATACGCCACCATTATTGTTTTTTAGTTTCAATAATATTCATAAGAATGATTCTTCTATCATAAGTAAGACATTGTCTTTTCATGAAATCTCAGTGAGTGAGCAGATGGCTATTTACGTTGTACCTTACTTACTGTTTCATACACATCCAAGTATCGTGTCTACTCCGCTTTCCTTTTCCCCTGAGATTACTAAAACGGTGTAAATTATTGTTCATTTTTCAGTAAACAAGTAATAAGTGATCTAAAATCAACCCGAAGATCATGGATGAAATAAATTATAGCACAAATAACTAAAAATGTTGATTTGACTACTCTTAACATTTCATTCAATTCCTGCATTGCATGGGGACATATTATTTAAGAGGGTCTACCAAAAACACTCCATCCCTACTATACATACATATATATATATATATATATATATATATATATATATATATATATATGCATATACAATATATATATATATATATATATATATATATATATATATATATATATATATATATATATATATTCGAACTATTTGAGTGGTTTCGGAGTCGGGCCGGATTAGTGCTTTGGTAATAATTAAGTTCCCCCCTTTTGCTGCCACTCCTTTGAGGGGGTTATGTAACACTACTACCACTATTAGTATTATTAATATCATCATCAGTTATTATTATTTTTATTATCATTATAACTATTGTTATGATTATTGTGGTTAATATTGTGATCATTATTATTAGTAGTAGTATAGCTATTATTATTAGTATTACCATTTTCAATCTTATCAGTATTATTGCAACTACTCATTCTACTATTATTAATAAAAGTATTCCTATTTCAATATTTACAACCATTATGATTAATATTATTGCAATCTTCTCCTATAGTATTATCAGTTTTATTATTATTTATTATTTATTATTTTTGGTACATTGTAATATTTCCGGATTATTACATGTTTACTCGACTATTACTTATTATTAATTATTATTGATTATTATTAATTACTATTGTTGTTATTTTTATTATTATCATCATCATTATTATTATTATTATTATTATTATTATTATTATTATTATTATTATTATTATTATAAATAATAATACTAATAATACTTACCAATAGCAGCAGTTTGCATTTCTAAATGATTACCGATGTTATTGTTATTATTATTATTATTATTATTATTATTATTATTATTATCATTATTATTACCACTAATTGTGTAAACTAAATTAATCTGCTAGGGAATTTGTTTGATTTTATATATGCTGCTTCTGATTACAGCTGATTTGAGAATATGATGTTTGCCCGGTTGAAGAATAACTCTCGGCGGTTTGTTTGACATGTTTATATTGCATGTACATCCCTTTCCCTACTTCTCTCTGGATCGCAGACGATTTAATTTTATTTCTATCTATCTAGCAAACTATCAATCTATCAATCTATGCATCTGTCTATCTATCTGTCTATCTATCTATCTATCTACTAATCTATCTGTCTATCTATATTTATATTCTACCCTTTTTGTTATATCTCTCTTTTCACTTTATTTCATTTTACTTTATTTTATTTTATATTTCATATTTTATATTTCATATTTTATATATTATCTTTCATATTAATATTTGTTATTATTTTTTTTTTGATTTAAACATTTTTATTCTAAACGGTCCCAACCACGCTACTTCCCAAATTTTAAAATGTTTAACTTCTCTTCTTTCTTTTCTCTCCATTTCATTCTTTCCAACTATGATATGAGGTTAAGATCGGATTCTAACTCTGTCTGATGAGATCTCAGTTAATAATAGCTGTTGATCGATAACATCGACACGTCAGTGTCGCAGATTTTGTGCATGTCTGTGTAATTTTTAAAAAAATCGTATATCAAAGCTCTATTTGATATTGAGCACTTTTTTATAAACCCGGCTGAAATTCTTCGGATTACTACCCTGTGGATGCTTTACCTGAAGTATATATATATATATATATATATATATATATATATATATATATATATATATATATATATATATATATATATATATATATATATGCATATATATATATATATATATATATATATATATATACATATATATGTACATATATATATATATATGTGTGTGTATGTATATATATAGACATGTGTGTGCGTGTATATATATATATATATATATATATATATTCACACGTACGAAAATATATATATGTCATATATATACATGTATATACATATATATATATATATATATATATATATATATCCATATGTATATGTGAGTGGGTTGTACAAGGCTGTATATTTATTTCCTTGCGCATGAGTAAATAAGCATTTTTCCTTCGTTTAGATAATCTTAATTTATTTTTCTCAAAGTAAATTTTCTTGGAGGCAATGACTGATTCCGCGAAAGTCAGGCCTGAGGTCACGCCCGAAAATATCACCCAAGGGCAAAGAAAACCGAGTAAAAGATGATAACTAAAATAACAAATAAAAACGCAAAGAATATGCTTATTTGAGAACTAACTCGCAAAAGGAAATTAAAATATAAACTAAATAAATGAAACAAAAAAGAAGTCAGGTAAAAAAACGGCCTTCATTAATAGTACGGTGAAGTTTTTCTTCAAACAAAAATTAGTAAGAGTGAGCATCGGTGAGTTGTATTTTGTGAATCAATCGATTTAGCTTTTAGAACAAGGCTCAGTCTGTTTTTACTTTTTTCATTAAAGTATATCCACCCTTTTTGTAAGTATTTAATGGAAAGGCGCAATACTAATTTGAAACGAGTATATAATGTAAATATATAAAATGTTCACGTTGACACACCGGTTCTCTTGAAGGCACTGAATATAAGCAACATTCAAACTTGTCAGTTAGTCAGTTTGATTACCAGGCGTTACATTTGGAAGGGTGACGTCACCTCTTGCCAACAAAACAATAACTCCAAAATCATATATGCTGTTAGCAGATGAGCAAAAGTCTGGGTCGACGTTGATTACACAATAACAGTAAGAAGTCGGCGATTCTTATCATGGCTTCTATACTGCATGGAACGATGCTTCGAAAAATCAATAATACGATCAAATGACGTAACATAAACTTATATAAATGTTTTTTCTTGTAACACCTTTTTTCAGTGGATGGTGTAAACGCTGCTTTCAACGAGAATGACGGTGTCGGCAGCGCTCTGGAGCACTACTTACATTTTCTACAATGCATGCAATGTATTATACACAGTCGCCTTGAATAGCTATACCATAGTTTCGCATGTCTTTCACACTTTGAGTTTGTTATACTTTAAATGAAATAAATGTCAGAAAAATACACACACTGAATCTTTCGAGGAACAACACATTTTCTTCATGTCGTCTAAACATGATTTGAAGGAAATCATGTCTGGCTTCTTTTGCTACTCGAATGTGTTCTTAATTATATTTATGTTCAATTACTTAAGTTATGGAACATTAGATATAATTGCTTCTTAAGTTTTATTTAATGCAATTGTACTTGAAATACAACAGCAGTGACCGATTTCTTACACATTGTCTTAGCAGCGCAATGTGAGACTCCTTATTTTTATTTTTTGTCACTGTACTAAAAATACTATAAGAACAAGTATATCAGTTGCTTTGAAAAGCAACGCAATAGTTTAACGTGGTTGCCCAGAAATTATGGTTTCGCCAGCGCTCTGAATCCCTTCGTAGTTTAATAGGTTTTCACTATACTACAACTATTTTAAGAAACAGACATACGCGTTTTACAGCAATTACTTATTTATATTTACTGGATTACCACAGAAAGTAAGATTAGGGCAGTTTACGTGAAGCGTCTCTGGAATTATTTTAATTAATGTAAAAAGATTCAGATGGTAAAAAATTCCGATTCATATACACTCAGTTGGACAGAACAATTAATAAGATACTTCCCAACACGCTCACTGGAAAAGAAGATAAAAATACAGCTAACATATCTCACGAGTACTCTGAAAAAAAATAAAAAAAGATGACGGTACGTGTTTCGATTATAAACTAATGAACAACCCTCAATTACCTCGCTTATTCGGCTTAGTTACACACTCCCTACTATATTTTCGAGTTAACCTTCAAAATTATGGCAATTAAACTTTGCCCGAAAGCTAATTATTTCTCCTATTTTACTAAAACTGATTTGCAATTTATTTTTAGACAAAGTACAATAAATTGAAATGGAAACAGATATACATAGTGTAGTAATGTAATAAGTAGTTTCTCGGTTTACTCAACTTTGCAGAGAAGGCCGGGACATAAATTCTGCTAGTAAAATATAAAAAACATATTATAGATAGTATCATTTTAAGGTTGTTTATATTTAAATTCAATGAAACTATGATACTGTTTTAGCACTGTTTATCAATTCATTTACAAACACCTTGTATTCATATGAATTAAGCGTATCAGGATTCTGATTTGTGTGGGTTATGATATGCATTGCTGCTATCGTCTCAAGATGAGATTCGCTTGTTTCTGTTCTGTGTTTATATAAAATGACGCCATTGTTAATATTGAGTTGATCAGTAATCATTTTACTTCCCTTTTCTAAAGTTTTTTCATGAATATTTGAATAACTGTTTAGACAATTCAAAGGTTTGTTTTATTACATTTTTGTATTCCTATTTTCTCATTTAATTGAGACCCGGGAGTTCTTCTAATATGAACAATAATCGTTGGATTATTTTTTTAAAACTAACTTTATATTTTTACAAATTGGTAGATTGTAAATAAGAATAATAATTCCTAAACAATGTGCAAGACATGTATTTCAAATCCTATGAAAATATCAACTAAACTTTTATGGCGCGTTTTAGGTTCATTTATATCATTATCACCATCATCCTCATCATAATCATCATCATCATTATTATTATTATTATTATTATTATTATTATTATTATTATTATTAATATTATTAAAAGTGGTAGCACTCATAGTAGTTGTAGTCTCACTAAGAGTTCTCGCACAAGTCATCAGTTATTACGCAATGATAATCACCGGTAATATTCTCTGGATTCTGAGTTAAAACAAGTTTCCGCAGTTCGTCAGTACTCTCAACCTCTTTCGATAACTATTGCAAATTACTTCGTGTTATTACAACAAGCGTTTACCGTCGATTTATCGTTGGCAACGATCATTGGTCTTCTCTGGGAATTGGGTGGCAATAAGCCTCCCCAAGGGTTACAGTAATCTTCACCTCTTTTCGATAGCCACTGCAAAAGACACTGCTGTATTGCCATAACCGCATAACATGTATGTATCGCTGTCAACGATCATTGGTCTCCTCTTTGGTGAGAGTGGCAATAATCCTCTCCAAATTCATAGAAGTTTCCGCATTCTTCCAGTGGACGGCTGGTTAGTGCTGTCCCTCCTTGGTCTATCTAATTCTCCTTTACTTGCTACGACTATTTTGTGTGGTGTAAGCTGTGACCGGTGTAATTTATTTTAGACGTGGCCGCTTACTATGTCTCTACCAGCATATATTGATTTGCTTTGTGTTGAGGTGTTCTTCCTGTGGTGTTGGGTTCTTCATGTTATACATTTTATGTGACTGGTAACCATTCATAGCTTCTGCGGTTGTTTTTTGCATTCCATGATGTTTCTTCAGATGTCAGCTGTTGTGACCATTGCCATATTTTGTATAGTCTCAGTGATTTCTTTGAATCCAATTTCTCCCAATTTTTTTTTCTCCGGGTCTTTTGTGGACTATCTCCAGTGCTCCTACGATTATTGGTTTTATATTTACTTTCTTTATGCTCAATATTCCTTTCAGTTCTCTGGCAAGTTCCGTGTATTTGCTTCGTTTTCTCGTCTCATTGATCTTTACCGTGTTGCCTGCTTGAACAGTTAAGTATAAAATTTGGCAGGAATGTGCCTTCTTGTCGATTATTATCACATTCGGTCTTTTTGCTTGTATGAATTTATCTCTTTGTACATCCATTTCTCAGTGGAGATTGTGTTTGTTTTTTTTTGTTTTCCAGTACTGGCTCTGGTTTATGTTTGTACCATTTATCTGCGTGTTCCAAATCTAATCGTTTTCACAGTTCCTAGTGTACTGCTTTCCCTGCGCAGTTGTGTGTGTATTTTCATTCTTTCTGTGCTAGGTTGCTGCATTCACTTATTATATCATTTATTGTCTTCTTTTTGTTACCACAGTCGTCATTTATTGTTTTTGCTGGGTTTGATCTATTTCAGGTGTAACGTAGTTAGTCCTAAGTGCATTGATTTGTGCAGCCGTCAGTAAATATTGGGTTGCTCTGATAAAGTGTCATTTCCTTAGCCATGCCCAGCTATTTCCGTTGTGTATTTGTCTGATCAGTCTTATGATGCGTCCATGTAGTTGTTCTTTTCCACTTTACTTTTCTTGTCTTTTTGTGTGTGGTTTCTGTGATTCCTGAGAGGTTTGTTGCGACGGTGTCCCTTGCTGCGGTGATAAACCTTGCTGTGTTCTTTGTTATGTATTTCTCCAGCTCATTTATCTGCCTTCGACACAGTATTATATACTTACCAGTCCTCTCTCTTCGTTTCTTTTAATGTAGACTATGTTATTTATATTACTACTTACTAGTTGTTTTCACACATGTCATCGTCAATGATTTCTCACCGACGACCATTAGTGGTGTTCCCTGAAGTCTAAATGATAACGAGCCTCACCAGATTTTCACCACTCTCCACATCTTTTCGGTATCCCCCGCAAATAACACTGCGGTATCGCAACAGCCGCTTACCATTGCTTTCTCGCTGGTAAGGACAATTAGTCTTCTTTGGAATTTTAGTGGCAATAAGCCTTTCTAAGGTCCCAGAACTTTCCGCACTCTTCCAGTGGAGTTCTGATGTGTGCTGCCCTTGCTCGGTCTTCTCATCCTCAGTGATCCTTTACAAATAGTTTGTGTTGTGTCAGCCTAAGCGGGCAACATTTTTCATGGAAGGAGAGCTTATAGTCTTGACATTTCTGTTTATTGGTTCATTTTTTGTGTGGTGTCCGCTTAGGTCAGTGAAATTTATTAGGAGGGAGCTTATGATGTGATGTTTCTTCTCAGTTTCTGTTCGTTGGTTCCTTTATGCGGTGTTATTTGTGTGGTTTTGTTTTCTTACGGTTGTAAATATCATGTGACTGATTACTTTTCGTAGTTTATGCAGATTGGTTTCCGCATTCGGAGTTATTTTAAAGATTCTAGCTGTTTTGTCGCATTGGTGCATAGTGAAAATATGTTCACTCATATTTTTTTAATTCAATCATCATTTGTAGCAATTGTATTTCATAGCGATGTATCCGAACCACATTTTACCATGTGTGTTTAGATTTAGGTAGTGTAGTATATGATTTGTAGTCATGAGATCATAACTTCTTTTAGGCTAAGTGTAGTATCTGCTCTGGTGTCATCAGACTATCCATTCAGACATTACTTTTTTATTTGGAAAGTGACAGTGTATTATATACACGTTTCATGAAATCCTCTTCCCAGGCATGTCCTATTCCGTTGAAGAGAAGTGTAGTATATGTTCTGTTGACATTGGGACATGCTCGAATACATTACCTCTTACATTATAAGTAGTGTAGTAGATTATTACTCGCTCGATGGGGGGTTAGCGTACGTAAACAATAAATTCTGAAAATTCAAAACTTACATCGTATATACCAGCGAAATTATGCGACCAGATGGAGCATACTTTTGCTAGTATTACAAATGCAGGTTACTTTGAATATCTGAATGTATTTACTCAATAAATACCAACATTATATTGAAAAGAAACAATGTTATTAGAATAAGTAAAGAGTATTGATTTACTCCTCCCCAGGTGTTAGGCACAAGGCCAGTGTTTATCTTACTCCCACAAGTAAGATGTGACCCAAGGTCGGGTCGGGAAAGTGGGGTTTAAAAATTGCCTGGGCAGCCCCGTCGGCATTCCCCGGTAAGGGCGCCTCAGGCAGTAAGCAATAAACTTACTTCTCCCCAAAGAGGGGTGGCGAAGCCTGGGATGGTGGACCTCCTAGAAATGCACAGGACAGACCCATAGACCGGCGTAAATCAAGCCCCGAAGGCCAAGACAATACCAGTCTATGGGGTGCAGTATCCATCGGAACAGATACTAAAGAGTAGCAAGAAATGCAGATTAACCAATTGTCAAGCAGTGAATTTATCTTTTATTGACATGAATCTATGTTGGTGTATTTGTCTATTTTATTGCATATAAATATGCGTTAGATTGTCTAACGTTAAAGCAGGACATATTAAAAAACGATATTTTGTGCATCTCTTTTCTCGTCAAACGCTCGGCTCCATACTTTTGACCAGTCGGTATAAAATGTTCTATTCTTGAAAAAAAAACCTTTTGCATAAATTCTTAGCAGTGATGTTCTTTTTGGATCTTAACTGAAAAGCGTCTATCCAGTATGTTGCTAAGGTCGCTGAAAAAATGATTGTCTCATTGCAAAGCTTAAGTATGTGTAAGAATTAGGATGGAATCACTACCTTTGAAAGAAACAGATACGCACAAAAATGGAATACTACTTCCACATTAGCGTATGTTACGCACAAAACAATATTGTCTGCCTTGATATAGTAAAAACTTACCTTGGAAATCTGGTTGGTGGTAATGCCTTCTCTTGCCTAAAAATAATTCCCCACAGCATTGACGTTAGTGTGTTTACTCTACTCTCTCTGTATTTCCATAGAAAACTTAACTCTTTGTACCCCCATTCTCGGACATTCACAGCAAGAATTTGTCTTTATTCCATAATAAAAACGATTTCCGTCTTCTATTACGGTGCATGATTAAGACGAAATGTCTAATGATAAAGCTTTTTTTATAGAAGATTCCCACTTGCGGCACGCATTTCAACGGGACTACTTCCTTACATTCTGATTGCACATTTTACGTCTTTAAATGCGATTTCAACGAAGTATTGTCATTGATGGCCTCGAAATGCATAAAACTCAGTTCATACGACGGTTCAGTGTTCCTACTCCAATAGTGTTCTGGAGCGTTTTCTTTGCGTATTTTTTTGTTTCAAACACTCGTATCTACGATTACATATTCCGGTTCGGGATGCTATAAAACTAATAGTAAAAGTAGTTGTTATCTTAGACGTATCTTTAAAATGTAAGTTTTCAGCAAAATCGCGTTAAGCCTGCTTAGTACATAGATCGTTGATGATTTAGGAATACCTAATAGTTCATCTCATATTTCATCTGATACATATTAATAAATAGGTAGTTACTGTCTTCAAATTATTACAGAACACACTAGAATTGAGTTATGCTCATGTTGTATGCAATAGGATTCTCTAAGTTATATTCCTCCTTAAACTTAGACACACGTTTTAGTTTCGCATTGTAACCTAACTGACGTCTGTAAAATCTTGTTCAGACTTAACAAAAACGTTGTTTTTAAGTTTTCTTCCCGCTACGACAGGCTAGCAACGCGACATCTTTAAATTGCAAATGTACTGCACACCAAAGTAAACTGTATATTTAGTGAGACTCATTACAACATGTATGTCGCTTAATTTAAGTATTGAGGGGTAATTAATAACCCATTACAGAAAACTGCATCGCGTAGGCTATTGTGAAGATAGGGTTGCGTAATATCTAATTTCTCGGATCAGCTCTGATTAAGGCCAGTAGAAAGTAGGACTCTAAACAACATAGCACAATAATATAAATACAAAACCAGAGAAAAGTAGGAAATAATGAACCGAATAAAAATAAGTTTTTTGGATGATTTTCCGAATTTTGAGATTATTTTCAAATTCTGCAAAGTGATATGGTGTAAAATCGATCATACATTCTTAAGAGTTTTCATGATGTTATTACATCATCTAAACTATCGATTCTTCAAAAAATATAATGCGATAAATGTATTAATTAACGAAAATAATATTGATGTTATTTAAAGATGCACCTCTTTACAATTGTGCAATAACATTGAGCAAAGACTGGCGGGAGTTGACAGGTTGATTGGAAGAAATAGTCGATCGTAACGTTATATACACGTTACAACCTTCTTTACTAAAATACAACGTTATATGAATGTTCCATCAGTGATAGGTGAGTACATGCACCAGATCCATTCAATTTCCTCTTGGTTTTCCACGATTCCATAGTCTGCCAATGTATCCATTACATTAATTTTTTTGTGAGACATTTTTCTACTCTTTTCTGTGTTATAATCTTTCTAACCTCACACCCAATTACAGTAAGCTTCCTTAACGTCACCCGACGCCCGTAGCTTCGTCAGTGTCTGTGAGCACTTTTCTACCTACAGTTCTTTTTTTGGCAATGCATTTTCTTGGCGATCATGCTTTTGAATTACTGATGTCACAATGAAGGAATATGTTCGCTTTGTCATTTCTTTCAAAAATAATTATTTATTCTTGTGTTAATCTATGTAATTCTGACTTCATTTGTCTCTGTTGACGCCTCAGGTTAAAACACGCGTCTCGCCTAGGACAATTACAGTTTCATCATCAACCTTTCCTATTCTATTCATTCGAAAATATAACATTGTTTTTAAAACGTTCCCATTGTAATATACCTAAAGTGATTGAAATGCTACTTAAAACTTGAATCAGTAAAGTCGGTATGTCTAATTAACGCATCATGCAAACAAATATTTCACAACTTTCTGTAATACATAAAATGCACTAATATTTGAAAAGTACACACGGTTCTCCGATGAAAATAATATTTCAATCTTACGCGTAACCCACAGAAAAATAATTTGAAAAAGATCCGACATAAAAACAGTGTCGATAAAACCATCGACTAACTTATGCTTTTACAACACAAAAACCTAACTCAATTAAAGAACCTGTCACCCATTGTTATGACAGTTATCCGAGCATTGAGATCTAATGCAGCAGTCAGCCTCCAAATTAGTCTCAATTGACAGTTTATGAAACGTTATTATTTTGCTGATTTCTTGCGAACTTAATTACTGATTGTAACTCACTCAAACAATCCATGGGATTTCAGTTTTTTATTTCTGATGAAAAGTTGCAAAAAGTATAAATTAATTGCCGTTAGAAAAGTTTTATTTTACTTTTCCAAAGGCATTTTTTTTTAAATTGGTCACATGACTATTAATCCTTCCTTGTTTTCGCTAAGGCCCAATTCTTCCTGGATTTCACCGACCGGGTTGGATCACAAAAAAAAAACGTTCTGCCTGATTAGACCTCAGCTTTTAGTAGCTGTAGATCGATAACATCGACATGTTAGTGTAGCAGACTTTGTATTATTTTTGAACGTATGCAACTCGAGGAAGAAAAAATATATACTAACCCTACCCCTAACCCTAACCCAAATCCTTCCTTCAACGTTTTCTAATTAACAGTTAAATATAAAACTTTTCAGTCATACGGGCGACATGCGAACTATTTAAACATTATATAACTGAAACTTAATTCGGGAATCTGTCCAGTACAAAATAATTCGTATGACGTGAAACAACGGAAGAGTATTACTTAAACCAATCGTCGTTAAATACATGTTTATTCATTAGCGTATTTGCCCCACTTTTATATATGCTTATATATTTTATAAGTGTGTTTTCTGAATGACTATAGCGTCTCTTGTCTTCAAATGCATCTACACGAAGCGAATAAAAAGAACAAGAAGAAATTCAAGACAAGAAAATATACAATCTTAAATAAAGATCGTTTTCAATCAAGTGCGTGATTAGGTTACTTTAATTGGAAAGGTGTATGTTAATGCTTCACATTGCAAAATCGAGATAAAATAGAAGGAATATATATATATATATTAATGTGTATATATATATATATGTATATATATACATATGTATGTATATATATATATATATATATATATATATATATATATATATATATATATATATATATATATATGTATACATAAATGGAGGGATAAAAATATAAAATTGAACATTTATCTTTAAATTATATCATATCTTAGAAAAGTTAACGCTCAATATATATATATATATATATATATATATATATATATATATATATATATATATATATTAGTGGATCAAAGACGCTAATGAATTAAAATATATTTAACGGCGATAGGTTTAAATAATACTGTTCCGTTTTTTCACGTCATACGAATTATTTTGTACTGGACAGATTCCCCAATTAGGTTTCAGGTATATAATGTTTAAATTGTTCGTCTGTCGCCCGTATGATGGTGAAGTTTTATATGTAATCGTTAATATAATATTCACATATATGTATATATATATATATATATATATATATATATATGTATATATATACATATATATACATGTATATGCATATATATATATATATATATATACATGTATAAGACCAGATACTATGACCACAATAGCACATTTAAAAATAAAGAACGTCGAACTAAAACAGCACTAGCTAACCATTATTGGGAACTCAAAGAAAATGGGCACTCACCAATAATTGAATGGAAAATAGTAAGACAGGTCAGTATATGTAGAAACTTAGACGACCAATGTAGATTATGCCTGACTGAAAAATATGAAATCCTAAATCTTAAAGATCCCCGAAACCTATTAAACTCTAGAAGCGAAATAGCCAACAGCTGTTTACACAGAAATAAATTTACCTTACGATGATATATAATAAATAAAATTTAAAAAATATAAATAAATAAATAAATAAAAAACTGAGCAAGTTTAAATTTAAAATCTAAAATAGAAATACAAGAAACCACGTGTTAAAATAAATTCGCCTACTGTATTGACAAAACAAAGGAAACCGGATATAGGAAAAGCCATTGTTAACAAACAATAGAGTAGATATAGGAGCGTCACCAACAAAGCCTTTGTTCGCGGAAAGCCCAACGATTGGCTGAGGGAACAACAAAGAATCTGATTGGTTAACTAGCAAGCCATGTATATAAAAACACCTGACAAAAATAACTCCATGCATTTAGCCTGACGATTCCCCCCGGGGATGAAACACGGGAGCCTCTGTGTAGCTTGATGTTCATATATATTTTCATTGCTTACTACCTAGTTCTACTTACGTATCGAGACTGTTGAAGTAAATACTGAAAACTGATACATAAATGTTATATCTCCTTATAATATATTATGTGGGTACATGAAGTACTAATATATATATATATATATATATATATATATATATATATATATATATATATATATATATATATATATATATATATATATACGATTCAATGAATTAAAATATTACAATTGTTCCAAGAATTAGAACCTCAAGTCCAGTATGACGTACGATAGTTCCCAAAACATTTTGGAAATACTTTATTTTTTTTATTCTATAAATTAATAAAGCTTATTCAAAACGTTCCTTCTCTAGCGCCTTTAGCACAACGTCTTACAGAAAATCAAAGACAAAATTTTAAAAACTCGTCGTAGAGAAACATCTATTGACAGAAAGAGCCACAGTGAACAATATTAGAAAAAAAAAGTTACAACTATAAAATAAAACAAAAAAAAATGATGATGATGAAAATTAAATTTAAGACACATTATAAAAATAAAAATAGAAGATAAATATAAAAAAAATAAAATAAAAATAAAATAAGAATAAAATAAATAAAATTAAGAATAAACAAGTTAACTTTTAAAATAGAAAAAAAAAGAAATGAAAATAAAAATTAAAAATACAAAATAAAATAATTGGAATTAAAAAAAAACATTATTGGAATTTTAAAAAAATTATTAAAATCGTTTTAATTTTTTATATGTTGTTCCTACTTTTATTTTTATATTCCGCAAAAAGGCAATTTATTCAAGTTAAATTTTCCTTAAGCAAGGCTTTTCAAAGATCAAAATTTTATCATCAGAGGAAGTCGCTGGGATAGATCAGTTGACAAAGGCCAATATTTAAAATTTGAAATAATAAAATAAAAGTTGTGGGGAAAGAAACACACGCCGAAACTCTGCCCGAATGCCAGCAAATGTCCGATGGCTTAAAAGTCCGGTGTCGAAAAGTCCAGTGGAGAGAATGAGATGTAGATAGGTAGGTCGTTAAAGGCACGAGATGTTGTGAGAGAGGATTCAAAGTTAAATTCCAAGAAGCCACTACTTTAGGTGCGGCGAAAATAGAAAATCCAAAGGGTAAAAAGTCCAATAAGAGGTACGCTCGTGGATGCAGGCAGGCTCAGTAAAGAGTGAGGTGGAAAATATTCGTCATTAAAAATACTTCCTGGGCTGAGATATCAAGGAAAGTCTTATAAAATGGGAAAAAAGGCAGCGAAAATATTTTAAAGCTAGCCCGTTGAGAAAGCCACTTGAAATGAAGAAAGGCAGAAACTTCTATGCGACCAGTAGGCAGGGAGAGAACGAGTAAGGGGTGGGGAGGAGGAGAGTGGAACGGGTGCGAAGGAGGAGAAATGGAACGGGTGCGGTGAATGAGTGCGGTAAAAATTAAGAGTGTGATTGTGGGGGGTGAGTCGCGTAAAGTTGAGATTGGATGTTAGCGCGAATTAGGGTTCAACTAGAAAAGGGAAAGAATTGTGTGGGGGTGAGTCAACGAGTGATGGGAGAGAGAGTTAAAATACCAGAATGTGTCTATGAACAGAGTTCGGGGTTTAGATGTTTAATCAGATGACCTTACTTATAAACAAATAGGCAAAATATAGTTGAAGGGTAGAGCTAGAAAAATGAATAGTAAGAATAAACATTAAACATTGAAAAATTAAAAAAGTAAAAATAAAAATAGAATTAAAAATAGAAATAAGAAAATAAAAAATGAAAAACAGAGATAATAAAATTAGTCTTAGGCTCGCAAGGAAAATTATGGATTGACCGATAAAAAAAATAATAATAATAGAATGAGGGGAAAGTTGATAAAATTGGAGCTCGGGAGTGAGTATTAGAATAAAGAAAAAGTAAAAAGTAAAATAGACCTCGAAAAGATATCCGGAATGGGAACTCCCAAGGTGGTTAAATATATGGGTTGAAATAAAATATGCCGTTACGGGACGCTAGTGCTTTATGGATGCAGGAAAATTAAACTTTGAAACAAAAACATTTTCAAAAAAGGTATATGGAGGTTGATTAAGAAACTTATTAAATAGGTTCATGATGGCAGAAAGAATTAAGAGACACACAAGGTTAAAGTAATGACAATAGATAAAACCAGAGTGAGAATGGAGATCGCAGTTAAAAGTAAATATTATGGGCGTTAAAAGATGTAGAGCGAGGGCGGGTTGGGGGTTGAGCATGGTCTGAGAGAAGTGAGCGAAGGGCGAGGTAAACTAGGGGGAATAATCGAGGCTATTAAAATAGTGAGAAGAATTATTTAGAAGTAAAAACAGGAGGGGAAAAATAATTAGAGTGCAACAAGAAAACAGTAAGGAGTTCGATATCGAAGTGTGCAAATGAGATTAAGAGTAGATAAGGCGAATCATCAAATAAATAAAAGTGCTAGGGTATAATGTGAATATGGTGGGTTTGTTATCAGGTTGAGAGGGAAGGATAGAAGTTTGGAAGTGTTGAAAGGAAGCGGACGAGTGTATTAAAAGAAGTTAAAGGGGAAAGAAATGGAAGTCCTATAAAAGTTATACAGTTAAGGAGGTTAAGTAGAATGATTTAGGGGGTAGTGGGAGAAAGGTATTAAAGCTAAGGGAATTGTGAAGCTAACGGAGTTCATGGGTAATTTTTTTAGTTAAGAGAAGGCTTAAGGGATGAGGGAGATATATGCAGTGATTATAGAACAACATGAATTAGAACTATCGGAAAGGAAATTCGAGATATAGGGAGGGAAGATCCGAGATGATGGGAGGGTATTTAATCAAATAGGGGAGGGGTGTCTGGGGGATTACTATGGTTGCTATACTTGAATTTACGCTTATGCCTGCAACTGGAGATAAGTTCATTCTTAGAATTTATAATATTTTTAGATTTAGTAGCAGTAGCTATCATAAAGGTTTCCAAAGTACAAAGTTGGCAATGGGATGCACCCGGGGTATATGATTTGGACTTTTTAAGTATTGACCAGTGAAGTGAATAGGGAGTATTTTTAAGATTGAGGTTTCTAATTAGATTGGAAAGTGAAGTGTCTGTGCTATTATCGTTGCTATTTTTAAAGGAATATATATGGTAAGAGATCCGGGTCTTAATGGAGAAAGAGGACGCCCCAATATATGTGTGTATCTTGAAGGGTTGTGCTATAGTTGCATTGAGATTGCTAGTGGTATTAGATGAGATTTGGGTTTGGAGATTCAAGTTATGCGAGGGAGGTTGGTTGAAGAAGTAGGGCGGAGCGGATATGGGGGAAATGTTAGTTAGCCCATGGGGACTATCTATTATTGGGGGTGCTTGGTTAGAGGTATCGCTGTATAAGTGGGAGTCTTAAGTAGAAGCGGAAAGGGGTTGTGTGGAGATGCGGAATTCGGGTGGAGTATGGGAACTATGATTGCTCACAACATTGGTGGAGCGGGGGAATTGTTTCACAGTACAAGCGTATATTACGTCCTTCTGTACACAATTGTTGTTTAAGGGGCAATCTCTAGGTTTACGGCAGTTACAAGTGGTTAGGGATGCGGTGGGTGGTTGTTGTTGGATATGTTTGATTTTCCTATTGTTAGAGGTTATGATAGTTTGTCCAATATTGGGCATAGTTAAACATATTTTCTTGATATCTCAGCCCAGGAAGTATTTTTAATGGCGAATATTTTCCACCTCACTCTTTACTGAGCCTGCCTGCATCCACGAGCGTACCTCTTATTGGACTTTTTACCCTTTGGATTTTCTATTTTCGCCGACCCTGAAGTTGTGGCTTCTTGGAATTTAACTTTGAATCCTCTCTCACAACATCTCGTGCCTTTAACGCCCTACCTATCTACATCTCATTCTCTCCACTGGACTTTTCGACACCGGACTTTTTAGCAATCGGACATTTGCTTGGATTCGAGCAGAGTTTTGCCCTGTGTTTCTTTCCCCACAACTTTTATTTTATTTTTTCAAATTTTAAATATTGGCCTTTGCCAACTTTTCTATCCCAGCGACTTCATCTGATGATAAGATTTTGATCTTTGAAAAGCCTGGCTTAAGGAAAATTTAACTTGAATAAATTGCCCTTTTGCGGAATATACCTTGCTCTGAGCAATTGAATTGAATTTTGATTTGGCTTTTGCTTCTCTAATTTCTTTTCCATTCTTCTTCATATATATATATATATATATATATATATATATATATATATATTAAGGCAAACATTATTAAATAACACGGAGTGATTTTGTTTCCTGCGACTTTTTTTATTGTTTCAATTTTCCGAATTGTCCATCTAATGTTCCGGTCAAATTGATGTAAATATGATCCATGGGGTTCTTGTTCCATTCTTTTTTCTTTCTTGCAAGTACGTAAGATTTGAATCGTCAAATCATCTTCAGGCGGTATTAGTTTTAGTGTCTTTACAAATTATGACTTTACTGTTGTGCTCAATTTTGTAATTATTACGGCAAGTAGTTTATAACTTGAAACAACGTCTGTAAAGTTGAAATGTACATGAGAAGTGATGGCGTTCTACACATGTGAGAGATTTAAAATTTGACTGTTTAAACCGTTAAGAAATTGATGACGTTAAAGAAAGTGCATACAATTCAAGCGCATAACTAAGAAATGAGTGATGTCAATTATTATGCTAGACACTTTAAAATAGTGCGACTGGTTTCATAATTAACATTATTAATTGTGGGATGTTTAGTTTTTATGTAGAGGGCTTCGAGTATTTTAAATTTGTTGATATTGGTATCGTGGTATATTGTTTTGTGTATTGTTAACAAGGATGTTTCTACCATTAGGTAGTTATGCGTTTGAATTGTATGAAATAATAACATAAGGGGCTTATCCAATTTTATTCGAATTCAAAGTTCAAGCAAAGTATCTTAACGTCCTTAGCTCTTGAGTTTTCAAAGAAAATTCTTCTCCTCAGAGGACCAATTACCGCAGGTAAGAAAATTACACTTTCAAAATATATAAAAATATATATAAAAATACATAAAAATATATAACATCAAATATATCAACCCAAAAGCAAGATGTTGCACGAAGAATCATCTTGCCTATTTTGAAGGTGGGTACAACCCCCCCCCCCCCGCCCAATAAATGGAAACTGATACTTATAAAAGCAAGTATATTGTTTTGAAGTGTAAGATGTAATGTCTTTAATCATGTCGCTTAAATAATGGTTATCCCGGTTATATCTGAAACCGCATTTAAACATTAAATGTAAGACTTCCATGGTAATACAGCGTGCATTTTTGCAGGTTGATATCTATTTTAACTCTGGTTCTTATAATTCGCTTCGGAGTAAAATAATTTATGTTGGGCTTTCCTTTCTTTGATAAACTGAACTTTTTTTCTCGTGTGTATATGTTACTTCTTAATAAAAATAACGTTTACGTATGATAAATATATTTCATAATTTGATTACTAAATTTCTTAGCTCTCAAGCATATTCACATGAGCACATTTTAAATCATTCGTTTTATACTCTATCGAATAAGTAAAAAAGTGTTTGGTCTGCCGACTTTGAATGTAACATTTCCCCGTCTACGTTGTTAAAATGAACATATTGAGTGATACTGAACAATTATCTTCTCGACTAAAAATACATTTGCCGATGTTTACTGATAAATTAATGAACTTACAAATCTAGTAAAGGGAATTATGCCGGAAGTTATCTTTAATACAAAATCAAGCGATTCTATTCGTCAGGAAAATCATTTGTAAAATGACCCATGTCTTACACTGGTATTTATATCACTCAGAAAGTGATTAGGTGTGGTTATCATGAATCATAAGTAATATCTCTGACGATGAAAATAAATATTTCATGATGTTACTTTTCGCAGAGAAATAAAAATACAGGAGAGATTATATCAACCTTATTAACACAGGAGGTCTACGATAACATTTATCTTATCTGTTATTGAATGTGTAGAATATACGGCTTAAACTAAGCTCAAAAACACAAAATGTCTATAAGCCCTCGTCTAGCAATGTTAGCTTCTGTACAACATGAACTTAGAAAGATGCGTATTGTTATCTTTAAGCATGCACTTCTTATTCTCTGATTCTTACAATTTTTGCCTCATATTCACACATCACCATCAAAAGATAACGAGGTGTTGGCCTCCTTTGTAATTAATAGTCCGCTTACTTAATATGTGATTGGCCCCTTACAATCTCTACAATACTCGGAACGAATTTTTGTTGAAATTATAGAGCTTGCTACTTAATCAGTTTCCTTCAGCCATAACAACATAATGTATCGACAAAGTGTTGGTATATTAATAGGTTACTGTGTTGGTCA
>OY744530.1:23331419-23443919 GCA_963556195.1 Sepiola atlantica
CATCTTGTGTTGAAGGAGTAGTGTAGTATATTGTTTGGTTGTAATGAGACTATCTCTCAAGACATTACTACACCATTTGGAAGTGGAGCTTACGTCGGCAGGAATTGTCACTACCGGCTGTTCACTAGCCAACTCCACATTTACTTGTAAAAGTATTCCCTCGGTTACATAGTTTTGCCTGCTTAATTAATAAATGTTGTAAATTTTTAATGTACTTATCGATTTTCTTCAAGGCAGATTGAAGCTGCAAATATAACACCATTTGCAGAAACAACATGATCGACGCAAGATAATGGAAGTAATGTTACTAAACGCATCATTTAATAAATATAAAAAAGAGGCGCCAATATATTTATAAAAGGAATTTAAAAAGTAAACAATGAGAATTAATAGACTAAATTCCCTTCTCAAGTTGGGCCTACATAAGTGAAATATATGGCGAGAATTATATGCAATTCAATACTTTCTGTCACGGTTGAAGGTCGTTTGGATAAAAACAATTCGATAAAAAGATTAACCTAATGCATTTTCGCGAGGTAAGCAAACATTGTCAGAAACACATTTTCACGCTGAAAAATCCACTAGAAAAATACTAATTAATTAATTCGAATCCGTTATTTAGACTACCAGGTGATTGCGCTGGTACAGATTACACAGACAACAAGACTGACTGGATTATTATATATGGACTGGAGAGACAGACTTACACCATTACACTAGCAAAAGGCGAACAAATTCACCGACAATTCTATTCCGAGATTGCGAGAACAAAGAATCAGAATTAGCTGTAGAGAGCATGTGCTAGAACGTGAGACATTCGATGGCTTTCTGGACTCAGTCTCACAACGAGTAACGATCCCAACATTTGCAGAAGTAGACATATTTTCATGCTACGTGAAATAACGTCCTCAGCGCTGGTCATCCTAGACCTAGCATTAATCACGACTTACTATTCTGAAAGCTGACCATTTGTCTTGCGAGTAGAAACACGCTTCTTCGTCGATTTCAATAAAAATCAATAGAATAAGTTAAGGCTGTACACAGTGTTATGTAAGAAATGTACTAAAGTTTTAAATTCACATCAAATGAATCATTTCATTTACTTTTCCTCTCTTTTCTTGTTATTCATTCGCGTGTGAAATTTGACTTTCAAGGCGTTTAAAAAGTCACTTCCTATTTTGAGTCTTGAAAGGCTATGCCATGCCCGAATGTATTGCATGATGAAACTCACGATGAATACGATCCCTTTAGAAGCTGTGCATAAGTGGAGTATACTGAGACGATATTTGATAAGCATATGTTAAACAGTTTCAATGTCATTATCAAACATGCAGGGAGATAAGTTCAGATATATCATGTCAATATACATATGTATGTTCTTAAAATAGCATCGAAATAAAACCAACTACTATTATACTTTGAAAGTGAGAATTCAGAAGTCTATGACTAAACTTCAAACGTTAAACCAAATAAAAAAACAGTCGTGTGCAATTCCTGTCGAAACACTAACATCATCTGTGAAACTTAAAGCTCCAATGAATGAAAAATAATTCTGATCACCGCAGAATCTCACTCAATATTTATTTATAAATGAGAACCATTTACGAAATGTGGCACAAGGCCGAAAAGAGGAGGGGAAGTTTCGGTCTAATTCTAACTTTATAACTTTCTAACCTAGCTAGTTTCATTTAATACCATCAATCACCAAAATACCTATTTACACTGTACATCCTTCTTAATCACCAAAGGAAATCACTCCATGAATAACCTAGTTAAACCCCATATTTACAAATATGCAACGGGGGGGGGGGATGATAAAACACTATGTACAACACAATACATGAAAATATATACAATGAAAAAACATTAGTAAAAGGCTCCCGGTTACTAAACTGTGGCAGGTACGCTGATTTGCCAGTTGAAATCGAAACTCGAATAAAAAGTTTGATGCATGCTCCAACGCTTTATTCTAAACACCACCTTCGAGAATTTCGAAAAGTGACCTGCATCCTGACAAATCTAGCGCTCTGTCACCTAAGTGGGGACGGCCTGAGAAAAAAAATAAACATAAAAAATTTAAAATAAATAAATAAAAATAAAAGAGGCCATAATGAAATCATTCACGCACTAACTAAGTTATTAAGCTTGAAATAACTGAAACAGGCCTTATCCTTATCTTATTTAAACAAAATCAATGTTCGTTTTTTTTACTCAATATAATTTGCCTAAGGCACGTCTAAATACCACTCTATTCTAGCTCCAGTAACTCTACACAGTCGTGCACCTGTCACCCACCTTTCACCAAAATCTGCCGAAGAGAGTCTCACTCCCTCGGCCTTAAAGCGAGCTTGCAGGTAATATTTGAAAATCGTAATAGGGTGCAGAGTAGTGTAGGTCTTAGCTCCGTAGACTGCCTTCATGAGAGTTTTCCATATCGCGTCTCTCATAACAGCTAGTATGCTTAAGAACAGAAAACGTTTCTGCCTATCTGTTGTCGGATCCCAGTTGCTACATACATTGATAGTTTCCAGTTCAAAAGACGGTGCATTAAGTATGCGAACCATGAAACCCAAATCAAGCCTAATTAGCGGCACAACTATTCGGCAATAAAAGAAGGCGTTACTCAAGGTTTCGTCTTCGTCATCGCATCTAACTCATGTCGGCGAATCCGCCAAGCCAGCTGAATGAAGCCCTTTTCGGACCCAGAGTGCATTTATTATCATCAGCCAAGTCAACGATGCCTCGTCATTATTGAAGTATCTCCACTGAAGCGCCCAAGGTTAGATAGCGCAGCTCCCCCCTCGCCAAAGCGAGCCCCTCAATCCTGTCATCTCGAACGGTCTCCCTCGCAATAACCCTATATAATGCCTTTCAGGATAACAGCAGGGTGTCAGAGAGGCTTGCTTTCACCATTAAGAAGAACTTCAAAGCGTGTTTACATTCGCGATAAAATGAGCACTCGCCTCGGGGCAACCTTTGTGCACACTTTTTAAAGCCGGAAAGGCTTTCTTAGTGTCTTCCTTCCAGAAGCAACCGTTTCCCTTAGTTTGTGAACCCATTCGATCTAGATAAAATAGTCGAAGTGTATGACGTCGAATTTTGACGCTAGGCATACCCAGACCGCCCTCAGAAGGATGGAGATAACAAATCTCGCGACGGACCATAGGGGTCTTACCAAGCCACAAGAACTTGAAAAGAGCCCGCTGCATCTTAAGCAGTGTATTCGACGGGAGTGGAAGTAATGATAGACGATATAGGATTATCGGATAAATGTGTGAGCAACACACATCCGCTCTCCCCTTTAATGAAAGTTGTCTAAGGATCCACAGACCAGCTGTGGCCTGAATAACTTTGAATACTTCCGACCATTTTTTCTTCAGCTGAAGATCGGGACCGAATCAGACGCCGAGTTGCTTGCAAGGCCCGTCAGTCTAGCTAAAGGGTCCCTGCAGGGGTACATCCATCCAGGTACCAATGCGCAAGCAAACAGACTTGTCGCAGTTAATGTTGGCCCCTGTTATTGTTTCATACATTCTGATTTCTCTGTTGACGACACTGATCTCGGCACTGCTCGTTACAAGCACAGTCAAGTCATCGGCAAATGCGGGGTACTTTAGCGTTCTTCAAGCACCTGCCAAAGAAATCCCATTAAGGACCGGGCCCATTCTTAGCCTGTGAAGGAAGGGCTCCAACACAAGCACATAGAGCATCGGTAAAAGCGGACATCCCTGACGAAGACATCTGGATAAACTGAAGGGCTCACACCTCAAACTATTCACTTTTACCCGTACACCGGAGTTCGCATAGAAGAGGTGAATCCAGAGGCGAAATTGCGGGCAAAATCCGGCTTCAGACAAAACAACCTCCAAGTAACGATGGTCCAGCCTATCGAATTCATTGGACTGATCTAAATTGATCAGTGCGTCTTCTGTGTCGCCTTTATCTATGATCGAGCGTAACGAGTGCAGATTGTCTTGAATAGTCTGACCCTTTACAACACAAGTCTGTTCAGGGCTAATTAGACGAGCCAAAACAAACTGCAGTCGATTGGCTAAGATCTTGGCAAAAATCTTTAACTCAGCATTTAGCATAGTTAAGGGCCGAAAATTATCTAACCCATCCCCACCATTTTTGTATTTTCGTAACAATTTCACTATACCCATGGTCAAGTACTGGGGAATAGTCCCGTTCCTAAACCACGAGTTAAATAAAACTGTCAGCTTGGGAACAAAAATTTGCGACATTCTCAAATACACCTCGTAGGGCAAACCATCAATCCCAGGAGACTTGTAAAGGCCAACCCGCTTTAAGGCTTCCTGAACTTTTTCTTCTGTTATGCAACATTCGCACCTAGCCGCTTCGGTCGCCTCAAGACGAGAAAAGTCAGC
The DNA here is from genome assembly GCA_963556195.1 of Sepiola atlantica. Taxonomy (NCBI): domain Eukaryota; kingdom Metazoa; phylum Mollusca; class Cephalopoda; order Sepiida; family Sepiolidae; genus Sepiola; species Sepiola atlantica. The sequence continues at coordinate 23,335,808 of OY744530.1, forward strand.
TAAATAGGGGTCAAATTGTGCTAAAGACAAACCGGGTTCCCTGGTAAAAAGATTCTGCAAATGAGAACGAAACGCCTCCAGAATACTTTCGTTTGTGGTCACGAGACGCTCATCCGGCAATGAGACACGTGCGATATGTCGAACAGACGCTTGTTGACGTTCCTCTGCGCGCAATTCAGCGGCAATGTGTTATGCTGCCTTAGACATTCTCTTTAACCTAGCCCTAATTACTAAAGCTTGGTGCTGTTGGGTAGCCAAGGAGGCCAGCTTCGCCTTAACTATAATAATTTTATCACAATCCCCCGCCTCTACGGCCCGATCTAGTCTAGATTTTAGTGCCACTTTAGCTGCTCTAGTAGTTAGATTGAGTCGTCGGCTAAAATCAGCAGTAAATAACCTAATTACCTTCTTAAAGTGAACCCACTTCCTATTCCCAATTACAGCCTCCGTCAGTTGCCGCTGTAGGCTTAGTAATAGATGTTCCTAGTAGCCCTTCACATCCAACAACGAAGTGTTGAGCTTCCAGTACCCAGCTAATCAAGGCCTAGGTCTATCTAAGTTTACACGAACCCGAACAAGTCTATGATCCGAGTAAACTATATTATGAAAACTTGGACATTCTACTAATTCTACGTCGACTCTCCTAATTATGAACCGGTCAATATAACTGGAAAGTTGTACTGAACCGGAGCCGCGACTAGATGTCCAAGTCAATACTCTATCACGGGGCTTCTCATTCCAGAATGTATCCATAAGTTCAAACTTAACGAGAAAGTCCTTAAATGCCACAGCATCCCGTTTTTGGTTAGTTCCATAAGTCCGATAACGATCTATCTCAGGATCAAGGACCGCGTTCCAGTCTCTTGCTAAGATGACCGCCCGATTTGTAATCATGAACTGCTCGATCCATCGAAAGAAAGAGCGACGCTCAGTATTGATATTGGGCGCATAAACCCCTATGAGTCGAAATGCCTTATCTTTTATGGTAATATCCGAAACGCACATCCTTCCTTCCGGATCCGTGAAACAAGGGCCACACGACGCATCTAAAGACTTATTTACTAGCCAAGAAACACCATTTGAGTGCGAATCAAAATACGTTGAATAGATGTTTACACTCCTAGCCAGCGCACCCAAATGGTCACCTGGAATTAAATGGGTTTCCTGTATACAACATATATTCACTCCAAGATGCTGAAGGTCTGTAGCAACTCGAAATTTACGAGAGTCAGCCCCCAGCCCACGGATATTTACACTAGCTAGAAAGAGAGCCATTTAGAGTATCTTAGTGTTGGGTTTCAGAAACGAACATCGATGGTGTCAGGATGCTGACGGCTCTCTCAAAAGATAGTTTAGCCATCTGAGTAGTGAGTTGCCCGTCCTGGGAGATGCCGCCTACATCCCCGGGATATGTTCATTTAGATATTCTGTAAAGGGATGGGTGTAAACGAACAGGGACCCTCCAAACACTATCTGTGCTTAACATTTTCAGCTCGTTATCTTTTAAGATAGCCATAGGCGGCGATATCTCGAAACTTTCGTTTGCCTCCTCAATCATTTGTCATAGACCCTTAGTTTCCTTCGCTTCCTTATCACAGTAAGAATTATTTTGGCCTCGTGGCAGCTGAGGGGATCTTCTACAGAATTATTGTTCACTTTTTTAAACCGCACATCATGTGGTGTTTAGCTATGTCTTCTTGCACCGCACTTATTACACACACGTCTTTTTCGGAAAGAAATGCTGTTTTTCTCTTCCTTTCTTTTTCTAAAGACGGGCTTCTTTGCCTTTTTTGGCTTTGAGCTTTCATTGGGGAGTGAGGAAGAGTAGTGTTGCGGTTTTGAAAAAAGGGTGAAGCAGGAGGGAGCTGTTTTACAGGGGATGCAGGGGGAGTACTTTTGGAGGTGGTTTGTGGGGAGACGAAAGGTGAAGGTTTTGGAAAGGGGTCTGAATGACTTTTCTTAATAAGGCTTAAGGGGATCAGTTTGTACTATCTTTCTTTCAATTGAGCAGTAATCGGCGGGGGCATTGGTTTTGGGGGTTAACGAGGCTTAGACAGTGTAGCGGTCGTTTTTGCTTTAGGGGAGGGTTGAGGGCTTACATTTAGGGAGGGGGATTTGGCGGGTGACTGTGGGTTTTGGCATTGTTTCGGTTTTACTGGTCTTTCCATATCTAATTTCTTTTTCAAGTCGCGAACTTAAATATATTTATCCTTTCCTGAATCCTTTGTGAGCATCTCGTCTTCCCTCATCTGGTCCAGGGTTTGCCGACCGGGCGTTTTTTTCCCTGGACCAATACCAATTCGTTTTTCTCTCTTCCGTCAAGTTTAGAAAGATCCGGGAATACAGGGTAGTCTTCTGTTGTTGACTTCGGTGGGGGGGATTTTAACGGCATCTCCACTCTTTGGGTCAGAGGAACTCCTAAATGTTGGCCCACTCTGGTTTTTATTACTGTTGGTCTTCTTTGGGGGCATTCGATCGTCAGGTGAACAATCTCTTCACATGCCCAACAAACAGGCTTTCTTCCCGCCACAATTATAGGAAGCTTTTCCTCACCTATTCTTATGTAATACGGTATGCTGTCAAATGCTGCCTTGTCTAACAGAATCTCGAAATTCCATACACCCGAGTGCTCATCACAGGTTACAGCTTTTATGTCCCCGTATTTAAGCAGGAATGCACCTAAGTGCTCACCGTCCACGTGAAACGGTACGTTGAATATCGATATAGCTGTGCGTCTTTTCCCGATGTATTCCATCCTGAGAAAGAAGTATTGGGTGATTATTTCTTTCTGTGCAAGTTGAATGCAAGTTTCCTTATTTAGGAAGAGGGTATTCCAAGTTTTGTACCCCTTACAACAGATGATTGGTTGCGGTCGGTAGCCTACAGTTGCCAGAAGTTTGCAAATTAATTCCGATGGCGCTCTTATAACTTTTTTAGACTTTCTGTCTACAACAAACATGACAATTCTTTTTTTCCTAATTTCCTCTAGTTTGGGAATATCAATACAATAAGCCAGATTCCGTAACCAAATGTAGGCACTTTTTTGCGTTTTCCACAAATTCTTCAACATTAATAACAATTTTCGGAGTCGTGCTCCAGTTTGAACTTTCAGGAGTAGCCTCAGCTGGTCCGTTCCGCTCCTCGGTAAAATCCTTGTCGGCAGGCTTAGGCCACAAGTAGCCGTCGCCATAATCATTAACAAACTTATAACAGGAAAAAAAAACTAAAGAAAACGGGGGGAAAAATAATAATGCAACCTACGAAAAAGTTCCAATAAGAACAACAGCAATAACGGTAAAAAATAACAGCAATGAAGGTTACAAGTCCAAACTGGCAACAAGAAATAACAAGGTAACGAAGAAAAATACAAACGCTCTCGAAGAAATTCAGCATAAAGACAACTTTTCGAGAATCTCACTCGACACTCGGCTCGCCTTCTCCTGATGTTCTTCTTTTTTACTAGCAGATTTTCCTTCAGTTAATTCCGCTTAACCAATCAGAAAACACATACTTCGCTGGCTGACTATTTGTCGTCAAGACGAATCCACGTATTATTGTGCAGCAACCAGTAGATTTGTTACTTCGAGGTTGCGAGTTCAATCCCTACTAGAAAACTAGTAAGCCAAAACGTATTTCTCTTTCCATCTGCAACACATTTGATATCTTCATATTTATTGCTGACACTTGATAAGAATTAATATTTGATTTCTTTTATTTGTTTAGTAAGTATCATATGAGAAAAACAAAATTGATTTTCTAAAATGCAATCATTCATACAATACGGTTACCAACAAAATGTATATTTCAATCATAAGCCTATGTAATAGACGAAGCATAGTTTATTATAGATACTTGCGAACACGTGTAAAATTCTATTTTGAATCTAAACGTGACAGAATGGCAAAGATGCTCTCGCAAACTTAATCCTGACTAACAGACTGTAGAGCCAATGCCCGTTAGAAGATGAGTTATAGATGCTATAGTCCAAACGTATTCGTGACAGACGAACACTATTAATAGTAGAATCTAAAAAAAATGTCGCCCCCAATTAAAATGCTATGACGGACCGATTGGATGCATGTAAATTTGATACATGCTTTTAATTTACGCATTTAATCAAGAAAATGCTAAAGTAGGGCAGGCCAACGATAGTGTTATTCAAACTTCACTGGAACACAATTAAAATAAAAAGTTGAGTGTCACAGAACAATGGAAATAGTAATCCAAACGTAATCGTAACATACTAATGCAAATGGTATTTTAAACTTTAGCGTCAGGGATCAATTAAAAGTCTATTTCAGACGTAAGTGTCACATTTTTATGAAAATGATATTAAAAACTTGAGCGTCACACAACAATGAAAATGATATGTAAAACTTGAGCGATAGAGAACAATGAAATGCTATTTGAAATTTAACTATATCTCATAAACCGACTTTGATTAAAAACAGTAAGCTTTTAGTATGCCAATTTTGCATTAATAATTGAAGTTAAAACATGACCATAGCGGACGGATCGACAGAACGACCAATCGTCTGACAGACAGAACCTCATAAAAGGGACAAAGTGGCCAATCTAAAAAGAAATATGGGTCGTAAAGCTTATCTACATATCGTACCTCTGAAACTGGCGTCGTCATATGTGTGACTCATAGCACTTCGTCTCCTGGACCGGTGACAACGGTTCCGACCGTTTCTGATTAATGATAAGGTCGTATTACGCTAATCTTCTCTCAACGTTATTATTTGAGGAAATAACATTGCGAGTAATTCCTGTATTAAATGACGCTCTTTTGAATAATTCATTATTGATGAACTACTTGCAAAGAATAATAGACATATTATTCGATCGGTGTTTCGTATCCGGCTTTTTGTTCCTTTCTTTGTTCCAAGAGTGCGATTTGAGTAATAAAAGAAAAATGGTAGTTTGTCTAGTTGTTGTTGTTCCGTCTATTGATTCGGTTCGCGATAATGTAGATTTATGATGTTTGACAGCTGGGAAGTGGTGGTAGTGGATAGCGACACGGAATGGAATCCTCGCTTGCAGTGTTCGAATCTGGATACTTCCATAAGGCAAATTATATTGATGGGTTTTGCATTACTTACGTGGTCCCTTGGGTGAGTAACTTATTATATCGAGAGCAGTGCAACAAAATAGCAAGCGAATCGAAATATTGTAAAATGCTGATTCATAATAATTACGTATTGCGACTACAGTAGTGATAAGTAGAATGCACTTTCTACCGAATAACATCGAATCATAACATTTATGTTATAGCCTAAGCGTAATAGTAATTATACGTTTAATATAAAATTATTTTAGAACGAGACGAATATTTTGTCTGATACGATATTTATTGAAAACAATAAAACGCACCGTATGCATATATCTGGGTGATATATCTTTGCTGCAGACTATGGCTATTTCCCACCAGTTCTGTGGGTTAGGCTTGTTTCATATGTTATCTTATCGGTTACACGTGATCAACTCTGTTTTGTGTAGCAGATAAAAATAAAATAGGTGATGATTAAACGTGTTTAAATAGTTTTCCGGGTGATTTCCTGAAACACGGCGTTGATTAAGATGATCGGTTTGCATATATTTACAAACACACTCCGTCCTTTATCGCCTTACGTTGTTGAGGCTTCCACACTGAAATGTATTGTCTTCGTTTCCTGGCGTTTAACCTCACAATCAGACGCCTTCTTGATCGTACGTGATCATACACCGATATGTAACTATTTTGTATATATTCTTAAGAAGCAAAAATATTGAAGAAAAAAAGAAGACAATAATTATTCATACTTTAACTATATTTTATTAACTATATTTATAAATACCTAGCTGGGTCCGTCCCACAGTGTTTCCCGGGAGAGATATAAAAGAATAAATAGAAATGTGTCTACATCCGACAAAACGATGTAACCTATTCAGGTTACCACGGACAATTTTAATGTTTCGATAATTGTCGGTTTGAAATTGTTGTAGGGTGTAAGAAGGAAGGAAGGAATGAATGAAGGAAGAAGATGCGGTTCTAGTAGTCTTACTGTCAACTCCATGGTTCCGGTAAAGATGTATTTTTTATTAAACAGCCGCTCTATCTATGATAATAATCACTTTTTAAAGTAAAGAGGCCTACAGAGCACTATGAAACCCTATACCCACCGTTATCTTTGTATAGAAAATCTCTTTTTTGTGAGGAAAGTAAAAAAATAAGTATGCCTCATGAGCACTACTGAAAACAAAAATATCATTAAGAAAGCCTACAGAGTACTAATAAACCATGTGTGTTCAAGGAGAAATGATGATATTTAATATAGTTAAAGTACTACATATTTGAGGGATTTACTTTTAAATTACTGAATAATAAGGTTGAATTTTAAAAAAATTATACACATAGTCCTCCGTTCTCCCTTTCCCGTAGGCAAAATGCTGACAATGTAAAACATAATTATGTTAGTCGACTGGGATCGAACGCTTAACCTCTCGGTCTTTGGTCCACGTCAATAAACTCATGGACACGAAAGCGAGAAGAAATCCTCTTGAAAAATAGGTCACTTAAAGGAAGAATGTAGCTGACATTCGTTTCATTTTACGATCTGCCAAAAGACCACCAAAATGTACGGTTTACCAGTCACACGTGTTGACCCATTTCTGTACGATGAAATCGATTTTTATTCAAATATTTAGGTATTATGTGAGTGTAAAGTGTAGGGTTAAGAAAATCTAAATTTTATGCTTTCTGTCAAGTTTATTGGCATATATTGACAAAATTAGGACGTCAGGTCGCTGAAGAAATTGTAGCCGCTATGTTGCATAATTAAACACTGTAATGAAGTATGTTCGTAAACTGCATTCTCTAAAAAACAGATTGAGTATAACTGTACACGTAATAAGTAGAAATAACGAAATCCGACATTTTCGAATATAAGCGGAATTTGAAGGAGGGCCCATTAAATGTATGCGTAATGTTTTGTATAATGTAGTAATTTAGTAGTAGATACACAGTAAATATAACCGGACACTTTTTTGAAAAGTATACGTTGTTCATTAGTTCCGGTGTCGGTAGGAAGAGTGTTAGTACTAAAGTGTATGCCGGAAAAGTGTTTTCTTCAACCTATATAAGTATATGTACGGGAAGGTACAAAATGGTGGGCTAAAAGTAATATTTAGTTTTAGCTGGTAAAAATAATCTCACATTTATTAAAACACGCTCGAGTAAATAAGCGTGATATAGAATTGTGTTTAGCAGTTTGTGGTGCATGTGGGTATTTTTCTATTCTTGACAAAAGTGCAGGTGAACTATCGTCTTAACTTTAAAAAGAAAATAAGCTGTCCTTGCACAGTTAAGGTCGATATGTTAATTAATGTTGTTTTAATGATACATGTGGAAAAGCAAAGACAGTTAAAGCCAAGGAAATAGAATTTCACAAAATAATTAAGTAAAATGTCTTACTTGATTTTGAAGTAATCGGAAAAAGAAACAAGTGGGCATAATCTTCTGAATATCTTTTAATTAATTATTTGTCGTGAATAGGATTCTTATTTTAGTAACTAATTCAGTAAAATGCCTCCTAGAAAACCGAAATTCATTTTAATGGAACTTATTTCATCAGCAATGTGAGTTTTCTAAATGGAGTTTACTTTCGAAATAGTATTTCTTTTTCGGAAAGTATTTAATTAAAATAAACAACTTGTTTTCTAACAATACACCCTGTATGATACCAAAAGTACTTTTCCGTTATCAATGGCTGGAAATAAATATAACACTTTTAGCCGGTACTAACACCCGGGAGTCAATCAATTTCGTACAAATGCGTGCTAAGAAATAAATCGAAACTTTTCATATCTCTACTTTATTTAAAAAAAAACGCTTATTCTATACATTTATAATGTTAATTAGTTGTTGGGAAATCATCATGTGTACATTATTGATTGTTGTTTGACTTATTTCTAATCAAATAGCGATTTACACAACATTCTGGTTACTGTCAACGTCTCAACTTGGAAAACTTTTTGTATTTCTATGAAGTAAATTTTAACATTGTAACTGCTCAGTTAAAAAAGTTATCGGTATAGATATACACATACATCGTATTTATTTATTACTCACGAGACTTTTGAAATACGTTGTATTGGACAGGAATAAGATGACATGATACACTCCTGTTCTGACCCCTAAACCCTATATTACTATGTTTTGTCTTATTTGTTATATTTATATTATGCCTAGTGTTATAATTTCTATCTTCGTAAAGTATTATATGTTTACATGTGACTATATTTGTGTCTACTAAACTTATAAACTGATCAGTATAAAACCTCATCATTTTAGCTGCTCGGTGTAAAGGGATTAAATGTTAAGTAGAATTCATTTAATTTTTAATGCAAAATAGGGGAAACAGGTGAGAGAGTTTGTCAAGATTACAATATATCCGTTTTTTGTAAATGTCAACAAAAATTAACAGATGAGAATTAATAAATATTCTCTGAATTTCAGTGTCTTTGTACTATTTTAAAGGTTTTTAGGAGACAAGATATGGCCACAACCTCCTATTTGAAAATTCAAATATACCAGAGTTGCCTTTAATCTGATCTATAGTCATCAGACATTAATTAAGCAAGATTCACTGAATTTTAATTTCTCCTAAAGACCATGACGCTTATGCTCCTGATTAGAGACATTTAAAAAAAATGAAAATCATGTAATGGATGTTGATTAAAATTAGAATAATGATTCTAGACATAAGGTCAAGTATAATTATGAATCATATCTTGATTTTAGTTTTTGTAAGGGGACGGTATAGCGGTGCAAAACTTTTCTGTTCAGGGAATTAACTGTATCCGTCTTTGGACAGCTATTCTTTATATATGAGTTTTCTCTCTCTCTGTTGTTTGGCCTGCACACTCTTATATTTTATACGTCCATTACCACTCTCACGTTTCCTATCTGTTTCAGAATAGCCGAATAATAATTAAAGGAAATAATAACAAAGATTGAAATAGACCATTATAAACAAAAAGGGAAGATAAGCACAGTTAGTCTATACTCAACAGAAAAAAGAAAAAAATGGGTATACTGATCAGAAAGGATGCGTATAATTTGACGCTCTCCTGATCTTATTTTATATATTCTTTATTACTATATTTGTCGTACTACACACACACACACTTCTCTCTCTCTCTCTCTCTCGCTTTATGTTTCTCTCTCTCTCTCTCTCACTCTGTTGTTAACAATAAAACGGCATAAAGAAACTTAGAAATTACACGACTGAAACAGTCATTTATAAAAAAGGGGATATAACAACAAACAGTAGTACAAGTTAACCTGTAGTTAGAAATAGTCACTTTACTCGCGACATGTTATCGCTGACACACTAAGTAGCAGAATCATAAACACGGGTAACCTGGGAATGATTCATCGGTAAGAAAGAGTAAGTCCGGCTACATATGAATGCTTAAGTAAGATACAGCGATATATAGAGGTATTTTCATATGTTTGCGAATAATTAAATGACCTGTTCTCCGTGTGCGTATTTTGTAATCAGAATATACTTTAGTATTCCGGGAAACGCAAACAGTATTTTGTTTGTTAATAGCTTAATTAATTCTGTTGATTTCACTGATATATTGTAGTCGTATTGATTTTGAATACAGACGCTTACGTATTGAATACATTAGCTTATTTCTAACTTCGCAGGTTATCGCAACTATTGTTTGAAACCAACTTTTTGAAAATGAGTTGGGTGGATAGAGCATAAGTCGATAACACGTGAAGATGACGAATATGTTACCCGCTGCTTTTTATGTATTCGTAATGTGAAATAATTGGAATTGAATGGCACGTTTCACTGAGTATTGGCACCCGAATATATGTATAGACCGTATGACAAGTTAAGGGTAATGAGCCTTAAGTCCTACACAAATGTTTGTCTTTATAGAGTCAAGCATTGCGAAAGAGAAAATGTGAGTAAACTGAGATTTACACCAAATAAAAATATGAACATTGATTTGACCAACGGTAAACTGAATATGTAAACACATTACAAAGGATACAATTCTAATAAGATGTATCGATACACACACATCGACACGTATATGTACAAACACACAGACACACCCATATATATATATATATATATATATATATATATATATATATATATATATATATATATATATATATATATATACTAGCTGTACCCGGCCATGCGTTACTGTGGCTGTTAGTTGAAATGAAGAGGTGGCCTTTTGGAGTTCATTTTGATCCAGTTCCATAAGTATCCATTTAATATGAATGGTTTTATTTTCAAATACTTGTGGATACACAATATTCTTAGTGGTTCCCGTTTCAGTGTAGATGAAGAGATTGTCCGGGTTGCCGACTCTAGAACATGCAACGTATAATTGCCCATGTGAGAAGCAATCAGTATGTAAATATAAGCCACAAAATTGTAAAGATTGTCCCTGTGCTTTGTTGATTGTGATAGCAAATGCCAATCGAATTGGGAATTGTAATCTCTTAAATTGAAAGGGCAGATCTGTTAGAATCATGGGAATGCGCGGAATTAAGACATCTTCACCTTTAAAAGGCCCTGTAAGAATTGTTGCTTCAATGATGTTGGTCATTAATTTTTTTACTGAAAGACGTGTGCCATTACAAAGATTAGGCTGGTTAATATTTCGCAGCATGATAATTGGTACACCAATTTTTAATTGCAGTATCTGTGGTGGAATCCCTGGCAAATCTAGCGAATTCAAAAACTCTGAGGGATAATTGACTGCTTCATCTGCTTCAACAACAGTGTCGACTGACTTGTATGTGGCATACTCATCATGAATGTTCAACTGAATATTATTGTTGAGTTCGTGGACATCTTTGTTCTTCGGTGCCAGAATGGCTCGTTCACTCATCCAACTGTGATTCTTAAAAATAATGTGGATGTCCGGGAATACTTTTGTAATTAATTCGTCTTTTGATGTAACTAAATTAGAGAAGTTGTGTGGAAATGAAATTCGCCCTGAAGTGAGATTAGCCGGCACTTTTCCATTCCCAATTTCCAACAATTGTTTTGAAAACAATTCTGGTGATAGATTATTTTGCTGCTGGACACGCATATTTATAGTCAAATTTAATGTCTTAACATGTCGCCAAAAAGTGGAGTATTTGAGGCAAGCATTTATTTCATCTGCTGGTGTTGATCGAGGAATTATAGGTAATATTTGCCTGAAATCTCCAGCTAGCAATATCACTGCATTCCCAAATAATCTACCATTTCCACGCAAATCTTGCAATGACTGATCAAGAGCCTTCAGTGATTTTTTGTGTGCCATTGTGCATTCATCCCAAACAATAAGTTTACATTTTTGTAATACCTTTCCAATACCTGATGTTTTGGAAATATTGCACATGGGGGTTTCAATAAATTGCATGTTTAAAGGTAGTTTCAAAGCTGAATGAGCAGTTCGTCCACCTGGTAGCAATGTTGCAGCTATTCCTGAAGATGCAAGAGCTAAGGCTATGCCGTTTTGTGATCGGATGGCTGCCAAAATAAATTTAATTAAGAAGGTTTTACCAGTTCCTCCTGGCGCATCTAAGAAAAATATATTTCCCACTCCATTATTTACAGTCTGCATTATTTTGTTGTAAATGGCTTTTTGCTCAGGTGTTAGTTTGTGAATATTTTCTTGCACATACAACAAAAGATCATCTGTGTTGTAATTTTGTTCCCTATGTAATTCTACATCAAACAAAGCAGCAGCAGGTCGTGTCGGCGAGATAATTCCTAATTGATTGAGAACTTTGTTATACATTTCTAAGCACAGATTTTTCAATTCTTATCAATGCCTCATTATAGATTTCTGATGTAAAATCCAGGTAGGTATTTGGATTTTCATCGCGTATTTGATAGAAAATGTCTTCGGCCATGTGTGATTTATATTTCTCCCATAGCTCTATTGGAGATGAAGGGGAGCAATTTGTCAAGATGATTTCAAACAATGCACGAATATTATTAGGATGGGATGTGTTGCACGCATCATTAATGCATTCATCCCAGTGTCTGTCATTTTCCAATAAATTCAGAGCTTGACGTGCACTGCGAAAAGTGTCATGTGTAATGCTATTGACAATTTTTAATTGCTGGAATGATGTTGGACCAGGCACATTTACCAACAACATGCGAAGAGAGAAACATTCATCTTGTTTTGGATGGATAGTATACAGTCTGCCTATTGTGTTTTCTTTGAATATTCCAGATTGTCCTTCAACTTGCTGTCCTCGTTTGCGTCGTTCAAATGAATGTCTACTCCTATTCCATGTGTAATACTGAGGCACTTCCGAATAGATGAGTGTTTTTGCAAATGTGTCAGTTTGACATAACATGAAGAAAGCCGTTAATGTTGTAGCCGGTGGATTCAAAGCTATTTGTTCCACATTCGAAGCTGTAAAGTAAACACGTTGTCCATTTTCTAGATGTACCGCTAAGTGCACAATAGCCGGACATCGTTCATGTATGTGAAAAGAAAGAATTCGCCATACCGCTTCATTGCTGCTTATGTATCTTCCAGCTTGATACTGTGTTATTTCACCAATATGTAGGCTTTCATTCAGATCATTTCTACGTGTTTGCACGGCAAACACTGCCATATCGCTGCCTTTATTCACATACTTACAAATGTATTTGATGGACTTAACAGAGTTACAGTATTCCACATTGATGTGTGATTTGTAGGTTTTTGATAGCAAAGGTGAATATGGGACAACCCATCGGTTATGAACTTCTATATTGCAATTTCGCATTTGTAAAGTTGCTAATTCACCGCCATCTTCTATCGACCTTCTTTTGTATAAAGGGTATCTATCATTTCCGGTAACTGTGTTGGGTAGTAATGCTCGGGGATATCGCTTTGAGCATTTTCCATCAAGCATGCATGGTGAATTGTGATTAATTATACCGCAAGGTCCGTGTATCACATGTTTAATTACAATTTCATGCAAATCCTTGTCAATGTCAGCATCAGGTAATTCAGCAGAAATTACATTGTCGAGTTCGTTTGGACTGATTTTGTTGTAGAGCCAGATTAGGATATGAGAGTGTGGCAATCCTCTCTTTTGCCATTCCACTGAATACATCCAGCAGCACACAGAACCAAATACTTTATGTTTTACAATGAAATTTATTAGCGATTTAAGCTTTTTGTCTCAATACACGCGCTGTAATATCATGTCTATCTACTGATGATTGGCCAGGAAGTAAAAGTTGTTTTATATCATTCCAAGCTTGGTTGCATGTAAAAGTAATGATGAGGTCAGGACGCCCATAGAGGCGAACATATGCAAATGCATCTTGAGTGTACTCATGCATATGACGTGGACTGCCTAATTATGAAGATGGTAAAATTGTTAGTCTTCCAACATTAGTTGTATTACCATCATTTACAACTGCATCTCGCAAATGAACATATTCTTCAGAACGAAGTTTGGACTGATTCAAACGGATGAATAGCAGACGTTCAGTTTCAATTTTTGCATACATGTCTACAATGTATTGGTGGAACAATTGGCGGCATTTCAGAATGTGATTGTTTTCGTTCTCTCGAATCATAATTCGGTATGAGTAATAATTCATTGCGCTGCATTTCGTATCCGTTTCTTCGCCACTAACTGGATTTATCATGGTAACATTGAAATGATATCCATCAGCACCATCCCAAAAAAGGAGTGGATATTGCAGAGCATCGTAGCATCGATGAGTTGCAGAAATGTTTGTTAATTGGTCATTCCTCCTATGAAGAACAATATCCCTAGGTTGAAATTGATCTCCAACTATAACAATTGCCACTATATCTATACTTGGAGCATTGCATCTTCACACATGTTCTCCAGCAGGCGTTTTGTCAGCATGAATAATAATTTTGTGGGTATCAGATGGCATCATTTCAATGGCAGTTTTGAATAAAAGAATTAAATTGTTTTTATTATGGAGCATATCTTGCAGTTGGGAAACAATGGACCTTTTTATACTGGTTGAAATTCCACAGCGTGCATTCAGTTCATCATTGTTATCATCGATAAAATACATCTGTAGAAATTTATGTTGAGCATTTGGATATGGAAGCAGAGATCCAACTTTATGGTAAATTTGTCCTTTTACTTTAAAAGTTGGCATGAATTGAGCTTTAATAGTTTCTGCAGCGAACGACGTCATTTGGAAGCATAATGCTTTGATTCAGCCGTATTACCAGCAAGCAAAGTTTTTAATGGTTCTGGTGGATCTGCCAGTTGAGGTAGTTTAATTTTCCATTCGGCACTACACAATCCTTTAGTTTCTCCCTTAAATTTCAGAGCTTTGCAATAGGGGCACACTTCAGTCATAGTGCCTATGTGAACATGGTGGCTTAAACTATAATCCTCATGAGGGTTGTAATGAAATGCTAGGCGACCCCAATCCAGGGATTGTTGAGCATGGAGCCTTGTTTGACGCCGATCTGCTAGTCTCAGCCTCTCGCGTTCGTTACGTTGTGAACGAAGCAGATCTGAAGATGTCTGACGGGATTGTTGTACCCGCAACCGTTCCTCTTACAGTCTGGCTGCACGTCTCTGTGCTGATTCATTCGCACGTACTTGAATCATCCTTTGTCTAGCTTGTTGGTTTGCAGATGCCAGTTGTTCATGAGTATGATTTGCAAGTAATCGACGCCTTGTTTCTGCACGGCGAGTATGACGACCTAAGTTTGATCTTCGGGTGGGCATGTTTGTTAGTTACGTATTAAATTTTACCTGTATAAATGTAACAGTAGGAAAGAATAATTGTATAAAGGTTAATGGTATGGTTTTTTTTTATAGATGAAGCATGTTAAAAGTAAGAACATGAGGAAGAAGGCAGGTTTAAAAAACAACGAAGTAGATACGAAATGAAATTAAAGCACGTCTGTTAAGTATTAAATCGTACCTGAAGGATGGTTAAAGTCTAAAAAATGAGTAAATGCGAAATGAAATTAAAGCACGTGGGTTATGTATTAAATCCTACCTGTAAAAATGAAACAGTAGGAATGAATAATTTTATAAAGGTAACTGGTTTTAAAATAAACAATCAATTATAACGCGCGAGTAAGGGTTGTGTAAAAAATGCAAGTAGTGTTGTCGTTTTTTTTTAGAGATGAAGCATGATTAAAGGGAAGAAAAGGATTATAGAAGCAGGTTTTAAAAACATCTAAGTAAATAGGAAATGAAATTAACGCACGTTGAGTTTTTTTTTTAGAGAGAAGCATGGTTAAAGTCCAAAAAATGAGTAGATGTGAAATGAACTTAAAGCACGTGGTTTATGTATTAAATCTTACCTGTAAAAATAAAACAGTAGGAATGAATAATTTTATAAAGATAACTGGTTTTAAAATAAACAATCAATTATAACGCGCGAGTAAGGGTTGTGTAAGAAATGCAAGTAGTGTTGTTGTTTTTTTAGAGATAAAGCATGATTAAAAGGAAGACAATGAGGAAGGAAGCAAGTTTTAAAAACATCGAAGTAGGGAGGAAATGAAATTAACGCACGTTGAGTTTATTTAGAGAGGAAGCATGGTTAAAGTTCAAAACATGAGTAGATGCGAAATGAACTTAAAGCACGTGCGTTATGTATTAAATCTTACCTGTTAAAATGAAACAGTAGAGATGAATAATTTTATAAAGATAACTGGTTTTAAAATAAACAATCAATTTTAACGCGCGAGTAAGGGTTGTGTAAGAAATGCAAGTAGTGTTGTTTTTTTTTAGAGATGAAGCATGATTAAAGGGAAGA
Source organism: Sepiola atlantica (assembly GCA_963556195.1). NCBI lineage: Eukaryota > Metazoa > Mollusca > Cephalopoda > Sepiida > Sepiolidae > Sepiola > Sepiola atlantica. Next base: position 23,351,605 of record OY744530.1, read on the forward strand.
AAATGAGGAATGAAGCAGGTTTTAAAAACATCGAAGTAGAGAGGAAATGGAATTAACGCACGTCTGTTAGGTAAGTGTTAGTGTAAACGTTTGTTTAGAGAAACAAACAACGAATAAGGAAAACACTTTTTACGTATGAAGTAGATACGTGACAGCGGGAGGAGGAAGGTCAATCCGGAAGTGAAGTTGGACATGCAGGTTCGCAGAAACAGATTGTAAACCAGAAGTGCAACTTAGTAGGAACGAATTGTAATAAAAAGTGTTTTATTTATGTGTAAAGTAAAAATTGTGTTAATAACATTAAAAAATTGCTCAGATGTAAGGATTTGCTATAAAAAAATGTCAGTGGTAATGGTATAGTGGAAGTATATTTCCATGGGAAACGAACAAACCAACTTTACATTTATATATATATATATATATATATATATATATATATATATATATATATATATATATATATGATTATTTTTATTTACACAGACATGTACAAAATCTGCGACACTGGCATGCCAGTGTCGAAGATTTTGTACATGGCTGTGTAAATAAAAATAATGATATATAAAGTTCTATTTCATTTTGAGCACTTTTTATAAACCCGGTTGAAATTCTTTGGATTACTACCCTGTGGATGTTTTCACCTGGATTATTACCATTATTATATATATATATATATATATATATATATATATATATATATATATATCGTACAATGAACACTACATTATTTTTGGCATTCATCTGTAACTTTGATTTCACTGTGACACTAGAAACTCAACTCGCAGGGTTAAAGATATAAAATGAGATTTGTTCACTGTCCGATGTTATAGATGTGTGATTCACACTCTTATTCAGTGCATTCAATGATCAGTTATGATATCATTACATTACCTGATGAACCGGTCATAATGGATATATTTTACCCTGCGTGTAAACTTTAGAATATGTGTGTACAACTGAATGTACAGGTAGACGATTAAAATAATGTATTATGTCCATTTAATAAAAGTATATATGCTCTTACGCGTATGCATATATATATATATATATATATATATATATATATATGTATATTTATATATATATATATATATATAATATTATTATATGATAGTAATTCATATTAGAGAGAAATAAAATAAGACGTCTAATAAAATCGAAACATGCCAGTTCCTGTCAAGGTTAGGTGTAGAACACTGTCAGGCAGTTTATATTATATTCACTTTAATATATATAATAGGACATATTTCTCCTTTTTCCGCATATTGTTAAAGTTGTCCGCTTTTGTTTTGATATTCAGATTTTAGTTATAAAGTGAGTCGTGACTTGAGTACGAATTGTGAGACCGGCTGAATAGTAATCTCTACACTTAAAATTCCGCAATTATGAAACGCATACGAACATGGTCAATATTAAATAATTATTTATAGCTTACTTTCACTGTGTTTTTTTTTAGATAAATAAAATAGGTAACCTAATCAAAGCTAAGACGGCTTACTATGTGTCCGCTTGAAAAAACATAATATAGTGTATGTCTCTTCTTTTCGTGAAGATGTTAAATTGGCCGCATTGGTAAGGAAGTAAAGATTTGAGTTAAAATGTGACTCATTTCCGGGGTTCGAATCGTAAGACCGGTTAAACAGTTATATATATATATATATATATATATATATATATATATATATATATATATATATATATAAAACCTTACTTTAGGATAATAATATACATAATAAATAAATACAGAACATAGAATAAGTAAATAAATTAAAAGAAGCGAAATAGCAACTAACAGTGGGCATATATAAAACCTCACTTTAGGATAATAATATAAATAACAAAAAATACATAAAATAAAACGTAAATAAACTAAAAGAAGCGAAATAGCAACTAACAGTGGGACTATAATAAAAATAAATTCAGGATAATAGTTTCCATAAAAAATAAATACATACAATATGTAAATACATTAAAAGAAGTGAAATAGCAAATAGCAGTGGACATATAATAAACTGCACTTTAGGATAATTATATACATATAAACAAGTACATTACATAAAATAAGTAAATACACTAAAAAAGCGAAATATCAACTAACAGGTGGTATATACTTAACTTCACTTAAGCATAATAATATACATTACAAAAAATACATAAACTCAAATAAGTGAATAAACTAAAATAAATCAACATCTAAAGTAAACAAAATGATTAGAAAATGAATTAGCCCTAAGGCAAATATTAGTTTGACACACTTAAAAAAAGGGCGCTACATTAAAACTAAACAAAGAAAAGACTGTCAAGTACATGTCGACAGTTTTTTTAAGAGAAACTCAGCCATTGGCTAATTAAGAAATTAACATGTAAGAGTACTATTACAACGAATCTGATTGGTTATTTAGCTAGACTAAACACCACATAGATGTATGCAAACACTCAACATCAAAAACCAGTGTACTAAGCCTGCCGGTTCCTGGCGTCGATCAAACTGGCTACTCTGGTTCCTGGCGTCGATCGAACTCGCCACTCTGGTGCCCCCTCGACGTAAATTCACTAGACTAACTCGACAATCAACTAAATCTCATTTATTCACTGTGGAGGTCCCCATATGTCGGAGAGCCTTCTACTCAAATAGCTTCTTTCCTCGTGTTGCTGGCCTCTGGAACACCCTTCCTGCCCCTGTTTCCCCGACAGTACAGACATGCAGAAGTTTAAAACTAATGTAAACAGACATCTCGCTGCACAGATCCCAATCTAGGTGTACTGCCCCCTACCTTATCCCCCTTCCTTTTTTCTCAGTAGTCCCTTACGTCTACAGTGGCATCCCGCCTTGTTTAGGGGTGAACTATGTTTAAAAAAAAACGTGGACGCTTCTGTGTAGCTTAATTTCAATAAATACATGTTTTACAATATACTCCGCGGCCTTTTTTTTGCCAAGACATATTTTCTTTATATTCTGATATTTTCAAGTATTTTTTTTAACAAAAGACGCACGATACGTCGTAAGACTTTGTCTAATCAAATAGCTACCCATTTAATCGTGGGCATTATCAATGTTGATTTATTTTTCATAGCGATTAAATCAATGTTGATTTGCTTAAGACTGTCAACTTGATTACATCAGTATAGATCCAAGAATATCTGTGAAGATGTTACATTTTAAAATATATTTTACTGCTATACATTTACATGTTGTAAAAATAATATATTGGAATTCATGCTTTTTTAAGTTTTGCTTTTCAAACCTGTATAATACATGCGTACTTGAGTTGCTAGACGTGCTTTTCATATGCGCTCTTGTGTTATCTTCCCAGATGAAAAATTGCCATCTTGCAAGTAAAGCGTTTTAGTCAAACCTACAAAGACACAACATCGACGCAAAGGGGATTGAATGTAAATTATTGTTCTCTTTATGTTCTAATTTTTAGATTTAATCGCTATGAAAAATTGATCAATTGTAATTTGTTTACTTTGACATTGTGACATTAAGACATTCATATTTTTACTCTAATAACAATTTAAAAATATATTGCGCATGTTAAACATGGGGCGACCCTTTTATTAATAGACCCCTCCTGCTTTACTTCGTAACCCCCCCCCTCCAAAAAAAAAGTACGGGACCGGCTCTGTTGTAAATAAACACCCCTTGCCACATAGTAAAGCCGACATAAATATGTTCACAGATATAATGTAAAATATGTTCACAGATATAATGTAAAATATGTTCACAGATATAATGTAAAATATGTTCACAGATATAATGTAAAATATGTGCATACTCGTGTTAATTCAACATGGCTGTTCTATTTATTTTGTTGAACAAATGCATACTTTGTACTATGGTTTAACCGTCCATTCGACGTCTTGATTTAAAGGCTTATGATCTTACGTATCAGTGTTTAGACACACTTACACATGTAAAAGGCGTCAACGAGGAATTAACGCTGTCACTTGACGTAGCACAGCCCATAAAGTTGTGTTTTTAGTTTAAGTTCCACCGTAATAACGAGATCAAAGCAAGCGTACATATAGGGCGTAACGTTTCGCTTACGAGCCGTGATAACAAGCTAATTACTCAACGAAAACTTCTTGAGAGAATGACACTTGTTCACTAAAGGGTCGCAAAATCGATTCTCCTTGTAAGATGTTGATTTTTCGACTGGCGAAGAAAGGCGTTCATATCTTTTATCTTTGGCGGCTTCTTTGATCTATGTTTACATTTGGACTAATAGCAATCAGGTTTGGTGTTATTAAGAGCTGGGTTGTTTGATTCAATACAGAAAGAGAGACAAGAAAAGGCGGTGTTAAGCTTGAGCAAAATATTCATACGATATTTATATAAAGACAATATAATCTTAATGTGATTCCCGTGTAGTAATGTAATTATGTAATTCCTCGTTCGAACAAAGTGCTCCGCGGTCTTTTGATGTAGAAAAACTTTGGATGACTTACATATTAGCGGCAATTTTAAATATCTCAGAGAATACAAACAAAAATAAAATACTTTGTACGTGTACGCGTTTGTAAATACAAAAGCAAATAAGACAGTACTACTTCTATTCTGAAAGCTTATATGTGCAACCCCCACATTAGTACGCAGTCTGTTTATTTGATATGGGAAAATGTGTAAACAATTTCGTATTTAGATTTTTATTCGTCGGTGAAAACATATTTGGTAGTTACATATAAGAACACAGAATTGTCACATGTATCTCATCCCAGCGTTTCCTGACAGTGACAGAACACCTCGACACTTAATGTTGTTAACTCGGGGAACAAGCCGCAACGGAGGATCATATGTTTCATCATATAGCAAACATTCGCAATGCGTTAACTTGTTTTAAAGCTGACACGGGAAGGTAGGACTTTCAGGTAAGCATCCTCTGCTCCGGCTTGTTCGCCAAGTAGAAACAGAACCTGATACAGCCATGCTTGGCACCTTTAAATAAGTAGAAGTGTTCTAAGATAACACGAGCCTATAAAAGACACGTAGAATGTGTTGTCTTATTATTGTTATTCTTTATATCGCTGTTTTACTACATTTAATTCTTATATGCATACGGGCTTACTGACAATGAGATCAGTTGACAGTGTTTCGCGTTGTTATTCTTTTAAATCCGTTGTTGTTTGTGGGGGACTTTGCATCAGAAGAGTCCGCGTTTACTTGAAAGATGTTTTTCTGGTACTGAAGCGACATTGTATAACACGTTGTCTGACGACCAGCATTAAGATACATGTTACAATGTGTTAATAACTTGCCCCTAATCGTATATTTGAATGTTATTCTCCTGTTTTTATACGATATCTGTTTTAATTAGTTTACATATCTCATTCATATTTACTGTCTTGTCTTTTAAATTAGATTCTAAATATCGTTGAACTATTTGATTCGTTGATTCTACGGCAACACGCTTCTTTCTGTGCTATGAACTGCCGGAAAATAATAGTCATTGTGACGGATTATCAATAGACGATATTTTGAGCACACATTGCTATAACTACTATAGTAGAGTTGCTGCTTATATTTTGCAGGCCATCACGAGTGCGTGCGTGAGTAAATCGATGCGATATGTTTTGAAATGAAATGACATCAAGCCAAATATATTCGCAAAAAAGCAATGTCTAAGACGCAAAATAGGAGGAAAAATATATGTGACAAACAAGAAGAGTACCCGACTAAAAGTCAGCAGCAAACGGTATCCGATCAGATTGTGTGCCTGATATTAAATATATCCTGTTGTCGGTCGTTTACTCTTCTGGTTTGTCAGATATGTACATCTGCATACAGTTTGAACGTTTGTCCACGGCTACTTGAAATAAGGATAGGGAAGTTATCAAGACCAGCTCTTATGGCAAGCTAATTATCGTCAACTCATCTGCTATTTAACTAAAGTTCAATTTACAATCTGTGCAAACGAGTTCGTGGACATTTTCTTTGATAGCCTAGATAACTACCGAGTGTGGACTAGCATTGTACGGTCGCGTTTAACGTTAGCATACAACGTGCCAACCGTTGTTCTTAAACCGATCATAGTTTTGATAAGATTTATCACGCAATTGTTTTCCAATCAGAAAGCGATTATTTAGCAACGGACAAAGTCTAGATTGTTGCATTTCATATGTAATAATATCTGCTCATTATAAGTGTATTCTGTAAACTAATAAGCCGATATGGCTACCATTCTGCTACTTCAAGGTTACAACTTTATTAAAAGGGTGTGACGGAGGGTGTATGATAAACGACACCGATGTACTACCTGGGTGTGCCAAGTTCCAATCTATCTTGTTTGACGTAGCCACTTACACTTTGAATGTTGTTACACTTCAAGTCTTTCCTACTGTAACCACTCGATTTCTTGAATAAACCAATGCGAACAACTGAATAATCTTATTGATAAAATACGAAAAAATTACTTCATAGTAGTCATGTTTTAATATATATATGCACACACATATATGTATCTATATATATATATATATATATATATACATATATAATTATTTGTTATTGTTTCTTATATATATACATATATATATATATATATATATATATATAAATATATATACTTATATATATCTATTCATATATATATAATTACTATTTTAATTAATATTATGATGATTATAATTATTACTATTATATTTATTATTATTATTATTATTATTATTATTAATATTATTATTATTATCATTATTATTATTATTATTGTTATTGTTATTATTATTGTTATTATTATTATCTTCATGACTGGTGGAACCAATGCAATATATATACATGTATGTTTCTTTTGATTATTGCAAAGTTTTCCAATATTTGTAAAATTTCTTGAAAAATATTGATGTTTTCACTGAACTTCTACTTGTGATCTTAACAGGACACTGAAGAGAAACATACTTGATTCACGTATAAAAATAAAAAAATAAATATTAATAGTCTCTGAAAGAAGTATACGCAAGACTATTGCTGACCTTAAATTCAAGGAACTGTAATAATAAATAGTGTCGTAAACCTATTTATTAATGTATTACTGTTGTGAAGTTGTTCAACAGTAAATAATAAATAAAGGAAGTCAAGTCGAGGGTGTGTTTAACAAGTGTATTAACAAAGTAAGAAAGTGACTAACACTTGGCTAGACAGTTACAAGACCGTGCTTTGTCTTCTCTGGTTCTCTGGTGACTCGCACTATTTATAGTGACAACCGGTGTTGTTTCTCCTGTGTAAGAACGGCCGGTGTAACAATTACTATTCATTATTCTCTCTCTTTCCTTCTCTACATGTCTCTCTGTCTCTGTCTCTGTCTTTGTCTTTGTCTGTCTGCCTGCCTCTCTTTCTCTTACTCTCTCTCTCTCTCTTTCTGTATATATATATATATATATATATATATATATATATATATATATATATATATATTATCGATCCGATCATTATATTTCATTTTTATTAAAATGTGTTATTAAAGGTGTGCAATACAATGATCTGACCGCTGGATTGTACTGCATGTATATTAAGACCCACACGAACACAATAAACGGTAGATAATAGAAATACAGTTGTGAGTTTTATATTATACTAGACCACCCGTGACCCGTTGGGTCAGTTTGTTATATTTGCTATGGAATTCATGTATCAGCGTGACACTTGTGGCATAAAGAAAATAGGTTTTGTTTACATAACAGAAGCATTTCTCTGAAAGTATATTAAAATGGAAGAAGAATATAGATAGATTTCTATGAGTCGTTCTGTTTATTATAATTGTTTTTTTTAAAATTACAGTTACTGAATTATAAGTGGTTGGCCATACTTATAGGTAAATATGCACTGAACAGGTACCATAATACTTATTATAGTTTAATTCAAATTTTTATATATCATCTTTTAAATGAAATTGTTAGTTGAAAGTACAGAATAATAAAAGGGCGATTTGAGAAAGGAAGGGGGTACAGCAAGCTTTCTCGCGTACGTAACGAAAACAGAGGGAGTAGGAGTGGTGAAATCTATGAGAGGGAAAGTGGGAGGTGGTTTCGTTTACCGACCGCTATTATGGCTGATATTAATAATGGTTGTTGTTGTTTTGTTTGTTTGTTTTTGTTTTTTAAAAGAGAGGAGGTTTTTTGAAACTGCGACAGACTTTACGAAGTCCTGCCGTTGAATGTTTTTAGCCGTGGAGAAAACAAAAAAACTATTTGATGAAATTAAATGTAATTGTTTTATATTAAAAGCGATATAAACATTTCCAGAATGAAAAAATTCATGCGTTCGTTTATCATAATAGAGAATAACGGAATTTGAATAACAGATTTAAGACGATGCTATTTACGCATGGGCAACCGGATGTTGAAAACCGGAAAGCTGAAAGCTGATTGCAAACAGACAAGATCAATAGAGTTTTAGTATTATATAGAGTTAATAATATATTTAGTTAGGAAAAAGGATATTAGAATAAAAACTTAGTAAAAATAAATATATAAGCATGTGTAAGAATACTGCAATTATTGAAAAGTCACCGAAAGAAAATTATTACGTAAACAATAAATAAATACTATGCCAATTAGATTTGAGTACGAAGCCTCAATTTCTGCAGTTTATCAATAACAATATAATTTAAATAAAACAAACTAACACTTAAAGGAGCAATACACTTGAAGAAGGCAGGAGCCAAAGTCGGCTGAAATATAAACATCAACAAATTAAATTTGCGATATAGATATTGGCTGATGTTTATAAAATGCGCAAATCTAATATATGCTTTTAGTAATTGACATATTATTTCTTGGCGTGACAGAGTGACGAACGGATTGATAAAAGGTCACTTTGAAATAAAACACAAAAAAACAACGAACGGACCCTCAAGGTTCAACTGGGGCAATGTAATGTTGTTTATTACATAAGTGTGACAAGACAACAGACCGGAAAATGTTATTTTTAAATTAAGCGTGACCCACTCCCGCCCAAACAGGCAACATGCTGTTTTGAAATCGGTTGTGATAGACCGACAAATGCACGGACACAAATGTGGTTTTAAAGTTAAGAGTGACAGACGATAAATGGACCGAAAATGTTTCTTTTGAACAAAAGTGTTACACACCGACGACTTGACCGATTACATTTTTTCCAACTTAAGTTTAACAGGGCGACGAAAAAGACGACAAAATGTTATTTCGAACTTTGGTGTGACAGACCAAAGAATGGGACGAAAACATGCTACTTTTAAACTTAAGCGTTACAAATTAACGACCAAACTGACAGACAAATATATCCTCTCATCATTTAAAATGATATGTTATACTTTAATCTGACAGGTCGATGAAATATCTTATTTAAATGTTAAGTCTTGTAGAGTGACGTGCGTTCTTTTTGAACGGACACGTGACAAAACGACTGACTAACAAACATGGAACCTTATATCAAGTAGTTCGAACTTATCTATAAGACAAACATCATCTCAGACAATCTCATAAAATAGTTGTCTTTCTTTCTTCTATCCGTAATCAAAATAGAGGCCAGATATTCTTGGACATTAATGTGTTCGCGACAAAATAAAACTTGACTATAAATAGAATGGCCACCACTGTATCTTTCGATGTAAGCTGTCGAATGAAGTTTAGATCGTTGCCGCATTCTTACCTTCCAAGGAATGGAGAGAGAATTAGAGGCCGGGTTATCGACTGAAAAATCGAGACAGATTTTGGCAGAAGTTTGATTGATATTCGTTGTGACCAATGCCATCAAAGCTTTATTCTTATACGTCTCGACAGATCAACAGTTCGCAAAGATTTGACGTTACAGTGCGCAGTTTGTTGGTGTAGCCATTCGATGCGTCTGCTTGTACCTAGATAGTATCTAAAAATAAAGAATACACACTTTTAAAAAAGCCAAAATAATATCATCTTACTTTTAAAATCTGTTATTTAGACACGGACTGAGTGTTTAGTTTTCGTTTCTATACACACCGTCACCAGTTCTTTTATACAAACAACAATCCGACCGAGTATCGGTCACAGAGTAATACAACAAGTGTTGTTTCGTGAGCAGAATATGTCAGACAATGTATAAAGAAAAAAAGAAAACATTAAAGATAGTAAATGCAAAACCTGTTTCATGACATGAATGGAATAGATCGCTAGCGTTACAGAAACAAGAAATGCATGAAAGCAGTGTAATGAAGAATCGCTTATATATAAAGTTTGATGTTGACCCCTAGTGTTAGTTTTTTTTTTTGCTTCACTTTTTTTTCAGTTTAGATAGTAAAACTAATTTCTAATTCATTTTCATTTCAATTATCTGGGGATTATTTAAAGAGTTAGTAGCCGACCAGTCCCTATTTGAAAATGGGCGTATTTCAAATTTGCATGCCACTAGAACAGGATTCCCAAAGCAAACTATTTTAAATGCTACCCTCTCAGAAGAATTTATATTATTCCGATATGAAAAATTTACCCAGTAAATTTAAGACACATTTCCCCAAATTGTCAAGTTAATTTGAAGAGGTGCGATGTGAATAAATGGTCAGTTTGAAATAATAGCGCTGTTGAAACAAATTGTTATCTCCGTTACATAGATTATGTCGTATATATATATATATATATATATATATATATATATATATATATATATATATATATATATATATATATATAAAACAGACATACGCTTAGTAGCTTAGAGACTGCAGTCCTCGTGGCCGAGAGTTCGAATTCTGCAATATTTAGCCACACAGATGTGCTGCACTAACATCGAAGCATATGCCCGTGTATAACTATGTTTATTAATAATTACGTAATATTTATATATATATATATATATATATATATATATATATATATATATGAATGTGTATATATATATATATATATATATAACTATGTATGTTTATATATATATATATATATAAAACTATGTATTTTTATATATATATATACATATATATATATATATACACATATATATATACATATATATATATATATATATATATATATATATATATATATATACTAGACCACCCGTGACCCGTTGGGTCAGTTTGTTATATTAGCTATGGAATTCATGTATGAGCGTGACACTTGTGGCATAAAGAAAATAGGTTTTTTTTACATAACAGAAGCATTTCTATGAAAGTATATTAAAATGAAAAAAGAATATAGATAGATTTCTATGAGTCGTTCTGTTTATTATAATTGTTTTTTTTTAAATCACAGTTACTGAATTATAAGTGGTTGGCCATACTTATAGGTAAATATGCACTGAACAGGTACCATAATACTTATTATAGTTAAATTCAAATTTTGATATATCATCTTTTAAATGAAATTGTTAGTTGAAAGTACAGAATAATAAAAAAACACTCTCCACATGTTAATAATGGCTTTTTAAATAGAAAATGAAAATAAAATGTAACTTTTTTCATTTAATTTAAGCAAACATTCAGTACCCATTGTGTAAAATATTTAATTTGTATGTTAATAATAAGGTCAATAAAATTAAGACAATTCTTTTCTATTTACATTTTTTGTACAATTAAAGTTTTTTAAAGAAAACTTTTGTTATCCTTTCGCTTAATTGAGACTTCTTACTAGGTTCTAACTCTCTTATATCCAGATTATTTATATTAATCCATTTATTTTATTGAATATGTATCGCTGAAAAGCACGGGTGCTTAAGCACTTATTGTACAGCAAATAAATATTGTATTTATATGCTAATAATAAGGTCACTAAAACTAAGACAATACTTTTCTATTTACAACATTTTTTGTACAATTTGAGTGTTTTAAAAAAACTTTTATGTTTTCCTTTCGCTTAACTCTACTGAGTGCAACATATAGTTGACCATGTTGAAAGACAGGTTTGTCTAGATAAACTAAAACTTTATGTAAGGTCTGTCCTTGAGACTTATGAATAGTCATAGCAAATGCTAATTGTATAGGAAACTGGACTCTGGCAAATGGAATATTGTCACCGTCAGATAAAACCATTTTCAATCTTGGAATTAAAACGATTTCTCCTTCAAACTGTGATGCAATAATTTTAGCAACAATCAAATTATTATACAGCTCCTCTATTATTAGTCTTGTACCATTACATAAGCGTGGTGGATCAATATTCCTCATACATATGATTGGATCTCCTTTCTTGAGTTCAAGTTTATGTGGAGGTAATCCTGATAACTCTATCGAATCAAGAAATACTGTTGGGTAATGTGTAGCTTCTGTTCCTTCAAGAACAGAATTAAATGACAAATATTCTTTGACTTGTCCAGGAAATTTTTCAATACAATTATGATTTATTGCTCTAACTGTATCATTAAATCGTACTAATATGCTATTTTCCGCAAACATTTCTAGATTGTCAAACGAAGGATAAATGTATTCAATGCATTGGTCAACATTATCTGCACGGGCAGTTCAATCTCACCATTTTCATTTTTTTTCAAGTTTGTCTTCACCAATCTTTATAATAAATTTAGAGTATTCATCATCATCATCTTGAACTCTCATGTTTTGTTTTAAATAAAATTTCTTAAATTTACGCCACAAAAACGACTCTTTGATGCAAGCATTGTAAATGTCAGCATCATTTCCTCTCTTTATGACTGGTAGTAGTTGCCTGAAGTCACCACTGCACACCGTCAATATCCCTCCGAATGTTTCATTGTTTCCACATATATCCTTGAGAGTCCTGTCGAACGTCTCTAAACTCTCCCTTCTTATCATTGGACATTCGTCCCAAATAATAATTTTTGCTGCCCTTATCAAGTTGGCTGTTTCTGATTGTTTATCAAAATTACAAACATCATTTTCTCTTACATTGAGAGGAAGCTTGAATCTGGAATGAGCAGTGCGACCACCAGGCATCAATGTTGCAGCAATACCTGATGATGCTACAGCCAGTGCAATTTGTCCTAAGCTCCTTACTTTTGAAAGAAGAAGTTTTATTAAGAAGGTCTTTCCTGTGCCTCCTGGAGCATCGATGAAAATCAATGAAGAAAAGCCTGTGTTTAAGCAACTGCATATAAAGTTGTAGATTATCGATTGTTCGTCATTTAATAAATGTTGATGTGTCTTTACATATGTTATTTGCTCTGCTATATTGTAACTTTGCTCATCCATTATGGCTCTATTTATGTGAATCACATTAGGTAAATTCTGAGGCAAAGGCAATCCAAAATCTTGCAGTGATTTGTCAGCAGCACAAAGTTTATCATTTATGTACCTCAACGTGTTGTTGATGGCATTTTTATTGACCATGTTCTGATTGTTGACTTGGATTTGCATTGCATTGTAGTAATCCATTGCCATAGAGTTGGAAAATCTTTCCCACAACTCAAGAGGATTTGAACATTCTGTGTTTAAAAGTATCACAATGAACAGATCCCTTATCGCTCTTGGCATTCTCGTTTTATCTGCATCCTCCATTGTTTGTATCCAGTGGTTGTCATGAAGCAGTAATCCTCTTTCTTTGAAAGCAGTTTTAAATAATGGACATATATGACCTGCTACAGTTCGCAGAGATTCAAAAGAATTAGGTCCTTTTACATGGTGAAGTAGTAGCCGCAAAAAGTACAATTCACCACTATTTGGTGAGACTGTGTACATACGATCAAGAATATTCGCTTCAAAAACTCCTGGGTGATCAACTATTCTTCTACCCATTTTTCTTCTTTGCCATTTCTTATTTTGCCACACATAGTATTTTGGGACATCCGAGTAATAGAGTGTTCTGGCAAATTCATCATTCTGGCAAATATTGAAAAACTCTGTTAGAGTTGTGCAGGAAGCATTTCTATTAAGGTCTCTGTTGCTTGTCCTTTGAATATAGATCATATGTTGATCAGGGAGATGTATCTGAAGACGAACAACTGCAGGTTCTCTAACATGAATTCGAAATCCCAGTATCATCGAAACTGCTTCTGATGGTCCAATATATCTTCCTGTCAAGTATTGCTTAATTTCGTCTTTGCTTACACTGAAAACTGCCTGATCGCTTCCCTTTAATGTATATTTAATTAAATATTTAATGGATTTTACAGAAGTGCATATTTCTACATTTAAGTGACAATTAAATAACTTCAAGAGAGTCATGTTGTAAGGTACAACCCATTTGGAAGTTATAGGTTCATTTCTACCTTCTTTATAGCCGTGATGACCTCTCATTTCTGGTGACCTTCGCCTATAAATAGGGTAGGAATCATATCCACATCTTGTTTCATCACTATATGATTTTGGGTACCTCTTTGAACAGCTCCCATTTTTCCAGCACAGAGATGTACTGTTGCAGTTTGGTCCATGTATCATATGCGTCAATACCAATTCATGTCCTTCTGGATCTTCGACTTTATTTGGTATTTCAGCTTGAACAAAATCATCATAATTCTGGGGTCTGGGTTTAGATTCTTCTTCATTCCATAGCAGGCAATGTAGGTGTGGTAAACCTCTTTTCTGGTATTCGACACTTATAACGTAGGCAATACAATTACCCAACAGACCTTGTGTTCCTGTTAAATATTTAATGAAAAGTTTTCTTTTTAAATCAAAAATTCTTGCAATTATGTCCGGTCGATCGTGAGGAAATTGGTTCTCAATGAGATTATTCTTAATCTCAGGCCAATTTGGATTGCATGTCATTGTGATGAAGTAAGTTGCAGTCCCATATTTTCTAACATACATCATAGCATCTTGACATCTCTCCATCATATATCGTGGACCACCAACAAATGTTGATGACAAAATAACTTTTCTGCCTATGTTACTAAGATCATCATTATCATGTAACGCATCGACAAAACCTCTGTATGTTGTAGATCTAAGAGAGGCTTGATTCAATCTAATGTAGTTCAAACGATCTACTTCAATTTTTCCTGCCATATCAACAACATACTGCTGAAACAATCTCCCACCTCTTAATATTTGGCTAAATTCATCATCACGGATCATAATGCGGTAGGCATAATAACGCATAGCAGTTAATTTTCGGTTATTTGTCATTGTCATCTCGGGATGCCAGCCATCCTCACCATCAGGGAAAAACAGTGCATACTGTAGTGGATCATGTGATCGATGATATTCCGATATTGTCTGAAGCTGTCCACCTTTTTCTCTCAATATTATGTGGCGTGATGTTGTTTGCTGTTCATTGTTATTTTGAATAATAATTCCTACTTCATTAAAAATCTGATTATTGTATCGCCTTTCATGCTCATTAATCGGTTTCCTCGTAAGATCTATAACAATAACTGCATTAGGTATGTTGTATATCATGTCCTTAGTTTTTTGAAATGCAGTCACATAGCTATTAGCACGTCTTAGAATATACTCAATATTTTCTATGATATTCCGACGTATCTCAATGTTCTGGTACATATTCATCCGAACATCAATACTATATTCTTTGTCAAGAAAGTATATCTGAATAAACTGAGCTTGATTGTCTGGCTCAGGTAATAATGATCCAATATAGTGATGAATCTGCCCTTGAATAACTATAGATGGATTCCATCCGTGTTGTGGCTTGATTTCTTTGCAACCAAAAGATGTCATTTGAAACAGGCTATTATATTGTCTCAGGTGCCTTCTGAAGTGGCGAGCTTCTTCACCTTGATCAGCATACAAATAATAGAGTTCATGTGGCGACTTGTGCAACTTTGGCAATCTAACCTTGCCATTCATGCAACAAAAATGTGCAGTTTCTCCAACAAAAAGTTTTGCTTTACAATGAGAACATAGCTTATTCAAATTTCCAACATTTCCCTGTAAGTTTGCTCTGCGCTGTAAATTATATTGACTATTTCGCAAAGCAAGTATGTTGTTTATTTCCACAACATTCTCGTCACCTCGGTTTCGTTCATCTCTTATTATTTGGCTACTCAGTCTCTCTTCTCTTTGTTGTGCTGTCTCGCTAGCTCGTCTTTGTTCAGCTCTAATTCTCTGCCTGTTCAGTCTCTCTTCTCTCCTCTCTGTTGTTTCATTATTTCTTGTCTCTTGTGTTCGCTTTCTTTGCATGCTCAGTCGGTATTTTCTTCGCTGCGGCGTTTCTAAATTTCGATATCTATAATCTTTTTCCCTTTGTTTTTGCCAGCGAATTTCTCTTTGTTCACTTGTTTCAGAAGCTCTTTGAAGTCTATACGTTTCTCTAGAACGAATCAGTCGAGTTCGTCTTTGTTGCTCAGTTTCAGTAAGTTGTGGCATGCAAGAGGGACCAGCTTGTTGCTGATCCACATTGGTTTCGTCGTTGATTTTGGTTTTGTTACTTTTTATTTGGTTGTGTGCCATATTAGTAAAGTTCTACAAAGAATGTAAAGTAATTTGTTACAGCTTTGTGTAACAACTTCTGAAAAATTTAAAATATTAAATGTGTTAAAAAATGGATGTAATATGTGTAAAACATATGATTCAAGTATTTGCTGTTTAAAAAACAACAAAAGGAAACACTATTTAATGTAATAGAAATGTGTGCATTTACCGATTCAGCTTTCCGTTTGGAAATGTAAGCAGACGACTTGAAAAAACATTGGAAGAAGAAAAAGAAATTTTTTTTAATCACGCCCTCTAGTAAGAAGGTCTGCATTAGTTAAGGGGGATAACTCTATCCAGTTTTACATCGCTCCCTCTTTCTCTCTCTCACACACACACGTAACTACAAGCATCTCGCTGTACAACTCCAGTATTGCCAGCCATGGGGATTGATCTATATATACGAGCACGCATTAAAAAAAACGAAAAATAAAAAAAGAAAAATGATGGAGGTATATTAAACATCTTTAATAAAAAGAATCAGTGCAAATGGCGATTTGAGAAAGGAAGGGAGTACAGCAGACTTTCTCGCGTACGTAACGAAAACAGAGGGAGTAGGAGTGGTGAAATCTATGAGAGGAAAAGTGGGAGGTGGTTTCGTTGAACGACCGCTAATAATGAGTGTGTTGTTTTTTTGTTTGTTTGTTTTTGTTTTTTAAAAGGGAGGAGTTTTTTTGAAACTGCGACAGACTTTACGAAGTCCTACCGTGAAGAAAACAAAAAAACTATTTGATGAAATTAAATGAAATTGTTTATATTAAAAGCGATATAAAAATTTCCAGAATGAAAAATTTCATGCGTTCGTTAATCATAAGAGATTAACGGAATTGGTATAACAGATTGGAAGACGATGCTATTTACGCATGCGCAACCGGAGTTTGAAAACCGGAAAGCTGAAAGCTGATTGCAAACATACAAGACAATAGAGTTTAAGTAGTATATAGATAATACGGCCTTTAAAATAGGGGACAGGGAAATGTGTCTAAGGGGATTATTTGTTTTCTCTCTTTTCTTTTCTCTCAAACACTTAGGAAGTGAAATTTTTTTTTAAGAACATTAGAATTTGAATTGTTACGAGTTACATTACACTTTCAAAGTTACAAACGTCTCATTTTTAACCCGCACCTGGACAATCATGGCATCTATAAATAGGATCTCATGTCTATTTGTATGTAACCAAAACTATGGCGCAGTTCTAAAAAATAGTGTTTGTATCATCACATACTCTTATACTCTGATTATTCGGTGAACATTTTTTTTAATATTTAATATCATTTACTTTTTTATTTTTGTTTAAATAACACAAACGCAATATATAAAGAAAATCAATTCATGAAGCGGCGATGCAGACTTCATGTATATTTCTGGGTAAATACTTCATTTGTTTTTTTAGAATCAATTCTAAATTCTACATTTCTTATAGTTCTCCACATGACTCAGCTCTATGCAATTTTATACTAGATTATATAGGGTTGTGTAATCTAACCTGGCGTCGTCGGTTTTCGAACTATAGCATTGACCTGAATACAGTAGTGCACTTCACCATGCTTATATTCTGATGAATCGGTTTAGCTGTGACCATTCCTTTCTAGCTCGTTTTTAACAAAAAAACTCTCATCCTCGTCGCCAGATATGTGGTTTCAATTATTATCCGGCTTGTGGCTGAAATAAAAAGCATGTGGGAACGAGAAATACAGAAATAATAAAAGACGACTAGTATTTAATGCGCACGCTCCGATCCTTTCTTTTGTAAAGAACACGATGACCACGTCATCATTTATTATAGTGAATGATAAATATACAAAGGAGATACATCTCTTAGTTTCAAACATAGCTGATTTAAGGGATACACCTATGACACTATTGGGATTCGCGTCTCTCAGGTGTAAACAAAACGTCGCAGTTACCAAATATACATTCCGACGAAAGGGTACAACACTACAGAAAGTTAATAGTATTCTTATACATTGCTTGTTTTTGTATATGTAAATGTTATTATATAATGCGAAAATAAATGAATGCCATAAAAAATATAAGTGTTGATGAGGAGGAATATCCTTAAAGGTATGCCCATGTGTTATTCTATATATCGTATGATGGAATTGTTGTTAGTATGTATTGTTCAATTGCTTTCTCTATAATAGTTAAAATGTGCGCTGATATTTTAATGCATTCAGTTATCTATGTGTGATTGCGTTGTCGCGTGCACTATTTTAACATTGTGTCATACTCTGATTCTGTTTACTATGTTTTAATTTACTTTTAAAGTATTTAGAGTGGGGATCAGTTTAGTAAGTACATTTAATTTAAAATTGTCTTCTCATGTTCAGCCAATTCTAGCGTTCCAGCTCATTAAACAGAATTTATTTTGTTGATATGGAAGATTAATCTGTAGCGGATTTTGTTTTTGTTTTGTGATCTTGCTACTCGGACTTAAGGTTAGTGGTTTAAAAAAATTATTTAATTCCCATAAAATGTTCGAATGTCCCGGATATGGGATCATTTCACGTTAAAAATATATATGAAACTGATCGATTACTGTAATTTTTAAAAATAATGTGTTGAGGTCCTACTGTTTCCCACAGTGTTCACTCTTTATACGTAATCGCCTAAAAAAGCAGAATTTCATTTTTGTTTGGGGACGATTCATCAGAGGCTATTAATATACACATTTACGTAAAAAATAATAAATTACTTCTTTACAGCTTTAATATTTATTTTAAGGTTTAAATTGACATATTGAAAGTGTATGTATTATTTTACATTAACATCCTCATGCCCCCCCCCCAAAAAAAAAATGAGATTATACTTTTTAGGAGATCACGTGTGAATAGTCTGAAGAACCTGATGATGATGATGATGATGATGATGATGATGATGCATCTAATCTTATTTTTTGTTTTTAATTATTAAGGCAAAAAGCACAAAGTAACCATTTCGAATTACTCAGTAATATGAAATAGTTTTATTGGTCATTGACGTTCCAGTCTTACATGTATTTATTTGATTATACAACCAGTTTTTAATGCGGAATTCATTTTCATTTTTATCCCGAAACAAAATCAAATTCCTCAATATTGAATATCTTTACAACCCTATTAATGAAATAGTTTTTTTTTTCGAATAAATACAATTTTACTATGTTGATGAATAATAAATCTCCCAACATCAGAATATATAAAATAACACTAAGACAATCATAGTGTTGTTGGTTTCTAGAAATTATCAAAATGTCAAATATAAATTATTTCTTATCTTTATTGTAAAAAAAACTTCTGTATTAGTAATTGCTGCCCTGGGGGCGGATAGTTTTTGCTAGTACTTCTATAAAACTTAAGGTTACAATCAGTTAACAGTTTTCTTTATGAAATATAGAAATACTATCAGATCAATTGTCCAGTATATAATACGCAACATGATAAATAGGTCATATTTGTAAATCCTTGATTCGGCTGGTCTCTTACTCATCATGGTAACATCGATAATAAATCAGACAACAACTGTTGAATTTCCCGACCGTTCGATACATAGATTGGTTGCAGGAAAATGAAACATTTTTCAATCGTTATACTCGTAGTATTCGAAAAAGGATCAGAGGATGTCTAGACCGATTCTCTTTCAGATTTTGATCCAATCGCAAATATTTGTAAAATGTTGATGCCGTCTGCGGTATTTCCAATGTCGCTTTCAAGAATAGTTATTTACAACATGGTTACTGAAATATTGTATGAAATCAAAATATCGGGTTCAAACGTAATCAGATAAATTGCCCCCCCCCCAATAGTATCCTTCGAGTAATTGGTAATATATCATTAGAATTACAATATTAGGTTAGAAAAACGGTTTTCAGATTATATTGTGTTTCGGCGGGATTTACTAAGTTGAATAGTGTAGCAATATAAAATAATACAAACGAAAAAATAAATATCAAATAATATTTGGTCAATCGGAACGGCGAATTTTTTAAAACCATATTTCACCCCAAACAAGACAGGCCTCAACTGTAAACGTAAGAGGTTTTTTAGAAATAGGGTGACAGTTTGGGGATTAATAGTTAGTGGTAGGTGTGCAGCCAGATATCTGGTTTCACTTGTTTTACATTGCAGCATTACAGTACAGTAAAAAGAAACAGGGAGCAGTGAAGAGGTTCCAGAGGCTGGTAGCACGAGGAAAGAATCTACTGAAGTAGAAGGCTCTTAAACATATTGGGACCTCAACAGTGAATGAATCAACTTTGGCTGATTGCCAGGTTGGTCTAGTAAATTTACGTCGATAGGGGCGCTAGTGCAGCAAATTCATAAGAGCCCAATATATTGAAGTATTTGGAAAACAGGCACAACCATGCTACATTGGGCCTTGTCTAACGGCGAGCCCAGATGTGGTAACAATACTCTATGCATAGGCGGGTGTGTCATTATAAAGATATACAATAATGTCAGTCGTGAGAAGTTTACTAACACAGTATAGGTAGCAGTATTGGAAATGTATCCAATGCAATTGTTCTAATCCATGTTATCTGTGAATGAGCATAAATGTCGAACTGCCAGGTAAGGTCTAATTTGTCATGGCAATCAGCGGTTGAAGAGGTTTCCCATAGTGTGTGAAAGAAAATGAGTTTTGTCCTTGCGGCATTAAATGTTACCATACATTTATGACCCCACTCCACTACAGTCTGGACGTCACTTTCTAAGGATTCAGTCGTTGTCTCGGATATGTGCGTGTCCGTTTTGCCCACATGACAAGAGTAGAGCGTGGTCTTGTAAACAAATTTACTTATCACTAGGTACGTGCAAAAATGGCGTCTTCTTGTACGGACTATGCTTATTAAAATCGCTTATCATTAATTATTTAATTAGTTTCCGTGTAAACTTTGATTGCGTTTGAAAGATAAAAGCCTAAACGTAATCTCTAAATGAAAAAACTTCATGTTTACGTGTTAAAAATAAATTATCATAAAATATGTAATTACGACGGTCAAAACCCCAAAACATTCAATGAATTTTGAACTTTGAAAAAATTACTTGTAAAAGTCCCTTTAAAGATAAATATAAGTTTTGTAGAACTATTTCAAAGATAATTATTAAATTAAAGTCATAAGACACTGAATTTTAAAAAATCCCACGTTTGACTAAAAATTAGCAAAATTATCTCTTCAAATGTGATAAATGAGTAAAATCCGCCATAAATTCATCGGAATAGGACGTTGTTTACAAATTGACTATTGCTATGCAAAATATATGGAAGACAAAAATATCATAATTTATCATTTTTAACTTTATATATAAAAATGTAATAATAGTTTATAGAAGTTGAAAAATTATTATCCATTAATTTCTTTATTTTTTAAGGTTATAAACAAATTTAAGTACCTTTATTTTGTTATAATAAAAAAGGAAATGATTATTTAATTATTTGTGAGTGTACGCAATTATTCTTAACTGAAAAAGTTCAGTTTTTAATTTCGTAATACTGTGACATTTTTGATGACGTCTGTTTACCAATGTTTTTCCTTAGAATTTGAAATAAAACTATTTTTTAAATGTTAAAAATATTTTTACGTTACGAACTGCGTCAATAAAATGATTTACATGATTTAAAACTTTAGTTACTCGATTTATTCTTAACGTGTCGTAACGATAAATTACATTGATTCTTTTAAAAATAAAATGCTTTTATTTTTTTATTTTAAGTGGGCAAACAGTAAATTAAAGTCAATGACTACACTGACAATTTATTCATTGGAAATAGTTAAACAGTTATTTATTGATAAACAGAATCCAATTTTGAAAGAGAATGTCATGTTTGAATTCTCTATATTTATTAATAAATAATTGTTTTAACTTAAATATTTATTAATGAAAAAAGACAAACAATTACAAATCTTTCCAAATAATTGACGATAAATTGTGAAATGAACGAAATTGTTGAATCTCTAAAAAAAAAAAATTGCGCTGGACAAGTGAATGATTGTTGGAAGGCTAATCCCACCTGGTTATTACAGAACGGGGCTACCATACTAATGAAAGTTCATCGTTAGTAGAAATTATTCAATTTTAAAAATTATTTTATTCGTTAAGTTCCTGGATCTCAAATTTGTAATTTTTTGGTTCATTTTCCAGATTATAAAAAAATTTATTTCGCTGATGATACCACGTTCATCTATGAAAGAGAAATATAATTATGTCGCATTTTTTATTTTTCCAAAAACTCTAATCATTAAAATCACATGAAATATTTTTTGCAATTATATTATTTTGAAAATAGTGATTAAAGAATGCTTTATTCAATAATAATATCACTAATTCAAAAATGTAATTTTTTTCGAGTTATAGTGATTTTATTAACACGGTATTTACTGGCCTTTTTCGTAATATATACGAAATATTTTGAAGGAAAAATATATTTGTTAACATCTACGATCCTTTATTTACATAAGCAACAGTTAAAAAATCATGCATTTTTTAAATCAATATATAAAAATATAACTTAAGTAAAGGTGTATTTTCTTTTTAACAAAATAATACATTTACACTAAGATTTAAAAAAAATAATGGTTTCATTATATTTCGTGATTGTTGATTAATAAATATTGAAAATCTCAGTAAAATTGGTTGATTTCCTGAATTTTAGTGTATTTTTAAGTAAAGGGGGGTCAAAATGTTTTTTTTCATTTCGGGAATCGGTCATTAATTTTGCACGTACCTACTTATCACAATATCAATTGCCATCAGGGATGTCGTCTTTGAATATCATAAACAGTAGAGGTCTAAAGATGAGTCCCTGAGGTACACCAGCATTTATGTCACGTTACTTAGACATTTACGACAATCCGTTTCTTTTTTTGGTTAGGAAGTATATAATTATATCAAATATTTGTCCAGTAATACTATATGATTAAATTTTTAGGTAAAACTATTTATGCCAGACCTTGTCAAAGGCTTTGGATATATCACACGCTACCGCCGTAGCTTCACCTTCCTTGTCCAGTGTATGATATATGCGTTCAGAGATAACTGTTAGGATATCCGCAGTAGATTGTGCTGTCTAAATCCGTGCTCATGATCAGAAATGAGTTTAGAATTAACTAGGTGCCGGACTATTACTAGATTAATTAGTGATTACACAATCTTAGGGAAGATCGGGAGTATACTGATTAAACTGTCGTTTTGAGGAGCAGTTATATCTCCAAAATTTAAGATTGGTAGCCTAGAGGAAATTTCTCAGCTATCAAGGAAGCAAGACTCAGCAAGGCATTTGTTGTAGAATTTAGAGATAACAGGGGCCAGTTCAGCAGAACATTTCTTTACAATTATACGTATAAGATTAGACACAAAGCTTTGGAGGTGTCAAGCTGTTTTATGATGTATCTGACCTCAGATGGGTTGATGACCAGGTTTTCAAGTATTGTGTCAGTCTGCGATGGGACTTTGAGAGGGGGTGGTTAGCTGAGTGCAAAGTGAGTTTAAGGCGACGCTGGGTAAGTTTTTCAGCCTGATCAGTTGCCGTTCAAACGATATCATTGTGGTTTGATAGCGTAGAATTTTTTGATTGTGCATTGTTCACCACATAATCAATGATTTTCCAGAAATCGTGAGTACCTTGTATCTGTGATAGGATGCAATTTTTGGTTGTCTTTGTGTACCTAAACTTTGCTTCACCTAGCACAACTTTACAATAATTTCTTGATTCTATGAATTGATGTCTATTCGGAGTTGACTTATGGCGGTCAGAATTTTTGAAATGCTAGCTGTCTTTTAGCAATAGAAGCTGCACATTTCAAGGTTACATATTGAGGAGAGCGGGGTTACTGAAGAATGTTCGCATGTAGACATGATCTTCAATGTCTGCTTTTACCCATTGGTTTAACGCATTTGTACACTGATCAGTAGGGAGTTAGAAGGTTTCAATCTATGCAGCGTCGCTGATGTGATCTTTTAAGGATTCAACATTAGCCTGCTCGTAGCTTACCGACGTTTTGAGCAACGACTCATTAGCTTTCGGACGAGTTTTTAAAGTTATATTAATCATTACCACAACGTGATCAGAGTTTCAGAGCGGGCTATGGGCATTCGCTATACAAGCCTTGGGTAGTGCGGTCAAAACAGATCGAGAGGTGAGGGTTGCTGGCCCGCACGATCACGGAGGCGGGTCGCGATAGTGATAGTCTGTGAGGGAGAGTACGCTAAAAGGGGAACTTAAACGTCACGTGACCAACTGCATGAGCAAAGCTGATGATTCCAGCCAGTCACGGTGATATTAATTAAAATCCCCAAATACATTTATTTAGGCATTCGATTCGAGTGAAGCTGCTTCATCTATGCTTTCAGAGACAGAGTTAAGCAAGGTACAGTCTACGTAAAACGCCCCCAAAAAATAAGGCGGAAAATATAGTCGCCATATTCATAATAAAACGAAATAGGCTAGTTAAGAAAGAAGGATAACTTCATGTAATGATTTTTTCTTTAAAAAAGATATGTTTATAAACTTGAGTTATCGTTTACTTTAGCTAGCTTCTTTCTTAATTGTTTAGATAACGACTATATTTTTCTGACATAGCATTTATTTCATGTTTACGTGTACGGTTGTACTTGGCATAAAAAAGCAAACATTAAAACCCTTAAGTGGTGATTGTCAATGCAACATGTTTTAATAAAAGTCGTTTATGATGAATGCAGAAATCTATTTTAGTAAATAATTGGTGTGACTGAAATATAAATTAACCCCAATTAAAGAGTATTTTCAGATCATTTTTCAGTCGCGTAATTAGAACAGCAACAACGGAAAAGCCGTGTTGCGTTTTCATTTATAATATTGAAGGTAAGCGAGAAATGTTGACAACAGGATTTATTAAGAAGTGAAGGAAAAGATATGACAAGTCCACTTATATGTAAAACAGAACATTCTAGTTTCTTTCGTTTGCATTTAAGTGAAAAATGTTTTCATTTCAGACTGTTGATGTTTATACATTTTAGTAAAAAGTTGAGTTCTTACGGAGGAGATAATTCCTTTAAGGACAATATTATGAAAACAGAACGGATACTACACTATCAACACCGTTAAGAGATATTCCTATTTAAGAGAAATGTGTTTATTCTTAATTGAATGAACAGGATAGTCACAAAAACAATACTTTTTAGTGTTTTTTGGTCTTTTGGCTGAGATCAAAGTGTGGTATCAGTGATCACATCTTACATACATTTGAGGTTTTCCTTATGACGGAAGTAAACAATATCCCTTGAAAATAACATTTTTTTAAAGTTTTTGAAACGCTACATTTTTTATAAAATCTCGTATTACAATTATTAATATAATTATATATGATTCTATCAATAACATAATTAGGTGTATATAAAAAATTCTGGCGATATATCTTTAGATATGAATATTACAGAATATTAATTTATTAGAAACTTAAAAAGAAAGAAATATGCAAATGAGCAGTACCGAAATTTGTTTGAGGATGTTTGGAGATGAGTATATATACGGTATTTCAAAAGGTGATGTTGTCTTTAAAATTAAATAATCAGAACCTGTTTTGATGTTAATAAATTTAGGAAATATGAAATAAAACCTTCGCAATTATTCATTTAGATCTTTCCTTTCACATATTTAAAACCTAGTATGAGATTCCACTGCAGTTGAAATATATCATGTGTTATTAGAAGCATATATGTTACATTATTTCTTTTTTTAACTTAGTTCACCATTGACGAGGCAAGTTGGCACCGCAGACGTTAAGAGACTACAAAGTATTAGAGGAAGGTTTACGAGAAAGTTACATTAGGAGATATCTTCAGTCGGGGAAACAAAGTAACGGAAAAGGTGATAAAAACCGACAGCTTGAAGAAAAAAGCTATCGGTGCAAAAAGCTCTCTGGCATCTGGGGATAACGCAATGAATGGATCAGATTTATCTGATTGTCGTGTTGGTTGAGTGTAAGGTCGAGGGCCCACCAGAGTAGCAAGTTCATCGAATCACATTCCATTGAAGTACTTGTAAAACAAGCAGAAAGAGGCAGAATTGCGGCGATACGATATACGCTGGAGCTTGGTGTATAGTAAGGAACCTAACAAATGAGATAGATTTTTGTTTGACCTTGTCTAACAGGGAGATACTAGTGGGTGATGCCTAAAAAGAGTATGCCCACTTTGACGTCGTAAACACAAAGGAAAGCTGAATTAATCTTTATTCTCTGCTACATATTTAAATGGTAACTGCGTGTGTTAAAAACAACTTCCTGAGTTTGTTCAGTACAACGATGTTCCCAGGGTGCACGTGAGATTTGAAACACCCACCATCTGAAAAAGAGGTACTTCTTCGAAATATATTATGAAACACGGTCACACACATTACATCACATCACAGTGTTGAAGTCTAGCCTAATCAATTAAGATTTGCTATATGAAAAACAAATAATACAAATATATTTGAAAAAATATATTAAAAAAAAAATAGTTATTTTTATCTTACTTCTCAACGCCGACATATTTCCATTTCTTACATTGTGATAGCCTTCTAATACTCCTATATATACGTATTACACACACTGTTTCAAGCTAACTACCTCTCCTTATATATATATATATATATATATATATATACATATATATATATACATATAAATGTGTATATATATATATATATATGTGTGTGTGTGGGGGGGTGTGTCAATTTCAGAGCAAAATACATGTTACACACGTTGCTGATATATATCCAGAGCATACCTGGACACATTCAAGTTGCAACACGAACATCCCGCATTCAAAGTTAATTACTAAATGAAAACTATGTAATATTACGGTTACAATTCATGAAAAAGATTATACGGAAAAATGTTTAGAAATCTACGATAAACGTCATACGATATGAAGGTGTTGTAGGCCACAACTTGATAATAAACAAATAAAATATCTAGACACAAACTCGGATACATATTAAAAATGCTCTACACACTAAATAAAACTGAATATAATACGCATTAAGATCTGTTACGCCTAGCAGATATGTTCCAAAATTAATAAAAGTCGATTAAGTAGTGCAGGGTGTACTCCTGTACATACAAATATATAACGGTAAACATAGTTAACTTTATAAAGATAGGGATATTGTTTCCAAGTAGTAGTTCACATTTACGTTCAACAAAGGCGACAACTATTTTTGATCTCATTGGATTATTAGACGCACGCAGATGACATCGTTTATTTGTATCATTTTATTTCAAATGTTCTCATTTGTATTTATATATTTTTTGTTGTTTCAAACACAGTTACAAATTCAACAGTGCCTTTGGGGACATTCACAGACAATTGAAAAAAATAAACGAGTTATGTACCAACAAAACTAACGAAACAAAACAAATGAAAATACTGCTGTAAAAACAGTTTGTCATTACGATGAAATTGTTTTAGCTGTAGGTCTCAAACAAATAATTGTGCTATGTGCTCTCTTTACTCGGAACAGTAATCGTTGGGAAATGCATTCCCCTTGTGATTTTAGACGGAATAGGTTTTGAAATTATTTTTTATTTTAATCAGAGAACGTTACTCTCTTGTTTCGTCCAGTTAATTGATGTGCTTAGACAGGAATGGTTTATTTACATCTAGCATGCCCACCTGGCGTTTCCCGGGAGCATGAACAATAAAGTTTGAAGCGTAACACGCGTGTAACATCATTTTTTAATCCTCTCTCTCTCTCTCTCTCTCTCTGTATTTTTCACTCACTCTCTCTCTCTATTTCTTACTCACTCTCTCTCATTCTGTATATATATATATATATTTATATATATATATATATATATATATACATATATAAATATATATATATATATATATATATATGTATATATATATATATATATATCGTCCTCGCTATGATTCATCCCTCTCTTCTCTATCACGCATAGTTCCTCCAAAATTCTATGGCCAATATACCCCCTCTGTTACTCTATCACCCTCTCTATCCCTTCCGGTCGAATTGCTGGCAGCTGCTACAGTTCGTTGACGAACTATTACTACTACTCCGACTAATAGTATTATTATTATTACTACTACTACTACTACTACTACTAATAATAATAATAATAATAATAATAATAATAATAATAATAATAATAATAATAATAATAATAATAGTGACAATAGAGGACTATTTTGTGTTAGTGGTTAGAAGTGAAAGATATATTTTACTTTAATTCTTAGTATTACCTAGTGTTGGTTAAGCATAATCCTCCACTGCTTTTTTCATGAGGAAATAATAAGTATAGATTATTTTAATCCATTTTCTTATTAGTAGTATTATCAAGTAGCTGTAAGGTCCAGTCTCACGTCTTGACTCATAAAAAAATAAATATGCATACCAGTTTCTGAAGCGAGCTGAACACACATACTTTTACCTTTATTTAATAAAGAAGTTATTAAACCCAAATCGTAGTCGCCCATAAGCGTGTCAGATAAGATTAAATACTGCTTAACGACGTTTGTAGAGTGTAAGACGAAGATAAGTGGACACATTTAAAATATGATAGTGATGAGGATCGTTTTTTTAATGTATCTAACCGTCTAAAATCATCGTTTAGCGATGTTGTCTATTTGATTTTAAATAGACAAACATATATTAAGTATAGACAACTGGTTAAATACAACGAAATTACAGTTTAATAAAGATGCAAATTTCAAAGTGCTCAACGTTCCTCAGTGTAATTGGTGTTATTCTTTTAGAAGAAAAAAGAGTGTACATGTTTGTTTCGGCTATCGCTATTTGCGTTTCCGTGTATGCTAATAAATACGCATTAATATATATGTGTGTATTAGCGTATATTTGTTTTGTTATTGACAGTGTGTGAGCTTCTATGAACGTCTGTACATGTGCATTCGTTGACAAGCGTGTGTATGCTTCTTCGATCGTTGGGTTTAGTAGTCAGTGAAAGTCTCTCGGGTACACATGTTCGTAACGTTAGGCCAAATAATATCGAAAAAAAGAGACTGTGAATTTTACTGAGAGCTTATTACTACTATAATTGTCCCCGGCTGGTGAAGTACGTTCGTCTGTTATCCCTATGAGAAATCAGGAACGAGGAGTGAAAACTCCGTGTTTTGGTTGTTATAGTGCGTGCTTTTATTCTTTGATTCGCTGATTGCAACTGATAGTTGGAGACGTTGTGAAATCAAGAGTCGATACGCATGTAGAACATTTTAGTCGCTACATATTTTGAACTAAATGTAGTGTTAAAAGTTCTTTATTCGGCTGTTAAATAGGTCAGGAACGTCGAAATTAGCTACATCATGGTATATTTCCATTGAATATATTGTGTTTGATTACTACCTATTTTTATATCAGGATATGAAATTAGCTAATATTGGATATCGACTGTGTGCTTATAATAAAATAATTGATTAAAGGATAAGATGAGTGTCTTTATTCCGTTTATTTATCAATGTCTACACTTCAGTTTGGAGCTTCAATCGCAAGTCGGTGTTATTTTTTTACACGAATTAATCATTATATCAATCAACTCAATATGTTTTTACAGAAAAAAAGATGATTTATTTGAACATGTTGTACTTGTTAAGCTTACGTGTAAAAAAAGAGCAATAACAAAAGTACAGTCAGGTGTTTGTGTTATAAATCATCGTCTTTATCATTATACATCGTCAGGATATCATGAAAATACGGCTCGTCTATCCAATATTCAGCAGAATATCGTAACCTCTCAAACAATAATCCGACGTAACTTTTGCCTTAGTTTTCTAGTGTCGATACTCATGATACAACCTTCAATCTAAACGTCACTCATTTCAACGCTTCTAACTCATTTCTCTATAGTACACCTATGAATTTCCTCAGATCACTATTTATTAATGTTGCATGTCTAATCCCTCATAGCAACACAAATCCCAGCCGCAAGACGAAGGAACCGTGAAACACTTACGGGCCATGCGACACGAGATAAGAAGCGGAGTGGCACCATTAAGGACTCAACAACTCACTTATTGGACGTCATTTTGCCTTGGACTGCAAGTCATGCGCGCTGTTTAATGACAGGCCATGGTAAGACGTGCTGCCCTACGTAGGGGCGAAACGATACCAATGTTAAGTACCGTCGCGGAAGATCAATATGTAGTAAGAGGGACACCTGAAGGAAATAAAGGTAGAAATGAAAACAGACGACTAGTATAAGACTAATTGTTATTCCAAGCACCCCTCAGTGGCCAGTTATGTAGTGGAGAGCACTCAGAGATATAACCAATAAGTTAGGAAATAAATGCAAGTATTGTCTCGATGAATGAATGAGAAAAACTTGCCTACAAAGTATTGATCGAGGACACACACGTAAGTGCCTTGATTAAGCGTTAGTGTCACTCATGACGGAAAGGGTTTATCGAAAGCTGCCGATTAACTGATGGTTGCGACTTCTGCATGTATGGCCAGTAAAGCAATATTAGGTGAGGATTGGTTGAAGTCAAAATAAAGCCCAGTGGAGATTTGACCTATCCAAGCTGAGTGTACACAAAAAATGGTTTCTGTGGAAGAGGCGGTAAGTGACGCCATAGTGACGCAGAAAGATGTGAAGCCCTAGTTTCCAAGAAAAACGGTTACCTGTGCATAGGGAGAGAGAGAGAGGGGTAGCGAGAGAGAGAGAGAGAGAGAGAGAGAAAGAGAGAGAATACTCAGTAAGGATACATTTAGCGAAAAGTAGTATTAAATAATTATTATGGTGATGTATGGAGGCGGTGAAAAAGAAGAGGGTATTTCTTTTGCGTCCATTTTAGGCGGTTCAACACGCTCAACAATCGATGATATATTTTCCTTGATCTATAGTGTTCTTAACCGTAGTTTGAGATCTAGGTATATGGCAAATCGTTTAAAAGACAGAAGACCGAGAGAAATAAGCTTTCACGTTTCAGTTAATGTCGTTCGGTCTGTCCAAATGCCTCTGGAGTGTTCAAGTGAATTTTGCGATTATGTTTTTAGGCGTGTAGGACATTTCAATAGGTAACCTGCACGACATCATGGTATTTGCAAAAAGTCCTGAGATACATTCTTAGCACTTGGAGAGAATGGTTGATAGGGAAAGAAACCACGGACTCCAATTGAAGCTATAAGAATGCCAGTACCTGAAAGTAAAAAAACCTAGATTTTTAAGTCTCGTGATTAATAAAGAAAGAATCCATCTGGATCTATAGGAAGTGAAGATTATCCGGGCGAGGCTAGACCGACAACGGTGAGGCAGTTCCGAGAATTTATAGGAGCAATAGGCTATCTGAATCACAAAGTGAAGGTATAAGTAGACAGAGGCTTAAGTACCGTCAGGCAGTACCCCCGGTGTGAGGGGGTGATGTGGTATCTTGCGTAAAAGGCAGATCAATTAAACCTTTATTGTTTTTTACCTTAGAGTTAATGCTAGAGATTATGGTTCAGTGTCAGTAGATAATCGGTCAGATGGAGATCGATAAGACATCCGAGGTCATTTTTGGGGGTTATTATTTGCCCAAGTAATAGAGCAATGTAGTCACTTATGTGACAGCCTGTGAAACCTGTCAGGCGTAAAACTGAACACAGAGGGCATCTCCGCTCATGGATGGATATTTAAAAACCGTATCAAACGACAAGCCAGATAAACCAGTGTATGCTATGGTTCGTGGATTGGCTTATTAATTGACCGGAACACTTTGCGATTCCAGATAAGAAAGCTAACATTGTTTCAGATCTGGTGCTTAAAATAAATTTTCTCCAGGTATTGACCACCTCAACATCTGGTAACTTACACTGGCCAGGAAAACGTACATTGGAAAAGTTAAACATATAGGAGTTGACTACTTTCATTTAGCACCCCCAAGGTAACGCAAAATGTGGTGCGCTTCCACGGGATATTGGCTGATGTGTTAGCTAAACTAGCCGAAATAAGCCAGGAGAATTGCGATGCGTATTTGACCCAAACACTTGCAGCAAATACGTTCACGATTAATAAAACCCCACAGCTAACGCTGTACTATTTGATGTTTAGGCGATACGTTGTCGTGCCCTTAGATAATCTGTTGAGGCCTCGGTGGAGAAACATAGAATCACCATCAGTTGATTTTAAAGAAACGATATTATATTTGCGTACAGGTCAGATGAAGAGACGACAAAACATAGAAGCGGGGAAATGCAAATGCGACTGAGAACTGACAGGAGGCTGATCTCAAAGTCGGAGTGCCCTATAAATTACTCCTAAGGGTGATTGATAGTTTGACCGAATGTGTGCTCCGTTATATCGGATCGTCAAGCGAACCGGCCCGGTTGCATTCGTAATATAAGATAATATGTCAGAAGAAATCAAGCGAATGCACGCTGATCATCTCTAGTTAGCAGAGTTAGAGGGATGAGATGAACACAAGCGGGTATGTAAAAAGAAGATAATCTCAAATCGTTACACTCATTGGGGCAGGGGAAACGAGCTTTAGTGGGTTGATAGTGTAAGTCTTAACTGAAATAGATGTATTTGTTGCAGACTAGACGAAGAATCGTAATGTAAACCACAGTAGTGATAACCCACAGCGTCCTGTTATTACCCCTTCTAAGAAAGAGACGTTAAAAATTAACGAATGCTATGGGAAACCGAGACACATTAGCACAAGTAGTTGACAAGAGCGCGTCTGTGGTAAACGTGACAGTAATGGAATTATCCCGGAATATGAGGGTGTCTGAATACGCTGAATTCATCAACGGTACGCCCTGTGTTCGGATGTATGTAATGTGATAAAGGCTACTGGCGAAGCTATCCATCAACTGGCGAGGTGTCTACAGTAGTATTTTAATTACTGGCAATAATTCGACGACCAAGTCTAACTAGCCAGTCCATGTTTAGGCTGATATGGCATGTTAGGTCACACCTTATAATGGTGTTGTGATAGCACAATTTATCGAGAATAGAACGGCAGAAGGAACTCCTGCTAAAAATAGAGACCAGGTTACCTCGTGAATTGAAATTGCCAGTGGGCGCGACCGAGAAACTGTGGAAGTACTACAGTGCGTTTGAGTGCATGGCGTTACTAGAACAAAACAAACGGTCGGTGTTGGCGTGTGTTTCTCTGTCGGATAGATACAGATATATCAGGCTATCAATTAGTATTTTTCTTACTTGCTACCTAACCAGAACTATGCTGCAGAGTTTATAAACATTAATCTGATATGGACGAAGTTTTTTCTCTTGACAGAGAATAAGGCAAGGAAGGTCGAAACAGAAAGGAAGGCGCTCCTACGAGTATATGACGAGGAACTTACAAGTCAATAATGGTAACCTCTATGTTGTATGTGGTGGAATTGGCTATGATATGTGTGATCTTTAAAGCCACAATTTATCTGCATCTAGCTATTACTGCTCAATGAATGATTGCTGGACACACACTTAAGCGTCACAGGATGTTAAAACAAATTAGTAAGTGACGTTGCTAGCACCGACGTAGAGAAGAAGGACCACTTGATTACATACTTAATTTATTATTGCTACCCTCTCTCTGACAACCCAAAAGAGAACGAAAAACGTTGATCACTAGAAACAGAAATTGAGTAATGTTGCAAGGTTTTATTTTATTATCTACAAAATTTGTGTTGTGTTCGGTGTTCTATTGTGCTTAGGGATTGGTTCTATGGTATCAAATAACAAGACTATGAAGTAGAAGAAGGAGGCGACTATGATATACTACTTGGCGCCTTCGTTCAAAACCGAAGTTTATTAAATATACTAGTGTATATTTGAAGAAATGTAATCCAGAAACTTAGTCAAAATTCATGTATAAGCCTTTATATATTAATTATATCTTGCGATACACTTGAAGATATAATTTTCTGCTTTCTGCTTTATTTATAAATATGTGTGTGAATGTATTTCGAGACATATATATAATTATTTATAGTGTTTATTTAAAAATCTCGGGATGCCCTGATAAATATTCAGATTAGTGTTTAGCGATACAAACATACTTCACGAATAAAAAGAGATGAATTTGGATTAAAGTTATAAATAAATTATCATATTTAAGGCAGAATTCTCATAAGATGTTACGTTTATTCCTTTCCTTGTTGTCATCTTGTTTTTATTTAAAAGAATGTAATTCAGTATTAAGGTTGAAATGTTAGACTTTTTATTCTTAAAACTCAATATAGTTGTACTTTGTATGATTTTCGATGCAGAACATAAATAATGCGTTATTAAATGTAAATCTGTTCTTTAAGCCCCAGGAGATATATACATGAATGCAAAAACAACGCCAAAGCATATTCAATCTTCGCAAACAACATAATATATATATATATATATATATATATATATATATATATATATATATATATATATATATATATCACCCCAACATAATATATACATAACACCAATAATGGCCTGGACTTCTCAGTCTTTAGGAAAACTACTAACAAAAATTACCTCATACATTTTTACTTTGACCACAACTAAACTATCAAATCCGGAATGATCATGTGATCGTTTCTCAGAGCTCTGAGAATTTGCAGCCCCGCCCATATCAACAATGAAGAATCCTATATTCAAATAAACTACAAAGCTCTCAAATACCCTCATTGTTTCATCCTTAACGCTTAACAAACAGCTTCCCACATCCACAAAAAAATTACCACCCCACAAAAATATCTCCTCACGAAATAACAAATCTTACATAGTTCTCCCCAACAACACCATATCTATCTCCCTACAGAAACAACTCAAACCCGACATAAAAGTAGTAACATCCACCTCAAAAACTATTAAAGACCTACTTAATACGAAACCCCGTCCCTCCCCCCAAAGACACCTCTCACTCTGCTGGCATCTACAAGATAAAATGCGCCGTATGTCCGATGTTCTACATTGGGGAACCGTCCAGAAACCTGAGATCTCGCATCTACGAACACAAGCGGGACCTCAAACACGACATTTCCACTAATGCTTTAGTGATACACAGGAACACTCTCTCCCACAATTTAAACCTTTCAGCATGCACTCTCCTCAAGAACGAATACTCTCTCTCATGTCGCAAATGCATTGAAAGCGCAACTATTCTCCTTTCATTACCTTCAAACTTCAACTTTAAGCACTGATCCTATACCCTAAGCAGACACTTAGCTAAAGCTGCACTAAAACAATGCAATATATTGCACCACTGCGCCCCTGACTAAGAATATTGGAAAATGTGTTTTGTATGCATGTATGTGTATGGATATATACACACATATTAATGTATATGTTTACATAAACACATGTGCGTGGGTGTGTGTTTATATATTTTATATGTGTGTGATTATAGCAAGCTCTCATTTATAATCTAACCTTTTTAATACATCTCTCTTTAACTTTACCCTTATTTTTCTATTTTTAAATCCCATTTATATTTTTGTTTTTCTCCTAACCTTTAACTTGTCTTTCCCTTTTGTTTCTTTTTACACACATTTTCCACCTCAGCTTTTCATTTTCATGAATTGCTCTTTAAAAAACTATTGTTTACAAACTAGCTGACCCATCCCTGTTTATTTCTTTTTTATCTTTAGGTGCCAACTTCCAGTTTACCAATGTCATGCCCACACTTTTTGTTTACCATAGTTTGATTCTTGCCTTTTCCCCCTCCCCCATCTCCTTAGAAGAATGTGTCACCTACTTATGTCCCAACATCACTTAATGTCTTCTCATATGATCCAATCAGATCATTCTTCTTTTCCCTCATCCTAAGTGTGTGCCTTCAATATAAAATAAAATTATTTCTGTATTCTTCATTTTCTGAAGACGTTCTCCACGAACGAAACCGGTCTAAAAATCTCTTGTTTTTGTTTTTCTCCTGCACTTTGACTTGTTTACCGTCTGTCATCATTTAACACAGACACACACCAACACACACACACATATATATATATATATATATATATATATATATATATATATATATATATTTAAATAAATTTTTCGTGGTACAAAATTTAATAACGGCGAGGAATGCAGACGTTTGAGATTTTTTTTCTTTTTTTTTGGGGGGGGGGGCGGCGGGAGGGGTAGAATAAAATTGAACAAGTATAAAAACGAGAGAAAATTTTAAAAAATTAATGAATGTACTAAGCCGGCTTTCGTCCACACTCATCAGAGTATGAACGTGGAAGTAATTAAATACGACAAAAAACTTAAAAGAAATTTATAATGAAAACTAGTGACATATATATATATATATATATATATATATATATATATATATATATATATATATTACACCAAGGTAATTTTATGTTCGCACTTACGTAATCACTCGCAACAGGTTCTAAGATTAGTGTTCTCTAACGCTGTTGATACAATGTAAAATAAATAATTAATCTGCTATAGAGGTTGTATCGAACTTGATATTGGAACTATGATACACATGTTTTTACTTCAGGTTCGGATCAGGATGGATGTAAAGTTGTTACACTAATTGTGTAGGTTTACAGGCGTCCATAAGATTGAAATCTGTCACAAACTTATATAAAGGTTTTGAAGGCAAACCTTCATGAAAAAAAATATTTTTAATAACATTAACAAGATTACGTGGATAATTATGTTTTATCTTAGACAAAAGTGTCACAATAATATTGTGGGTTCGCGCCGAATGTTCATATAAAACAAATGTGTTTCAATCTTCTACAAATGAAGGAACAGTTGTGAAATGCCCACGAGTCTCGATTGTAGCAACCATCATGGGAGTCCACAGGGAAAACGGGTTACGGTTGCTCCGTGTATTGTCTATCAGGAATTGAACCAAGAGTGTTCCATTTACAAAATGTAAACAGGTAACTGTTGTCACGCGACGAGAGTTCACGTATGCAAATGAGTCTTGGTTTGCATGGGTTGATTCACGTTGTGATAAAAAGTAAACACGCTCTGCTCCGGAGACTTCGTGTAGAAAGGTTGACGTGGTGTCTACATCGAGTGCCGAGCGGGATAAGAAGAAAATAGAATTGAATTTTGACGAGACGTTTGGTCGTTCGATTGCGTGTTTTACTGCTATTGGTAAAAAGAACAGAAAGCATAATTCGGCGTTAGATTTTTTGACTAGACGTTTGGTTGTTCGCATGTGTGTTTGACTGCCGTTTATAACAAGAACAAAACGCATAATTCAGCGTCCCGTTTGAACTCAGTGGTAGAACATTCTTAGACCTTCTATTTCATTTGTTGTAAAGAAAATTATTTTTAACGTTAAGAAGAAATAGAGTATTTATTGTTTTCAGATGTATAACTTGTTATAAGTTTAATAAATATGGGGAAATATATTCATATTTTATTTTGAAAAAGTTCGCAATTATATAATGATATAATACTTGCTTAATATTATAAAATATATTTATTCAAACGAAAACAAATTACATGTAAATTATATAGATAGATTTTGACATAGCTTTCTTGTAGTGATGTGTCCTAGATGTTAATCGAATGCAACTCCGGTATTTATACAATGGTGCTTAATAACAAGTAAATGTGCATTATAGTATACATTATTTTATTTATACAAACATTATTGACTACATATGTTCGTACATGTTTCCGCTGACATTTCTTTCGCCGCTCGAGGAAGTTCTATTTCGAAAAAAAATGGCAGCTATAATATGTATGCACACATGTAGCCAATAATGTTTACATGAATAAAAACATGTATATTATTATTTATCTCCTTATACATGATAATCGATAACCCCTTATGCTGTATATTCGTGTCCCTTTCTCGCTATTATTCAGTTGACCACGCGCAATTCTCATTTCAAATTGCTCTCTTTGCTGCCATTTTTCCCATTGATGAAATAACGTTTCGAAGAATGGCAAATAGCTCCGAGTAAGCGTATAAACGACTAACGTGATATGTATTTGTTTAGTATTGGCTATTAATGTACGTTTCCAGAGATTTAATGATGCCCATTTAAAAAATAAACTATATAATAATATATCAGATTTAAATAGTTATGATATTTCGATATACATCTCCTTATCAAAGCTTATTTATAACACCCTATTTGGGCTTTTATTTTATTTTCACCATAACTATTAGTATAGGATAACCGGGTAAGGACGTGCAGTTTTTAATGTTGAGTTTTTTTTTAGTTTTTTGTTCTCGTGAGAATAAGCTTAAGTTCTGCGTAACAATAAATAACATATATTGTAAATAGCATTGAGTCAACAGGTAATTGGGTATATTTAGAGTATATTTCAAACACTAAAATACTGTTATAGCTATTAAAATAGGAAAATTAAAATATTGACTTTGTGATGGATATACAACTTATACTCAAAAGATCACTGATAAAAAAGCTTGAATAATTAACTACGAACGCCGATGGGTATTTACTTATGTTAAACTAACTCGTGTGGGTATACGATTATTTCTTGATATATACATATATCTGTGACTATTGATATTCGTTAATATGTATCAGGGATGAATATATTCTGTAATTATTCCGATTCATCAGAAAACACTCGCTTTTTGTGTTTTAGTTGAGCAATATCTCTACGTATATTGTTTATTTGATTTATTGTATCATACCGTCATGCTTTTTTGACAGCCCCTCATCCAATTTACCCTGGAATATGTCTCATAACAAACCGAAAAAAGGAAGTTATAATCACAACCAAGCCTCGCAATTTCCTGACGTTTCCATAATCGAAGATGCATTGCGATCTTTTTTATCCCTTTCTTTTAAAGCAAATCACTGTATCCGGTCCGAGTCGAGCGGTTCTGTTATCGGAAACGCCCAGCGTCGTCATATCTATAATTCCATCTTTTATTTCCGCTACCCCATTAACATGACACGCTATATATGCGCCGATTATACTTGATCTTCCTTGTTTTGTTTTTATTCTTATTTTTAATCCTTTACCCTCAGGGGAAACTCTTTAAGAATAAGTAATAAAAGAGAGGGGTCCGAGCAATTTTATGACATCATCTGTCCGTCGTCTGTGCGGTAGGAAGATCAGTAAATAGATCGGTTGGTCTGTCACAATTTAGTCTGAAGTAATTTTATCATAGTTGGCCTAATGTTATATGATATACATAATAATTAAATCGCATTGCTATGTTTACGCTGTTTCCATGTGTATTTTTCTTACTGATAATATGGGTGCATGGTAAAACTTTTCAAATCCGTTGAGAAATGTTTGTATCCTCTGTCAAAAAGTCTACATGCTTCATGTAAACATCTATAACGTTTTATTTTCTCAAGATGCTTTTTAAACATTTACGAACATATATACATATATATATATATATGTGTGTGTGTGTGTGTGTGTGTATGTTTGAGTGGGTGTGCGTTGCAGCATTTCCCATTGATTGACATGTTATATATTGGTTTTAATTGTTTTTTTAAAGTCATGTGAACATTTTAGACTATAAAATAAACAGCTATTTGATATTTTCCTGGATGTGTATGAATAAAAATATCTAAAATGTTTTAACGCATCTTGTTATGGTTTACGACGCTAGTTACGAAAACAAAGATATTCCTATACGAGATGGAAACGTATTGTTTAAACAGTGGGTGGGTGTACTATATCATATAAGTTGATTCAAAAGAATAAGCTATGCATATTTATTTTATTGCCTTTCACAGACAAATAAAATGAGGAAAGAATTTACATTTGAACAAAGAGAAATCATGTCGATACACTATTGTGTTAAAACGTGAAAAAGAGGGTGATTACCACATCGAAAATAGACCGTGGTACATTAGCTAATGTTTCACTTGTTAGACCGAGCATGCAACACAGAAACTTCAATATTTCATTCATGAGATTAATTATAAGCCTTAATTAACCTGAACATTTCTCTTGTAAATCAAACACATTATATATCATCTTACGTGTCAAAACAATATGGTAATTCTACTACCAATATGAGAATTATCGAGTTCGCTCCAAACCGATGCCGGATTTGTTTTAGAATAAGAAAAATTCTGATAACCTTATCTCAAACCTTAATTACTAAATATGCACTTTTATGTGAAATACTTTCACATCTTAACGATGTGTTTTTTTTACCATTAATCTATTCTTGGAGATTTTGTTTTTGGGGGAATGACATTTTACGATTATTTTTTCGAATACATAAAAATGTCGTTCTGATGAGAGATGATGTTTAAACAGATCTTATGTTGCATTATATTAGTAAAAATAAACTTCCTCCAAAAACAGCTACACACCCTGTTAACACCTTTTATATACTTTATTCGGAATAATTTAAATCGGCAAAATAGGCACACACTATGCATTTGACATCCGTCTCTACAGAGAATAGAGTTCTGCCTTTCACAATATATATATATATATATATACATGTATATATATATGCATTTTTTATATATATATATATATATATATGTGTGTATATATATGCATGTATATGTGTACGTATATATATATATATATGCATTCATATGTATATATATGCATTTATATATATATGCATTTATATATATATATATATTTATATATATATATATATATATATACTTATATATATATTTATATATACATTTATATTTATATATATAGTTATATATATATATACATTTATATTTATATAGGGGTATATATATATGTATGTATATATATATATATATATATATATATTTATATATACATTTATATTTATATAGGTATATATATATATATATATTTATATATATACATTTATATTTATATAGGTATATATATTAATATATAGATTTATACATGTATATTTATATATACATTTATATTTATATAGGTATATATATATATATATATATATTTATATTTATGTTTATATATATATATATATATACATTTATATTTATGTAGGTATATATATATATATATATATATATATAGGTATATATATATATATATATATATATTTATGCATATATATATATGCATTTATATATATATATATATATATGTATTTATACATACATATATATATATATGTGTATTTATACATATATATATATGTATTAATACATATATATGTATTAATACATATATATATGTATATGTATATATATATATATATATATATATTACAGAAAAGTATTAAATAAGTATAAATAAATATATATATATATATATAAATATATATATAGTTATATATATATATATTTATGTATACATTTATATATATATATATATATAGTTATATATATATGTCTATATACATTTATATTTATATAGGTATATATATATATATATATATATATATATATATAGTTATATATATACCTTTATATTTATATAGGTATATATATATTTATATATACATTTATATTTATATAGGTATATATATATATATATTTAGTTATACATTTATATGTATATAGGTACATATATATATATATATATTTATATATATTTATATTTATATAGGTATATATATATATATATATATATATATATATATTTATATATACATTTATATTTATATAGGTATATATATATAGGTTAAAATAGTACATGTTATGATAAATTGGGCCAGATAAGTGTGTAATAATTCATATTGCAAGCGATTAAACACCTGATCTGTTTACCTTTATTTTTAACTTGATAAAAAGAAGGTAACCCTGTGGATCTAAGAATGGATTTTACATAAAATATATTACTTTTGTTGAGTGTGTTGAGACTTGTAGATCTATTGAAATCGTGTCTATGATGGTATTACGAGTTAGCCTACCACGTATGAATTGTAAAATTGAGCCAGAATATGTGCCGAATATACGGTAACTTTACAATAGTCGATACCAAATTAAATCACCCAAATCTCCCATGGGTTGCGTTTCAACCACCAATCACAATTTACAATACTAAATTTCCTAAGAATCCAAAGGGTAAAACTAATAAGCCTACCATTCTCTGACAAAATAAATTCATATGAAGACATAGAAAATAGTCTCACGCTTCTTTAAAAAAATGATGGCCTCCACTTCAATGCTAGAAAACTTCTCACATCTGTCAGTATCCGATATATCTGTATAGCACATGTTCGCCTATACATGGACTATTGTTACTACATATAGATGGTGCATTAGCTAATCCCCTCTCCCTTTTGGGAACGATGCCAAAAGTTATCTAACTTAATAAGATCTGCACTCTCTGTCAAGCTTCCACCCCTATTGCATCGCCGCGTTGTTGCAACATTGTGTTTCTCTTACAAATACTTCAACGGAAAATGATTCTATCAACTTACAAGTCATGTATCTATTCAACAAAATGATCTCTAATTGATCGAACTAACAGAAAAAAATCGACATTTGTATCTAGATCTTTTTTAATGTCGGATGAGTGTCTACTCTAATAGTGTGTTTCCTTGTGTCGCTTGCCTTTGGAAGTTGCTCGGTTTCTCTGTTATCGAATGTAAATACATGTAGGAATGTAAGTGTAATATGAACAAACAGAGGACTGGAAAAGTTCCCACTTTTTGTGGTTGTCCAACCCTTACCTTTGGTGTGTCCCTATGAATCTGGCCTATATAACAGTAGCCTTTTACGTTTCATTGGCAATATTGTGTGTTTGGCTCGAACAAACGTCCTAAAATTCAAAATCAGGTTCGAAATGTCTGAAGCTAGTTGGAAATGACGCGAGTGATGGGAGTAAAAGTTGTGTTTTCAGAATTATCTTGTGCTCTGTCGATTATCCTTATGGTAGAAATAAATAATTCGAAGGGATCTGTCATGATTGCCTGAGACATGCATACATCACTCGGAATTAGATTGTTGGCAAACACTGTTCGATTTGATAGTTGGTTCATAAAGAGTTTCACATCATTTCCAATACCCAAGATGCTGGTCACATTACACAGGATATATGTGTTCATGCTGATAACTGAACATTCATACTTGACGGGCAAGATTAACGAATATCTACATCAATTTGACATCTATGTCCATTGCTAGAGTGATTCGAACCGATTGAAAACAGGTATATCGGGCGGGGTTGTCAAAATATATGGTCGTTTACACGTCTAAAGCCATGCTTGAATGGCTGACCCATGCTTGAGCATATCAATGCAATATGATACCCACCTTGGAAAATTCAAAAAATGTATTTTAGTCAAATATTATTAGCACATTGCTGGGGTGATTTATAGTATAATGTCATTTCGATGTATACTGATATATTTTTTGTGAGTAAAATTTCAATTAAAAGTTGAGTGAATTCTATTTTAAAACTATTTTCATCATATCTAGATATACATGTGAGACACTTTATTTGGGATGGAATTATTTAAATTGCCACCATATCTATACGCATTATAATAACTCCATAACATATATACAGACGCGTTGATATACATGAGCAATATATATTCGGAGTTGTGCGAGTTTTCATTTCGCGCTGCATTCGAAATTGCCAATTTTCTAAACTGGCTAATAATTAGATATGCATAATTATCTCATCTATAAGATTTCACTTTCTACCTTACATTACTATTTCAATATTGATGCTATTTGGCACACATTTTATTAAGATACCATATATCGGTAAATAATCTCGAAAAAAGTCTGAAAGATATTTAGAAGCACCAAATAGATGTATTTACGAAATAGTTTCATTCATGCTCGTTTAGTTTCGATGAATTCCGCAAGAATGCCATGTTAATATTTACAGAAACGCGGGATTGAATCACTTTAATTTAAATAGAATAAACAACTCTGATTAAAATACAAGCGCTAACATATTTTACATATGAAACTTAAATTAAAGTTTGCTTAATACAAACAATAATTGAAGTATTATTTTGGTTAGCCTCTTACTTTAAATTTAAAAAAAATAATTATGAAATAAGATTGAGAATTTTTAGTAAAAGTTAAGAATAGTTCACAGTCAGGGAATCGTAAGCAAAAAAGCACGAGCAGAGAATAATGTATATTAAACACGGTAGAGGTTGATGATCTACCGCCTCGTCTACTTATAAAGTAGGGGAACTGATTGCAAGATATATTATCTTTGAATTTACTTTAGTTAAGTTGACTTATTGGCACTCAGAAAACATAGCTGACCGTCGATTACTCGGAAGAAATGGCGCAAGTCGGATTGATGCATGATGAAATGATATCAACTCGACAAATAACCCTAAGTCCAGGAGGGGGATTGACACTCAGAGTTAGACTAGGTGGTAAAGTAAGTCATGTTTGTATAACTACTATTTGAACTGAAGCGACCAATTCAAAAATATCGACATTTGTTATTTAGTGTGTTTAAAAATATACTTAACGAGAACACATCAACATGTAATTAATTATATAATTAAATTAAAAGTATAAAGTTCCGTAAATACTTGTATTCTAATGCATTTAAAAACATGTTGTTTTATTTCTTTGTTTACGATTCCCCGACTATTAACTCGCATGTAATTCTGTACCGATTTTTGTATTGTACATGTCGCATCAGTTATTGTTATTATTTAATTAAATATCATTCCACTCGCTACTACAAGCGTAGAAACTCGAAATTGAACAGAAAAAAAACACAACCTGTAGAGCTGTTGGTGGGGTGGCATGTTTGTGGAAGA
This sequence comes from Sepiola atlantica, assembly GCA_963556195.1. Taxonomy (NCBI): domain Eukaryota; kingdom Metazoa; phylum Mollusca; class Cephalopoda; order Sepiida; family Sepiolidae; genus Sepiola; species Sepiola atlantica. Next base: position 23,396,432 of record OY744530.1, read on the forward strand.
TTAGATATATCCATTTTGGATTACATCGATATACATATGACTGGCGTTGTTTTAAATAAAGAAAAGGAAAGGGTTACTAGAATTCCATATACTAATACCATCATATTCTTAACAAGTAAATACACAAACAAGTTAACAGTTACAGTAATATAAACAGACAGAATGTAAGATAATTGGATTCGGAAGACCGTTATTAGCTACAGAATGAGAGTAGAGTTCGAGAGTTCAATATTATCATATAAAGGGACGAGAATATTTTTAGCATCTAGTCTCCACGGCATCTGTCTAGAGACTATTTTGTAATTTAACGGCAAACTAAGACTAGGCGTACATGAGTTAAAGGTAGCATGTGCAGAAGTGTTTGAATTGCTTGATATATTTCTACGCTAGTTTTTAATTGCATTTTTTAGCCAACAAAACCACACACATATACCTGCGCAAACGATGAAGACAAAAGAAGACATGTCACAGTATGTAGCTGCTACATTATCCCCTTCTTAGGAGTTTAATTGATGAAAAACAAGAGAGTAGTTTATAGTTAGTAGTAGCACATGTGAATACATTTAAATTACATGGGAATGTATGCAAGGGTGTAAAAAAGTGTCAGTTAGATAAAAAAAAAATGTATGTACGTTGCTGCTAAATGTGAGAACTATTTTCTGGTAAAAAATTAACCAAGAAGAAATAACATTTCTAAAATATATCCTTGTTTTGGGAAGATTTCACTGTTCAAATATACATAGCATTACATGATGTTTTAGAAAATGAACATGCTTATTAGTACGTGTGGTAGTGACATGAGATGAAAGAGAATGTTCCGTTTCAGTTTGGTCAGTAAAATTGAGTTTACGTGGAACATAGGTTTTTCGGGGTTTGGTGTCCAAAAATGTTCATTCTATTTATCGGCGTAGTTTCTTTGATACTATCATGCGCAGAATAAAAAAACTTTTCTTCTGAGAACACGGTGTGAACATTTATGAGGTTGTGTGAGTAGGAGTTTCATTGAGATTTTCCGTATAAATACATGGGTCCATGGTGCAATGTCCTTCAAACAACCGATGTTATTCTTTGCAACCGAGGGTTAATCAGCGGCAGAATTTGAAATAGCTACTGAATCTGTTTTAGTAAGTCGAGCATAAACAACAAGCGGGGCTGATGGGATGTACATATGTCCAAGTAATTTTAGTACAGGTCTGGAGAATATCCCTTAATATCAGCGCGGTATCATATACTCAATCCATTGTTGTGGTTCATATGCTTCATAAAAAAACGGGGTTTCTGTTACTGGGTTATAAATAGCGATCCATGTATACATAATACCCAGGATTTGAGAGAGTTCTTGAAATAGACAGGATTTAAACTACCAGTGGCGTTAAGTGGTAATCGTTGATGGGACACCATAACATGAAACCCAGCCTTATAGTAAAGCACGCGCTACAGTTGCAAGACGCATATCACTCAGTGTGAGTGTTTCAGATGATTGAGAAAACAATAAATACAGGTCAGCAAGTAAGAGTAGCATTGGCTGACCGGCCATAATCTAACTGAGCCAATGATCATGTGCTTTAATCGTGCATCAGTTGTACTGAATATTCTGAGTAGGTCTTATATATGTCTGCAAAATTAACATTTCTAGCAAGATAAACAGATAGAGGTCCAGGCAGTAATTTTACGTCTCTTATTAGCCCATAGAATCTAGCTGTAATAATTTTCACTGTGGCCGAAATTCCGATGTGAACCAATTCGTGCAAAGAATAAAACACAGTTGTGCGATGAGATTTCGGAACGAATAAGCGAAGTTAATTGAAGGATGTCTAGCACAAGATATGTTCACCCGTTATAGGGATAAGAGTATATTCGAATTTGCAGGTAGAACATTCTTGAACTTACCGATATAAAATGTCTAAATATGGTTGTTGGAAAGCCATTTCGCGAAAGTTAATGTCTTCAAATGAAGTTACAGCAATAATGGGAAGACGAGGCATTGCGACTGTAGCACTATTCTTTTAACCGGAGACAAGTTAATAGCAAAAAGTTAACGTCTAAAAGTACTATAGAGAGGTTATGTAAGCTTCAATAGATAGGAAGAGTAGGACAAAGATTGAAGTTGTGTTGGTGATGTTGTTGCAAACTGTACGGATTGCATAACTAGATGCATCCGTATAAGTAGTGACAGCAGAAATCAGTAGGCAAACATTTTCTACGCCCCGTGAAAGGCTTTAAACTGGCAGTCATACTAGAAAAGAAGTTAATTTGTTTTCTTTCTACTCTTCAATACGTCAGTAAAAGAAGAAAGTATATATGCACAGAGTTCGATGAACAGTCTGTCGTAATTTAATAGGCCGGAACATGTAGCTGGCAAAAAGAAGTGTTGATGGTCGTCAATTGACTACATATTTAACCTTTGCAAGAAGGAATGAAATTCCCTCCGAGCTAATGACATGTCTAAAAATTCAAAACTTGTTGCACAAAATGTATATTTCACAAGCTTTATTTCCACGTTGTAACGGGTTAAACGTTCCAAAAAAATAGAGAAATGCATTGCGTTTTCCATCCGCTTATTAACTTGCTATTAATATATCGTATATATTATTGTATATACATTTTAAGTTACGTTTACAGGGTCTAGCTGCAATACGTAAGCCGAATGCCATTGTTAATAATTCAACAGCTCCAAAAAGTGTACAGTGGGGCGGGTAAATGTAACAATACAATACAATCGTGCAAATCATAACACAAGCACCAACATTGGCATGATTACTCAATAAGGTAGACTAAAACAGATCTGTTCGACTATCTACCTAAAAATGAAAGATGGCGGCGATTTCTCAAGATGGCGCAACCGATTCCAGTGATCTATGTGTCAAATTGTATATTTGGGGGCATGTTGAATTTATTTATGACACTGTTGAAATTTTTAGCGGCACTTAAATGACTATTAATTAAATAAAACAAAAATTACAACATACAAAACACATTTTATTAACGACATATTACATACTTAACCCATAATCTATACTAGTAAAACACATTTCGTACCATGGAACAAGTATGCCTTTCCACCCGCACCTGATCTTTGAATATCCTGACGAACAACGGAAACTACTGAAACTGAATACAGATATGAGGGTGAAAATGTCCCAGAGCGTCTTGAGAATTACACAAGCGATCGACAAGCTTAAACTACAAATAATTACAATCCTCTTACACTTTGACACCATATGTTTTCAACACCTGAGTCTATCAAGACCCACATGAAGGAAGATTGCATATGGTTGGAGGAGATATTACTAACTGACATCATTGGTGATAGCATAAATATGTTGTGGGCAGTCCATCATGCAGCTCTGAGCAGGAGCAAGTCATTTGAAGTGACAGTTATCTCAATGATGCATTTGATTCGTTAGCAGGCCTACTTAGTGGCCACTATAAAGTACTGCATGAATAATATCCGAGACATAGTGTATGTTCTAAAACCATGAGAAACCCCAGTTATAGATATTGACATGCCAATATTTGCTTTTGCTAAGCATATCCAGTGCCATTAGCCCGGGGAGTATAATGAGAACAAATTTGTCATAATGTTTGGGGGACTGCACAAAGAGACGTCAGCAGTGAGATCATTAACAACCTACTAATAAGACAGTGGCTTGGCAAGTGCTACTGCTGAATCAGGAGTGATTTTATCCAGTATAGCATAGTAATTCATGAGTGTGTCAAGTATCACGAGGGAAATACTTGCCTATCAGATCACAGCATGCAGCCTGTACACACGTATGTAGGGAGCTCACAGTGACTATTGTTCCGATTGTGGGATGTCAAACAACTTTCCTTAGTCATTTGAAGACTGTTACCATATTTAGATGAGTGACAATCCACAGATCCAGTTTTGAAATATGGTGTTAAATATGGGTCTCACCATATTCCTCCTAATCTGTTCGTTTAGGGAAGGAGACTTCGAACTCTACCGAGAAGCACTAGCGGAGCTGACTGATTTCGAAATTATTTGCAAACAACATAAACTATGACAGCTGGTATACAACTCATTGGCAGGTTATGATCTTCCTAAGATCAGCAACACCTACGTGGCGACGGGGAATTTCATAAGGGAAACTTCGTCATCCATAAGTAAAAACAAGAATTTTCGGCCCTCACGATAGATGAAGCGCATGAACACAACAATGCAGTCATCAAAGTTTATGATGGGGCTGATGAACTGACACATAATTCCCGGGCACTGAGAAGAAAGTCGCCTAGTAACTGGCTATCAGGTAATGTCATGTCTTAAGGAAACGTCCAGCAAAACTAAACGTCACGACCAATATGCAAGTACCCAGAGGACATTTGTGGAATGGGCGTGACTCTGCAAAGACTGATTCTCCAATCCGGACTGACCTTGTCAGAAATAGAACCAGAACTATATATAATTATCATTGATGGTTCAACAAGAAGTGCCAGATGATGATCTGCAGAAACCAGAGAACTTAATAGTACTACCGTACGACTGCTACAGTGCAGCTAGCTGTGTCAACGAGGCGATGCTGAGTTATTTTGCGCGCAAGCAGAAGAATACTATGCGATTCCACAAATCATGGCTACCTTGGAGTGGCACGCTAAACGTGCGGCCTACCAGGTTAGTCATATGGGGGTCAGGCAACTGCCTAAAATCTAGAAACCAGCACCCATGCTGACTGGAGGTTAGTATAAAGTGAAGAGGAGTAGAAACCCTTCGATCAATAGTCGCATGCTGCGAGGAATAAACCAAATGCGGTTTGAAAAAGATTGCTTCAGGCGGTGCAATTTTTTCCGTACCGGACTTTCTTGTACCGCTCTGTGTATCTGTTTGTGGCAAGTAGTGTCGTAGTTAACGGAGTTCCATTGTCGAACATTTAACAGAGGATTATCAATAATGTGGTTTATTATTCTGTTAGTGTTCATATCATGTTCATGTTCAACTAAGTCAGTCAGTATGACTTTAATATAATTCAGGTTATTAATTGAGTATGTTTATTAAATTAGTTGTGAAATTTGTATTTCATAGAGTGCCATCAATTAATTCAACATGCATCAAAACACGCAAGATAACTACAATAGGTTGAACATATACCAATTCATAAAGGAATATCGTTATCGCGAGTTACTGATAGCGGCCTTTTGAAAAATAATCGCCTTCTTGAATTCTTAGTCTCAAAGTGTTTTTTAGTTATTCTTTATGCAGTAATCATGCCAATTACAGTGTTTGTATCATCATATGAATTATTTTTCCACAAACCGCCCTTACTAGTATTGGCAACCTTCTCAGGTATATCATCGAGATGAAGCAGGATTTAGTGATAGCTGCTTACCAGACGTAACTTTAGAAAAATCTACAACCATTCAAGGATTAAGCGAAATATTGAATATTAGAGATAAGATAGAGATCGGAGAAAGCGGTTTAGTTCAGCCGACAAAAGTCTCCGCGAAAAGTAACGTTAGAACTCTTAAAACTTAATATTAATTTAGATACAGTTTAATCTAAAACATTCTTCTTCCATCGGTATTTGAAGTAATGAATTACTGAGGTCTATATTTGCAAATAATTATTCTATTTATTTTCGCAAAAGATTTCTCCAGGACTTCGTAAAAGATATTGGAATACAGTGAATGCAAAATTAAGCATCGTCAAAGAGTTAGCGCCGACCCGGACTTCTTTTGACTTTTTTCACATAGCCCGTAAGGGAAGCACACTAACTATATTCAATGTTTGACCAGAGCCTGGTTCTGTATACACTGGAGTTACACATTGCGAATAGGATATTCATTTTTTTCTTAAACACTGGCAGTATAAAATATTTTAACTCAGAATTGTCCGTCGATAAATACACCCAAAAATGCCCCAGTAAAACAAAACTTTCGGAAAAGTGTATTTCAAATTTTTAATTATTTTGTTTGGGCTTCGAAAGTTAAGTCAGCAAGATTTTGATTAAATCAATTAATTGGTATGCCCCACATCTAAAAGTTATCCATCTAGTAGGTGCTGAATATGTTTTCTGTATAATTAAATACGATTTTTTAAGTTTTAACGTTCGTCTTTGAAATATTACATTTGTGATTAGTTTTCCCTAAGACTTGATTTTCTCTTTAGTCTCAACTTGGCTATTTAATTAGATGTTGAAAAGTAGGTTTTTTTCCCGAATGTATTAAAGTGGGTTGATATATTATTGTCAAATCTTAACCAGAATAAAACGCTAATTTAATATAATTATTCCAGACTTGTACTTGCATGTATTCACTAATATTAAACTGGTCTTGTTCCTCGGGTTCTGTATATTTTACGCAGCTAATAACCTATTTCTCGCTTTTTTTCATTTTAATTTAGTCGAAGTTATTAGAAATCAAAGGGCCTCTTCCTGGGACTAGCACTTGTACTAGATACATAGATATTTGAATATTGCATTAAAGTTTTAATTTTCGTGTAAAACCTTAATTTAGTTACGAAACATCGAACATTCATTTTCCTCTCCGTAATTGACAAATTGAATATGTTATAGTACATATTTTGTGTAGTCTCCATGTCTTACATAATTCCAGGACAAAAATGTATCTAGTTCAGTGCTATCTTTTATATTAGGTCAATTATTTTTTGTAGAAGAAAGTATATGTATGTTGTCCTGATAAACTCATGAACAGAACGACCTTAGGGACTCGAGGACAATAGCTAGTAAGAGTTCACGTGTTGTCCTTTTTCCTTGCTCAGTAGTTTGAGCTCTTGTGCCCGATACACTTTTGATCTCGGTAGGGATATCCTTATAGAAATTTAATAATCTATGAGCGGAACACGTTGTCACGTTGTTCATTTGCGTTTCTTCCCCCGTTCTATGTCGTTCCTTCTTTTTCTATTTCAATCATCATCTTTTCTTTTCCCCTTTAGTTTATCTGTGTTTTGCGCTATATCTCAACACATCTGAAAAAGTTGTGTAGTGCTCACACGCTTAAAAGAAGCAAACAATATCATCATAGTGTTAGCGATATATAGACGCGTATCTGGACCTGGAAATATTATGGATTGTATTGGATAAGAAACGTAGCAAAACCAAGTTTAGAAAATAATTTGGTGCGCTGTTTTGTGAACGAATAAGGTTGTTTCTAAAAGCGGTAAATATATTATCATTTCGACAAGTGTCTCTTCATAATGTTGTGTTGGTCAAGTGGCAAACATAGTTGCACTTTGATCCCAGCCGTAACGAAGTGAGCATTATATTTGCAGTTCACTGCCCACAACTAGGATGTAAATAACTTATTTCTCTACTTCTTATAGCAGATTAGGAAGGGGCAGTTATTTATTATGTTAACCGTTATCTGGCGCCTTTAAACATAGAAAACATTTCCGAATCAGTCAAGATTATATATTCGTCTGGTTTTCGCGAGAAACTTTTAACTACTCATAATTCCAATTTATTTTTATCTGACAACTCTCATCTCCCGTCCCGTTTAATAGTTATATGTATAAGAACTTTCGAGTAAAATTTTCCAGGTTATCGATAAAGAGATTCTTAGAGGCGACCTGATGTTTACTCTGCCATTAACCGAATGTCTACTATATTACTTGTTATTTTAAATATCACCCTTTTCCTAGAACGTTCTCGTGCTCAACCATCAAGATATTTATATGATAACTAATTTAGAATTGGAATTTATTAAATCCAGCAAATCCTAAAAGAAATGCCTTACTTGTTAAAAGAATGAGTTTTAGTCACAAAGGCGCTGAGTGAAATAAGCGTTAATTCCATGAATACAAGTTTAAATGAAAACACTTAAAATTTAATTCAACTTCAAGTAGTAACAAATGAATTTCTAATAAAAACTAATTCATTATTTAATTGTAAGTGAAAATAATAAAAAATAAGTAGACTAAGTTGAAGTATAATTCGAAAAAGGGAAACAATTATGGGAGTCGGAAGAGTTTGATGAATATTTTCAAAACGACTCAGGATTTTAATTAATAACAATGTAATAAAAAACAGTATCTCTAACTTCCTGCCAATTTCAGAAGTAGGTATCTCAGGTAAATGGTAGCAGTTTTCATAGAGTAACAGTAAGGAATTGTCTTTCAGTTGGTTGATAATACCTGCTACTCACTCTTTGTGTAAATCAAACATACTGGCAAGTGGGTGGCGAATAAAAAAAGTGTGCTCTTATTCAATATGAGACTTCGATTATTTTTTGATAAAGAACATGTCAATAACAAATCAAAAGTTCATATCGAAACTAAAATGTAAATTGGAGATCGTAAAAAGCGTATATAATAATTCAAAAAACAATATCTAATCTAATCCACCAAGCTCCAGTCCTATCTCCAATCGTCGAAATGTTGTATCCGTGTGCTTGTATTGCAAGTACTTCAATGGGATGTGCTCCGATGTACTTGCGGCTCTGTTGCCCCCGTCGACGTAAATACACTAGATCAACCCGATAATTAGCGAAACCCCATACATTCAATGAAGAGATAAGCAGATGCAAAAGAGCTGGTTACTCTAATAGATTCGTTCCTCAATTCAAATATTAAAGTTCTTGAAAAGTAGTTGACTAATACCAAGCTGGAGTGTTATGTTTTTTTCCAATTCTGTGTATATTACGAGATCGAAAGGTAGTGGATTCAGAAAATATAAACGTTAAAGAGTCTGGCAAGTCTTTTGGGAGCCTTTTTAAAGCATACGCACATACACACAGTAAAAGTATTGTAAATACATGTACGTACGTTGAAATAATGATGAAGCCGATTCGATGAGAGAGTCCATTGAATGTGTGCGTAATGCATTGTATTATGTAGTAAATATATAGCGAACAAATAGTAAATAATAATGGTCACGTTTTTTAAAAGTAGACGTTGTTTATTTGTTCCCGGTGTCGATGGGGAAAGGGTCACTAGTAAAGTGTTAGTATGGAAAAGTAATTTCTACCCCTTAATGGAGTTTGTTTTGTAAAGAGTCGACGATGGTAGACCTAAAGTAATATTAACTGTACGCTAGTGAAAATAATCACACATTTACAATAACACGCTCGAGTGAATAAGCATAATATAGTGGTGAGTTTCGAAGCCTATGATGCATGTGCTTATTTTCATATTCTTGACAAAAGTGCAAGAGAAACATCGTCTTTACATTATATTGAAGATAATTATAACTAGTATCAAACTAAATGTGAGTTAATCGGCGTTATTATTTATAAGGTTTCATCTATACACTTTATGAACAAAAAGTGATCCTAAAAAGTACCTTAGTTTTTTGATTTAGTTATACTTGAAAATAATTATTGTTTGTATCTTCCAGTAATCTTGTGCTATTCATAATTAACTGAACAAGTCAACATGCTCTTGGTGCGTCTCTCTGTCTTTCGAGTATATATAACTTTCTATTTTTCTCTTCATGTTAATTCAGCCATTTTCCTATATGTCTTCCTCAATTTGTGATCGTTTAGAGAAAAAATATTCTCTTCGATGTATCTATCTAATCTATATTGTTTATGTTATACCACAAATACATATCGTAATTTAGATGACAAAATAATATATCCCTTTACTTGTACATTATCGATAGGGATAGTATAAGAGTGCAAAGACTCATCATTTATAATTTTGCGAAAAGATTGCCTTAAAATATATATCACAGTTTATTAATTTTCATTGAAATCAAAGTAGAATAGAAGTCGTGATTAGACCCAAGAAGTACGTGTATATTTGGTATGAATTGATACATGCGAAAATGTTTCTTTCTTTATTTAATTGATGTTAAATACAGTTTCTGCCATGCCAATATAAATATAAATACTATCATATAATGTGATGTCTAGTAGAGTTAACAGACACACACAGCTATTTGTATAACTATTTTGCAGGACTATTTTAACGGGTTATTTCACATGTTTCTGTTATGTTAATCATATGTGACTGTATTGTTTTGTTTTACGTATATATATATATATATATATATATATATATATATATATATATATATATAGAACAGTTTTTTTTATTATATTCTAATAACCATGGTTTGTTTTATTACTTGTATTTTTATTTTTATTTTTTTTAACATTTCCTAAAAATTCTAATTTCTGTGAGATATATTTAACGGTCCGTTTCATTTGTTTTCTGCCAAACAACATTTGTATCTCAATATCGTATCTGCAACACTACAAAATCATCAGAAAAAATGGCTGATTAGTTTGATCGTACACATGTGAGTGTTGGCTCTAAAAGGTTTTTTTGTTGTTTATTTTCACTTTAAAATGAAACTAATGTATGATGTGGGTGTTTTTCAAGACACTCTGATCTAAGAACTTATATTATTTGTGAACTTTTTCTGATGATTTTGTAGTGTTGCAGAGACGATATTGACATACACATGTTGTTTGGCACAAAAGAAATGAAACGGACCGTTAAATATATCTCACAGAAATTTGGAATTTGGGGAAATGTGAAAAAAATAAAAATAAAAATGGAAGTAATGAAAAAATCATGGTTATTGGAATATAATAAAAAACTGTTCTATATTTTGCTCTGTTATCAATAATTGACAAATCTTTGGGCTGAATCTTCAAAGGAGACTACAAAGTAAAAGGATCTGATGATATATGATAATACATATATTGTCTTTAATAATTAATTATATATATATATATATATATATATATATATATATATATATAGAGAGAGAGAGAGAGAGAGAGAGAGAGAGAGAGAGAGAGACCACTCGTGCCTGGACCGCGGCAGTTCTCTTAAACCACTTAACCAATTGGTCGCGGTCCCCAAAACGTATATGTTACATAATTCTTTAAAAGGGACGTGACACCAAAGGGGGGGTTTGTAACATAACGCTTGTGAATAAAATCTTCTCGGAACAATACGAAAAGTACATGAAAAGATTATGAAAGCCTTGTCAAAATTTTAAAATCATTTCCGTACGGCACTTTTATAAGCATTTTCAACAGGCACTTTTAATACACAATTCCTTAGGGCGAATTTGAAGCCTTCAAACTGTCAACCTATTACACATTACTTTTTTACCACTTCTGATTATAAAAACCTTTTTCTTTTTAAACATTTCAAATCACGCATTTTAAACATAGTTCTCTTTTAAATTCTTACCCATTTAACAGAGTTCATTAACAATTTTACATTAAACATTGTATCTCTTTTAAACACTTTAAACATTGTAAACATGTTAAACATTGTTCGTATAGCATATCAAATAAAGCATGGTGCACTTTTCCTTCCTGCTTTTTAGTTTTTTTCAGTTTTACAGACGAGGACCCCAAAATGTTATGCCCCCCCCCCAAAAAAAGTTACCTTACATTTTCTTTCGTCGCCTGGTCGTGGGTTTGCTCGCACACTCATCTTCGTTTCTGGCTCGTGATCGTAGTGATGTATCTGTCTAGTGGTTAACCTCTGTTTTCATGCACGGAGATAAAAAAAGTTCGAAGACAAGACTTTTTGAGAGAGATTCCATTCGTTTATTTCACACTTCAATCGGAGAGATTTCCATTCGTCCGTTCGTTCACTCAAACTCTGTCTTTCTTTCATACTGCTTTGTGTCAATGTGACGGATACAATCGGCTATTTCTTGTCCCGCCGTTGGAATCTTACTCTACGTCTTAGCCCATATCTCGCGATGTCACCAGACTCTACGCATTATAGAGATCGTTGGTCGACGTCTGTCCACTGCGCGCATCCATGTTGAACTGTCTAGAAAGTTAATTTCTCACCAGGGATCTGTGACGTCAGAGCCCTTTGAACCTTCAACGAATGCTATAACAGAACTCAATATCACTTTTCGTCTAACCTTTTTGATCCGAGCGTTCCATCTCGGACAGCATACCTCCAGTATGTTATGATTCCCAGAATTAATCATTTAGTTAGTCCCAAATTATCTATGCACCTAATTTGTACTTCATCCTATTTCTTTCAGCCAGTTCATGATTCATAGTAGCTACTTTACCCGTTTTTAAAATACAGGGCCCGTCATAATGTAACATATATATATATATATATATATATATATATATATATATATATTGTTATGTAGATATAAACACTTATTACTTGTAGTGACTTTTAAAAAAATACGAAAATCTTTTTAAAAATGTTATGCTCATTAATTTACAAGGGAACTAATGTAAATAACATTAATATATCTTAATAAAAAATATGCTGACGATGCATACTAGTTTATAGCGAGATGTAAACGTGATTGCTCGCTCTATCTCTCTCTCTCTCTATCTCTCTATTTATTATTGTCTCTTTCCCTCGCGCTCCAACTCTCTCTAGTACCCATTAGCGAATCCACATTTTCGTTTTTATATTGAAATTAAATTATTTATTGGATTTAAATATAACAAATATTCGATTTGGATTCAAATCTTCTTTTCCAACCTTTTCCTCAGCCAGAAACACTTCCTTTCAACAAGATGTCATCTGTTTCTAAATGGTGAGAGTAAAAAGATAGCCCCGTTGATAAACACGCGTATACATATATTACCAAAAGGTAAATGTTATCTATTTATATAAATAACGTGAATGTTTTGTTTCGTGTTTACAAGAAACTTATGAAGAAAAATGTTTCTTATTTAAAATATAAGTTTGACGTATTTCAAGCAGAGAAATTTAAGATTCAATAGCTCGGCGGAAAACCCAGCTAGTACTATATTAATATATATATACAAAATTATATCAACCAGTTCATTTAATTCTCCAATTAAATTCCCAATGAATCATTATTTTACTATAAATTATACATTAATTCCACCGCATATTGCTCTTCTTAATCTGATGAAAAAACTCAAAAATATATTATTCTGCTAGCAGGGCTGTCCGGCGTTTCCCGGAGTGTTGTAAGTAATTTATTTTTTATCAATAAAAATTGAGATGCTAATTTTGTCACGCTTTAAGTATATGTTGCTGTAAAAAACGAAAAGAAATCGAGCTAAAACTCACCAAAATAACAATTACGTGAGTTAAATATTAAGAAAAAAAAAGGAATTAAGGATTCGACACCAACAACTTATTATTAAGAAGGTTTAATTTACTTCGGAAATCAAACAAATACGCTCTCTTTCTTTTGAGTCTGCAAATAAAGTTTGTGTTTGCCCGTAGATGAGTCCTTATTCTAGTCACCAAGAAACAACTATGGAATATGTTTACGTCTACTAATTGCAAGATAATGAAATTATTTCCGTATTTGTTTCTCATCGCTTATTATGATAAACCGGCCTCTTCTTTGCTCATAAATAATTAAATGAGCATGCGTTATTATTCTTTCATTGTTTCTATTCTTATCATGTATTATTAAGATACAAGAAAAGCTTCATTTCTTTGCTCATGAACGAAACATGTGAAGCGAGCCGGCCACACATACGTTTAATTTTATTATACAGATTGGCTTACAAACATATTGGTTAACAGATTTATTTATTGTATTGTTTTCGACAATAACATTCACGATTGTTATTAATTCATTTTGAAATTTTAAATTAATAATGTTGTATTTGTATTAGTTATTTCATCGTGTACTTCAATTATATTCCGATCAATATAGTTACAGAAATATAGTGAATAAAACGGGCCCACTATTTTAAGACTCTTAGTTTTCAATAGGGTATTAACACTATATTAATATTAACCTAGATATGTATGTGTTCGTGTTCTGAAAATAAAAATCTTAATATATATATTTTTTTCCATTTTGATTTTTATCTGCTCGGTAGTTAATTTTGTGATAACGCTTTAGAAGACGTCGCAGGGGATGATCCCTTCTCAGTCACACGTAGTCTTACTTAAATTCTCGTTCAAGTATTTCGTTACACAATGTTAGTGCATTACGCTAAATAGAAAAACAATTTCCTTACTAGAGCTCAACATATACATCGGGGGCATATATATATATATATATATATATATATATATATATATCTAATATATAAAGTAGAGACGTTTTTCCCCTGTACCTTCTCGGAGAATAGGAAAATAACCACATGCATCACGGGCTACTGCACTCACAATTACATTGCACTTATTCACTCGAGCGTGTTTAAGTATATCTGTTATTCTTCTTTCCAAACTAACACTGAATATTACTTCTGGCCCGGCCGCCACGACTCTCCGAAATACCAACTCAATATAGGTGGTAGTAAAAACTTTTCTCCCTAACAATTCTGTACTGTGACTACACTCATCGACACCGGGAACTAATAAACACAGTATAATTTTCATAAAGCACCATTGTTATTTCGTATTTTTCTGGCATTATTTTACTACATAATATTAAGCAATACGCAAAAACTTAACAACCGCTCCCTTACACCTCGATGATTATTCGCGAATATCAGATTACGTTCTACCTAATTCTACCTTCTACATTTAAATTCATTCCGGAATTAAGCGAATGAAATTAACGAACACAGTTCCTGCAACATTTAATGATTCAACATGGCGGATAACATTTCTTGATCGAATCGACTTCCTATTTAATTCATTAAGCACTAAGATACTGGTAGACGCGGATACATTTACATTTTCAAAAACATACACCTTAAACACGCATATTATAGAGAAAAAAAATGCCCAAATGAATTTAATTCATCAAAAAATGACCTACACCGCGTCATTGTTGAAGTTTCCATTTGGTCGGCAGAATGTAAATGTTAACAAAACACGCATATCAATAAACAACCATACCGTTATTAGCCTATTTACACATTCATTTCAAATCGTAAGCGTGGCGCCGTGGGTAAGAATGGAGGTTCAATGATCGGCAGTTTCGGCGTTCGATCCAATTCGACTCTGCCACTTTCTTTTTTTTTTTAATTTACAACATTCGCCAACATAGTATAGGGGGTGGGGGTGGAGAAAGAACTATAGGCCGTTTTTTTTTATATTCGACATCATGCAATAGGTACTAATTTCTCCCGTGAAACGCCGGGCGACGGGTCCGCTAGTATATAAATATATACAATAATATTTTTTTTTTATAAATATTAAATATTTAAAATATACCTAGAGACATCGATGTTTCATGCAAGCGCAATCTTCAGTCTAGGAACTAATTCTCAACGGTCGACGGGCGCGAACCCCGAACACAAATCGCCACTGATTCGCAGTCGGAGATCTTACCCGCAGGCCATTGGAAACCAGTTAGTAAATAGAGAGGAATTTTAACTGTAAATAGCATAATAACTACTATTCACCAAGTAGATAAGAGTGATCTACGAAACGTCGGACCATGCATATGGCTATTTGTACTGCTTGTTATTAAAGCTCCTCGAAAAGTGCCCAGCCTCCGTGGAAGGGGGTTGATAAACAATAATAATTTTTTTTTTTATAAATATTAAATATTTAAAATATACCTAGAGACATCGATGTTTCATGCTAACGTAATCTTTAGTCTAGGAACTAATTCTCAACGGTCGACGGGCGCGAACCCCGAACACAAATCGCCACTGATTCGCAGTCGGATATATATATATATATATATATATATATATATATATATATATATATATATGATAATTTTCATTTACACAGACATGTACAACATCTGCGTAATAATAATTACAACAATAATAATAATATCTGTTATAATTTAAAAGTGCTAAAATTACCATTGATAAGTGTTAATAAAAATAATACTCATGATAATAATAATAATCAAAATACTACCACTACTACTACTACTACTACTACTACTACTACTACTACTACTACTACTACTACTAATAATAATAATAATAATAATAATAATGATATTGATAATAGAGTAAGTAGTTTAAATAATATTAATCATACTAGAAATGGTAATAACCCTAATAGCTATACTAATAATAATGAGTACAATGGTAACCATAATTATCATAACAATATTTAAAATTGTAATAAAAATAATAATGAATAATAATAATAAAAATAAAAATGATACGCATAGTAATAGTAATAATAATGCTAATAATAATAATAATCATAATAATAATAATAAATAATAATAAGAAGAATTAAATAAGGGCAATATCATTCATAGTAATACCACGATTGCTACTAAAATTAATAATAACAATAGTAGTAAAACTAAATGGAGGAAACTATGGTAATAGTAATATTATTGACAATGATAATTCAAGTGGTAATATTGTCAATTTTACTGCTACACTCAATAATAATTAGGATAATGATAGTAAAAAAAGAACATTACTATTATTAATAATTATAATACTTATAGTAATAATAATGATGATAATAATTTCGATAATAATACCGAAATGGCAGATAATAATATTTAAAAATATTAATAATGATGATAAAAATCAATAATAATAATCTATAATAGTAACAACTATTTAAATAAAAATAATCAGAGGGTATTAGAGGATAAAAAAATTATAAAGAAGATGGGAATTGATATTAATCATAGTAGTTGTAATTATGATAATAAAATAAATTATTTGATAATAGAGACATTATCTGTTGTAATAATACTAATGATATTAATAATAGTAAAAAATAATATCATAGGCATAATAATGATGTCAGTGGAAACTGTCAATTATCTTAATAATTGTAATAATAATGATGATGATATTAATAAGAATAATATTAGTATTAAGAAAGAAATAATAATATTAGTTCATAAAACTAATAATACTAGTAGAGGTGGGTATTCTAATAATAGATATTACGGTGGCTATAAGTAGTAATTGCAGTAAGAACTGTAAGATATACTAATAACAACAATAATAATTAATTCAAATAATGACAATAATGATGGTAATAATAATTAATTATAAATATATACATGCACATATATATATAAATACGTGGAGACACCCACACATACATACAAAAACACATATATACATGTATAGATATATACATATTCCTATGCCATTGTTTTTAATGGTTTCGATGTTAATACTTTGTAATGGAATCTAATTATGATTCGTATTACATAGAAGATTGAACACAATAATTATATCAAGTGTAGTACAGAATATGGTATGCATTGATAGTTATGTTATCAAATTACTGTATTACTGAGAAGGTGTAATCTAGTAATTCTACAGTTAATTGAGGTGTTTGTTTTTTATTTAGAAGTTTGCATCTATCGCTAAATTTAATTATTTAAGGTTTTTCAGTTAGGCTAAGATAACATGGAGAGTTTAGGGAACTGCAGGTGCTGTTACTTCTGATTGTATTCCAAATCACTGTTTGTGATCAATTGTTGTGGGTTAATTACCAGTAATATAGAGAGAGTGTAATTCTATTTTAGTAGAGTTATTGAATGAGCATTTATGGCAGGTATATCTTTCTTTGAAAGTATTACCGGCCATACCTATAATATTTTTTCAGAGTTTGATTTTCTTTAGTTGAAAGTGTTGCTTGGTATACTGATTGAGTTATTTGGCAATTTTGTTGTAAGGGGCATTCTGTTTAGTTTATGCAGTTACAAGCCTTGCTGTTTGTTGTCTTTCTTTCAGAAGTTTTTTATCATTTAGAATTTTATTGTTATGTTTTTTATTCTTTTTTCTTCATTTTCACCACAGCTATAGCTTTATTTGAGGGTGTTTTTATAAAAAAAATGTATACAGTATGTTATTAGGAGGAAAGTGTTGGGTAATTAAGTCTAAGAATATTTCACCGAGTTTGGTTTTAACCATGTGATTAAACGGGGGTGTGGATCATATAATTATTCTACCTCTATTTTTGTGTTTGTTGTTGGAAGGTTTTGATTTGGTGTATTTAATTTGGGTGTTTTCATATCCACTTTGATTTTGCGCTTTATTGTAAAAGGCCTTATGGTTGTAAGCATTGCTTCATTGGAGGAGTTATTGCTGATTCGTTTGTCAATTCATCTGGTGATATGTTGGATTATGGTTATTGGATGGTTAGAGAGTGTGTGGACATATAATGGATAATCATTATCTTTAGTATAAGGTGCATACGTTTCTTGATTTAAGTTTAATATTACGTCTAAGAAGTTAACCAGTTTAATATTTGATGTCATTTCCACTTTACGATTTAATATTTTCATTTCTCTAAGTATAATGCTTTTTGTTCCTTCACATTTTTGTCCATTTAAGTTTTTTACTACCAACAATCCGTCATCCCTATATGAGCCTATGTCTTCTATGCAAATGTCTTTTGTAAGGTTGTATAATATGTATAGACCAACTAGATCAGTGACTTCTGCTGCGTCCAGAGCACCCATAGAGACATCAAAAGATCCAAATTGATTGATTTTTGTCCATTGTTCTTGTTTACAAATTAGTACCGTATTTCCACATTTTTTAATCATGTTTATTTAATCTGCGGAAATATAAGATAGAAAGGTGGTAAAATCAATAACATTTTCAAAAAGTTATTTAGATATGGATGGGTAATAAGTTATGATGTAAAACTGGATGAACGAGCAATTGGTGTTATTTCCTATGTTACATAACCAATATATAGTATATGCAGTGTTAATCCACTGATTTAGTTTATAAAATATTTTTATTTGCTTATTTACTCTTTCTAATATGTTTTTACTAATTTTCCGTATTTCTTGTATATATATATACAATTTGACCCTCTATATCCATTCATAGATGTTGATGATGTTTTAGGACCTGCAATGTCGCATGAAACAACTTTTTTCACCGTTAAATGATGGATTTTGAGTGCCGTGGAGGCCTACACGCTATTTTTGTTCTGCACCTTCTGAATTATTACAAAATTTTCCAAAAATTTGATTGTTTAGTGTTATTTATGTCTAAATGAACACAAAAAATACTACTCGCATGAATTTGAAATGTTCACCCATTTCCTCCCACTCTTAATTATATATATTATAAATATATATATATATATATATATATATAATATATATATCATGAATATATATATATACATATATTATATATATATATTATATGTTATATATGTATATATAATATATAGATATATGTATATATATAATATATATGTATCTATATAAGCAAATGTGAGTAGAACTTTAACGCAGATAGTCAACTAATGCATTAATAGTTAAAAGGCAATTACTCTTATAACCTAGCGAAAATAGTTTAAACATAAATAATAATAACTACAAAGTTCAATAACAGTTACACCCCTGTTTAAGTCATGATATATCAGCCATATTCTGACATTGAACACATAACATAGTGTCACCTCTATTTTTCTCTTCTCTTTCTCTTTTCCGAGGTTATATATATATATATATATATATATATATATATGTAAAAGGGAGGCGCGAGAGCGCTCTATCCCTAAATAGGTCCACGAATGGCCTATGCTGTAAATCTAATTTTTTTATCAATCATAACTCAAACACCAATAAACGAAATTAGTTAAAACTTTGCACACATTTTTTATTTGATAGGTTCCATAAGTGTGCAGAATATAAGAATCATTAGGTAAGGCAATCCAGAGATCCAGAAAGTTCAATCATGAAATCATGTTATCCGTGTGTACGTACGTACGCACGTTTGTGCCCCCGGTATCTCATCAACTATTTGATTGGTCCAGCTGATTTTTGGAAGAGATATGGGTTCTATGGTCTAGTTGATGGCATTTTAATTTCAGTTTACCATATACTTTAGTTTTCCAGAAACTCAAAAAAAAACTTTAAAAGGATCAGTATTCATACACTTTATTCTATATCTTATCGACGTTTGTGCCTCCCTGTGTCTCATCAACTATTAGATGGAGTAAGCTGATTTTTGGCAAATATAGTATCTAGTGTCATTTAAATTTCTGTTTACCATATACCTTGATTAGTCAAACTACCTACTATATCAGTTATGAGAAGGCATTGTAGTGACATTCCATTAAAAATGCCAGTATACATATGCCCTTCATAGGGTTAAGATGAGAATTAATATACACTAAATGTACAAAGGACAGGAACTTCCCAAATATTTACACTTGTATTGTCATTGAGAGTATGACTACATATCAACCAAACCATTTCATTATCACCTCACTACAGTATGAATCTCTATGCATGAGTGGATGAAGTGTGTTGGCTACGCCGAAGAAAAATTCCTACCAGTAAAATACGTAGTCTTGTTGTGCTCGCATACCCTTAATGACAATAAAAGTGTAAACATTTGGGAATTTCCTTGCGTTTGACCATTTAGTGTATATGAATTTTCATTTTGACCCTATTAAGGGCATATGATTTCAGTATATTGGCATTTATCATGGAATATATATATATATATATATAAGTACTTCATGTATACACATAAAATATTATAAAAAGATATAATTTTGTTATGTGTCAGTTTTCAGTATTTAGTCTACAGTGCTCGATACGTAAGTAGAGCAAGATAGTAAGCATAAAAATGTATATGGCAATCAAGCTACACGATTTCCCCCGGGGATGAAAGACGGGAGCCTCTGTGTAGCTTGATTGCCATATATATTTTCATTGCTTACTATATATATATATATATATATATATATATATATATATATATATATATATATATATATATATATATATATATATATATATATATATATATATATATACGTACCATCGGTTTCAAGCAGGGAAGGTCTTACCCATCCGGCTCTCTTCAGCTTCCGACGGTACTAATTTTTCTGTACCAGTATATATATATATATATATATTCGAAGAATGTAATGCAGCTGAAAAAACGATTTAATATGCGCTCTAAAACGTATTCTGTACCCTTAGTATCTCATTAAGAATACAGAAAAGCGGAGTGTGACTGTTCTGTTTGTAGTAGAGTTTTTTTTCTATTAATAGATTTGTTGGGAGATGGCGTATATGAATTCGTTTGTTAGCTGAATGATTAAAGTTGAATAAGTATATATTGCTTTTGTCTATGACGGAAAGCTTTTTCTAAATATATCTCCATAGTTATTAAATTATATATGCATATAGTTTATATATTTACTATCCTAACACTAATCTACAACTACCAGACAGAGGGTTACCCTGTATAACAGCTCGTAACTGCGGATATATAGCCCAAAAACATATATATATATATATATATATATATATATATATATATATATATATATATATATATATATATATATATCCATATATATATATATATATATATATATATATATATATATATATATATATATATATATATATATAGAAAGAGAGAGAGAGAGAGAGAGGGAGAGCTAGGTAGATAGATATATGCATGGATACATAATAAGCTATGAAAATATGTGTATGCCAATTAAGCTACACAGAGGCTCCCGCGTTTTATCTCCGGAGGGAATCTTCAGGCTAAAATCCATTGATGCAACGCGGGAGGCTTTTTGTAGCTTGATTGTCATAAATATATTTTCATAACTTACTACCTAGCCTTACCTACGTATCGAGCACTGTTGAAGAAAATACTGAAAATAGATACATAAAAAATTATATCTCCTCATAAAATTGTGTGTGGATACATGAAAATTAATATATATATATATATATATATATATATATATATATATATATATATATATATATGTGTGTGTTGTTAGGCTCATGGACATCTCTTCGAAGTCTACTGTTCATTAATATGGTTTATATGATAACGAACGCTCCAAATTCATCGAGAACAAACAATATATATATATATATATATATATATATATATATATATGATTGTATATATACATATATATATATATATATTATTTTATTATGTGCATATTTAATGTAAAAAGCAATATATATAAATATATATATATATGAATGTATATGTATATATATTTATGCGTATGTATATATATATATATATATATGTATATATATATTTATAGATATGTATATATATGTATACATATATATGTGTATATATTTATAGATATATATGTGTATATATTTTTTGTATACATATATATATTTATACATATATTTATATATATGTATATGTATGTATATATGTATATATATATGTATATATATATACGTATATATATATATGTATGTGTATATATATATATATATGTATATATATATATATGTATACATGTATGTGTATATATATATATATATATATATATATATATATATATATATATATATATATATACGTTGTTCTCTTTCAGGTATTGCTGCGAGATATAGTCTGTGCGTCAATATATAACTGCACATATTTTATATGTCGTTTGACTTACAATCTTCGTATCTATAACGACGCTTGAAAGAGAAATTTGAAAGATTGGGACTTTGATGGCTGCTTCAAAGTCAACCACCTTTAGCATGCCATTGGAGATGACCAGTTTATCAACCGTCATACCCTTGGTGCTGCCGATGGTACCGTTCTCTAACCGATACGTATCATGAAAGACATTCTTACAATTGATTTTGCAAAGTTGACATATGTATAAATTATCAAAAATGTAAAACTGACGATCAAAGTCCCGAAGCATCGATTTTTAGACAAACTCCAAGGCTTTCATTTCGAATTACCTGAGTAAATATCCCACGTTTTCTCTTGTCTCTTTCTCTTTTCCAATCGTTCGTATCGATATTAAAACGATAAGTCGATGAGGAAAATACGAGTTACATATGTTGTTTAACCGATGGCGCATAGTACTCTTGCAGCTCAACTTTATTTAAAGAAATAACATACGTTAGATAAAAAAATTTCTAAAGTGCCACATATTACAATTTAATATTTCAAATAGAATGTTCGGTCGCACTTTTACTCCATTCAAACTTTATATCTTCTCTGTTACTCTTACGGGTATTCTATTATTCTGTTTGTGTGGTTCATTTAATCAAATTTATTTTTGCTAGGTTTTGATTGTATACATTTTTTTTTATTGGTATCATTTGTATTAGGAGAGTAGAAAGACAATATTCGGTTTTCTTTTGGCAGCCTCGTAACTCTAGCTTCCCATTATGTTGTCCTTTGGTCCTAAAATTCCATGAGCGATGTTTCTAACAAAGGGGAAGTATTGCTGTTTTCTTTATCAGAATCTATCCATCAAGCACGTATAGATGGTTAGTTTTTGAACTTGAAGTATATTTTTTAGCTATTTACATCAAGTGGCTTCATGCCTAGTCTGGAGCGACTCCCATACAAATATATGATATTGACTGTTGTAATTACAATGTAATAGTCGATGTAATTTCCGATCACCGCCAAGTGTTTTTTTTTCGAAATTGGGAACATCCTAGTCGGAATTGGAAATATGTGTGCCGTAGTTAAGACCCTATTTTACTATTTAGGTTGCTGTTTTATTGAGCCAAGATTTAGGTAATTTGTAATTCAATGCAATTCACGTTTAAAAATCAATTGGTTAACAATCAGCTCAAAGTTATAGTTTTCCGGAGTGTGAAAGTTCATTCTTAACTACAGGCTATACCACCTTGAAATAATCTGTATTGACGCTCCTAACAGGTCATATTGAACGAGGTCAGAACAAGCTATGCCCGTAGATTAAATAAAGTATTCCGTTCAAAATTTTAAACAGGTTTCCGACTTTAACATTGATATTTTAAAATTCAATTAGAAAGTTCTAGGGTTCAGTCCCAGTGTTATCCTGGCTTCTGTAATGTGACTAAAGTAGGCATTTTTACCGGAATATCATATACACGTTATGATGTTTATTGCAAGTAGAAACTATACTTCTATACATTATATACTCTTTCAGGTATCCGCCTCTCAAGGCAGTGTATAGGTCGAATATATTAAGTTTAAAGTATTATTTTCAATAACCCAATTTTACATTCATAAAGTATACAACCTCAAAATTGAAATAAAATGCATCACAAAAGAATTATATCATTTATTTTCAGTCAGTTAATTTGTGAATATGAAGTTAACACTTCTTCAGGAGTTACATTTTCCTCATCTTGTTCTGAAACCGAGGGCAGTTCCCATATTAGGGCTACAATCTGGAGTTTGCAATATCTTGATTTATCATGATTATGTTTAACTCTGTTTTCATATTCCGTTCATTAAAACAGTTGACACGACCACGACGGGTAAACAAACTATTTTTAGGCGTCCACGTTGCTGCATGTCCCACTCCTCCTGGACTGCGGCAGTAGGCGTTTAGTACACTCTTCCTGATACGGGCCGTGGCTTAACTCATTTACTAAACTAGTCACACTGCGGGCACTGGCAGTTCACTTTAATACTCGTCATTTTTAGAACATCATGAATCACATAGTTAATATATTGTTTGCATACCTTTAGTTTCCTTCTTCGCCGTGTAGAGGGTCGTGTCGTCTAGTGGATGGATTCTTTTTTCTTTCCTTCCTGCCGTGAACCACGCCGTCTGTTGTCTGCAACAAAACTCCACGATCGACTCACCAAACAACGATCTTTTTACTTTCAATTTTTTTTATTGCAAGCGTTTATTATATCAGCTGTGAGTCATTCACTACGTCGAGAGAGATAGCTAGATCAATCACTACTTCATCGTAGTTAGTTAACAATCATTTTTTTTTTATTGCAAGCGTTTATTATATCAGCTGTGAGTCATTCACTACGTCGAGAGAGATAGGGAGATCAATCACTACTTCATCGTAGTTAGTTAACAATAATTTTTTTTTATTGCAAGCGTTTATTATATCAGCTGTGAGTCATTCAATACGTCGAGAGAGATAGGGAGATCAATCACTACTTCATCGTAGTTAGTTAACAATCATTTTTTTTTTATTGCAAGCGTTTATTATATCAGCTGTGAGTCATTCACTACGTCGAGAGAGATAGGGAGATCAATCACTACTTCATCGTAGTTAGTTAACAATCATTTTTTTAACCATTCATAGAGAGGAGGAGGATATCTCCCGCTTGTATTTTCTTAGGGAAATATTTCCCTTATCTGTAAATTACATTTTAACAATCACGTCTCACGGTTTGCTATCAAAACCCAGACTGACAAAACTCGCTTCTCCTTGACGAGTGACGTCACGGATCGCTCTGTTTCCCACGCAAGCCTTGTGTCGTCACAGAGCCTCTCGCAAGTGCACACCAACCCTTGATCCGGGGTCTCGTGACACGGCGAACTTGTCACGTCTGTGATTTCTGATTGTGAGAACAGGCCCTATTCTGCACTCGACTGCCGGTCCACCCCGCGTTAATTCGCGCAAGTCAAACCAACGATTTCCAAAAGATACGTCCATTCCCATAGGGCCATTGTCAAACACAAGTCACACCCGAGTCATATTTTTGCTATCAGACGTGTAATTAAATTTAATACAAAATTAATAGATGTAAAACATAATAAACTGAAAATATGAATTTTTTGTTTAAATCGGTGGAAATATAAGAAATGCATTTAGAAAGAGTAAACGCTTGAAGACGTGAAGTAAATTTGACATACGATTGCAGTTGTTACTAATTAATTTAAGTTTACAGATTCTAATTGAATGAAACAAACAGTTCCATGAAAACCTGCTTTACAAGATTCATTTATTTATAAGAACAAAAGATGAACTAATAAACCAGGTTGGTAGTGTTTACATTAGACATAATTTATACATTTCTAAATTCATGACGTTATTTCTTATTTTTATTTCAGAATAATCATTCAATCATTATGTAATTAAGGGGTAGTCGTTGTTAAATAAAATGATAGCACCTCAATTTGAATGCATACATGCGAAATATGTTTCTTTTATCTGAACTATAATTATATTAAAACATAGTAGGCCTATTACATTTAATTATAAGTTATGATTTTTCAAATACTATATATACACAGAACAGCCCACTCCGAAAACAGGATTATCTTGATGCATGATTTGAATAATAATTGTATAACATTTCCTAATAAATTATTATTTTGCATGTTTCATTTCTATTTTTATCTTTACATTTCTTATATATACGCAATAGTTGTGTTGATATTAATTGATTAGAAATTGAAATATTAATTGCAGAGATTCAATTTTTAAAAGTATAACATTCAAAATGAGTATTTTCAAAATCGAATTTTAACTTACGGTCACGTTAACGCACGTGTATATTTACACGAACACCCAACTTAGATTACCTTGAAATGATTTCTTTAAAAAAATAATCTCTGTATTGAACGACATAACTTACAAAGTGTTTCTTTAAATAATTTTATTTCTAAACGAAAATTGTTGTTATTGTTGACAACGACCACTATGATAACGACGACGATGATGATGCTTCTGCTTATGATTATGATAGCCGTTATATTTTCTATTAATAAATTTCGGTAACGACTCTGTTCTTTTATTTTTTACATAACAAAATGGATTAATATATGTTTAAATCTACATTAAGTGTAGTATGTCTTTAACAATCAAGATTAAAAACACAAAGTGGAAATTTTAAATAAGTCAGGAATATATGATGTTTTTTTTAGTAAATTTATGTTCCGCTTTTGCGTGTATGAGTTTTATTTTATAGCCAGTTTTCAATGGGGTTTTTTCATGCTTATACAGAATCAATTCGTTTGCCTTAGACACAACATGATAATCTTCTTTCTGGTTTTCTACCAACTAACTAAAATGTTGTTTTACTGGAAAGAATAGTACAACCATATATGTTAAACCGGATAGACAATTGGAATCATTATGCATTTGCTTAGACGTATTTCAATTGATGTACTAAAATTTCACTTGTCACTAGTTTATATTTTAGGAAATAGACATTCATTTTACAAGTATATTACTTATAAGCCTGTTTCTGACTTTGAGATGGGGATGGATAATTTGCACAAATGTGCTTATTCGGACTACTTTTCTCTTCTGAATGTTATTCTCACAACGTTTCGGCCGCTGTAAACTCCGACCTTATGAATGGAACTCTTATCGAACTCGGGAATATTTGTGCTGAACTAGTGAATCTGGACGGAATTTAGAACGGGGGTATCATGCTCTTGTTCCGACTGGGAGAAGCAATTCGCAATACTTCCTATCGTTCTTTTAGTTTAGATCATAATTTGTTTTGAATATGTGAGTATGTTATAAAAACGATGTTGCCTACGCAATTACGTTGTTTGACAAAACACTGATTTAAAATTAACTATCACAACTTGTATTCCGGCGTTACCTGACATAATTGAGAAAACACTCTTGGTCTTACTATCGAAAATCATATTTATATTCATATTTGATATTCTTACTTTCTATACGTATACATATACAAGTTCTGAAAAAGTAAAGTGAAATCGTCCTCTTGCTATCACATACCTTATAGTATAATTGTCCAAAGAAAAATGTAAACACTAACTTTCCAGAGTTAACTAGATATTTTATTCACAGTATACACATTCTAAATTGTAATTAGAAACGATAAATAGGTAATGTATTATTCAAATATTTATTGGTTCTTAATTGACGAAAAATCATTATTATTTATGTTTTCTTTATACATGAACAAAATTCCTAAGTGTTTCCTTAAAGGTGTGATACTTGCTTCCAGTTTACTTCATAGTCATAATGAATTGTTGATGAAAAAATCGTAATTGACGTCCAACTGCCCGGTACTGGAAGATAGGTAATATACTAATGAAGAAATCAGATGTTGATTAGTGAATAAGAATATATTTACCCCTTACGAGTTTAAGTGTTATACTAAAGTTTAATAATCATTTTTAAACAGTCGTCCCGTAACAACCAACAGAAATGCAGACACAAAAAGTATATTTGATGAAATGATATTTGCCAACCACTTAACTGGTCTGATTGAGTTTTGTACAATTTTTAAAATCTCACTTTACCTCAGACTCAGATACAGAAACCAACACGTCATGTTACCCATAAGGTAGTCAAGTAATCCGTCGTTTTCCGTCAAACACCAGATTTACAGCGTCCCTCAAGCTTCTTTCTGTTGTGATCAAATCTCTCTTTTGATTATTTGATTCCAGTTCATTTTTAGTTTCCTCTTCCTCATTTCATCAGGGTTCCACTGGAGCACATGATTGTAAAATCCATCTGTACCAATCTTAGGGCATGTTCAAGACAGCATATACGTCGTTTGCAGCTTATTAACGATGCCACCTGTTGGTTAGTGCGGTCACTAACTTTTTGGTTGGTAATTCGATCGCTATATTTCATCCTTTACATAATTCTAATACATTTAAAATAACACGCGTCTAATGTTCCTTCTTAGTTTGTTATTAGATCGCAAATGTCACTTCCATAGACCATTGTGATCAAAACGTCTCCGTTATAACATTTTAATTAAGATCTGAGGATGACTTTTGTATTTCTCCAGAGTTCGCAGAGATGATCAAATGCTCCCGACGATGTTCTCTTTCCTACACTGCAACTCCTAGTCCATATTGCTTTTTTTATTTAGGAAGCTTCATGAGAAGGTGGATTTGTCGACTATAGCTAGGTTTATGTGTGCGATAAAGACATTTCTAGGTAGCTTCTGTTCGATACAAACCATGTTTAGAGTTTTCTTAGCACTGATATAAAGGACATTCACCCTGCTGAAGCTTTGTCTTTGTTGACAATGCCTAGTAAGTCTGCTGTATTTATTACCAGTGCATTAGCATCGTCTGTAAACTCTCTGTCAGAGAGTTTACGATATTTGCCTGTGTTGTACACTTATGCTTGGTAGACTTTTATTATTAAGCAATAAATGGATATGGCAAGAGTAATGGACGAAGCAAACGTCCTTTTGCGGACTTCAGTGAAAACAACAGAACAGTTTTCCGAGTGTATGCGGCATTTGGAGTTTACAAGAATTTATTTCCGGTAGGCTATTCTTGTGCAAGACGTTCGAGAGTGATGGCAGGCGAGTGTTGGAAATTTGTTAAATACATGTGTCTCACGTATACGGCGTATCGTTAAATATGGCTCTGCACAAAAAGTGTTGGTCGAAATCCGACTTATTGTTCACGGTACTCTTTGTCAACCACATAACGCATACGGTACAGGATCATTTGACAGTAAATCGTCCGTGGTATAGACAGAAGAGTAACCATTCCTCCAGCTGCCACACTCGACAAGGTAGCCATTCTAAGGAATGCATACAACCACTCCGCGTTCCTACTCTTCCGGAACTTCACCTATGTTCCACACAATATAACATAAGTGGCGCCTCATATTTGACGATACATTCCCCACTTAACTTAAGCATTTATTCAGAAATACCGTCCACTTCTGGTGCCTTATGGCGTTCAGGGTGGTATAGCTAAACGAACTGAATCCTTGTTAAATTGTCAGCTCTTGATAGAGAGAGGAGTAGAGGGTTTCTTAGTGACTGCTTGGGTGGGTGGGTGTAGTCTGTTCAATACTTTCTTGAAGTGTGCGCCACATCTGGTAAACTTGCCTTTTCTTTTTTATACCAATATTCAGTCTTTTGTATTAATATAAACTGATGTTACTCTGGAACTGCCTGTAACTTCCTTAACAATTTGGTTCATGCTTACCATGTTATTACGTGATGCAACTATCTCGGCTTCCCCTGCAAGATTTTTTAGCCATACTCGTTTGTCTTTTTATAGCGCTGCGTTTTACTTGATTATTTATTTCCTGACACCAGTCACCTGAGCCTGGATAACATCCGATCAAGAAGTTCATCTGTTTCTACGAAAAGTCTCAAAATTAGCTTCAGTGTCCTTTTTACCAAACTGAAGATATCAAAACGTTTTCTTTAGTTTGATTTTGATTTTTGCAATCCATCGAGAGTTTTCCTTAGAAATCCAGGCACCTTGATATACTCAAGCGTCTAGCAAGCAGGCGGTTTTCAATTTTGGATCATGGCGATGTGGAATATTTGTTCAATCTTTATGGTAGTTTAAAACCAAGTTTATTTTGTTGATGCATTATGAGCTTTATTAATTTTCATAAAATTTGATGAACCTGTTTCTATTGTTTGTGAGTTTTACAAAAGCGTGTGGGGTAAGTACATGCTCGAACCTCATTCTGTACCCCCTAACTTTTATGTTCATCTCACCCATGACGATAAGGATGTCATGCCTTGGTGCTTTCACGACTTCATAATGAATAAATATTTGACGGTTTCCATTCCTATTGTTTCATCAAAGTAACGTCTTTGTTGTGAGTGTGCGAATATTGTTACAGTGTTGTGCTTATAAAATGTGTGTTTTATAATTATTTAATCGAGAGTAATACTAAATTGTTCTTTATCGGTTGAACATATTTAGTCTACTATTTTTATAGATTTTTTCAGGCGTGGTTACACGGTTCACTAGAGTGATCTGCATTATGTTCGTTTTTTGTCTTAATTTGTATTTTTTAACTTACAATGTATATTTATTTTCAAATAAACACAATTACTAAAAAATAAGTCTGATGTTTAAAAACATTTAGTGATAGCACTATTTTCTGTAGATCATTCTGTCCAATTCACTTTTTTGTGATGGTGTCGATTACGGCAATTGAGACTACCTACACATTGCCAGATAAGTTCACCATTGACATACTCCGAAAAAAAATATCACTCGTGAATAGATATTACATATTAATAAAGTGATCAAAATGTAAGTATGCTTTCTAAAAATATGTCTATGCCCGGTCAGACTAAATTAAGTCTTTTAAATTAACCGCCTGTACGATATATATTGCGAGATCCAACACAGTTTGTTGTTGTTAATCACTTTAACTTCTTGTTGTAAAATACCCGCCGACTTGGTATTTACAAAGTTAAATTCCTCCTCAATTCTAAGATAACTTGTGGTGGTCAACGGGAAAACGCTCTTGACTGCAAATCAGTGGCGATTTGTGATCGGAGTTCGCGACCGCCGAATGTCAGAAATAAACGTGTTGCACTGGATATAGCGTTAGGTAATAAATCATTTAAAAATATTACATATATATATATATATATATATATATATATACATATATATATATATGTATATGTATGTATATATATGTATGAATAACAACCATATCCAGCCTTAACAACACCAGAAGACGTAGACACCATACTCTCACTAACACTTGCTTCCTTAAACTCCCCCTCTTTAGCGGCCGTATCACTTCCGCTATCCGCAATGCCATACGTAGTGAGAACCTTAACATACAACTTTCTCACACAGGAACTTCTCTCCGACAACATTTATCAAAAAAAACCCACTACACCTCAGACCCCTGCTCTCTAGCTAGTTGCCCCATCCCCAACTCTGACCTCTGCCTCCGCACCTATACAGTATACAACCTACAATGCGCTAAGTGTCAAAAGTTCTACATCGGTAGTACCGTTAGGCCTCTACACAACCGCATAAAAGAGCATCTAAACACCCACATTTCTTCCTTCCACAAACACTTAATATCATGTGGCAACACCCATCGCTCTATTAGTGTCCGCATCCTCAACTCCGTCCGCAATATAGGTCAGCTTCGAATTTCGGAAGCTATTCTAATCTCTTAATTTCGTCTAACCCTGAATAACAGATTTGACTTACTTCCCCTTTCATCTTCTGATTATTACATCCTCACACTCCCACCCAAACTTACTTGCCTTTGTCTCATCTGTATTTGCCAGCGCAACCCCCCCCCCCCATTTTTACATGTTACATATTATAATTATGGAATGGAATGATATGCACTTTATTTACATATATTTAGGTTTTGTGTATGTGTATGCATATATATACATGTATGTAAATATGGGTGTATTCTCATGTGTGTGTATGTGTATGCTGATACATTTGTAATCCCTTAACTAAAGTTTGAAATTCAATAAAATACAATAATAATAAAAAAATTAAAATAAATAAAATAAATAAAAAAAAAGAAATTATAATAATAAAAGAATAAATTAAATATATGAATTAATAATAATAACAAAGGAAAATAAAAGAAAAAAATCTATAAATCAAAAAATAGAATAAATTTATATAAATTTAGTTCTAGGAGTATTATACCCTTGGAATACTTGTAAATTAACATGAAAAATATGTATTTAGATATTTACACTTTATGTATGTATATGTTTGTATGTATTCTTATCCCTATTTCCCCCCTTTCTTTAACGTTTCTTCTTATTCCCCCCTCCCCCGTTCCAACGGTTCCTTCTTACCTCCTTGGCATTGATCAATTCTACAATTTAAATTCCTTTTCAAATTTTAAATCTCATTTCTAAACATATTTTTTATCCCCCTTTGATGGCACATATTAAAATAATAACGGCCCACACGTAAATTTAAATTTAGAATTGAATAAAGGAAAAAGAGAAAAAAAATTAAGAAATCATATAAAATAAAATATAATAAATTATAACAATTACTATATTAATAAACAAATGTTTATAATATTTAATCTTTAGTTGAATAATTATTTAATTAAATTTTGACATTTTCTGCGTTCCTACTCCCAATTGTCAGCTGCGTTGTTTCAATTGTTTGACACCGGTTGTTCCCGTTTTTTAAACCCTCTCGGTCTTCTATTGTTGCCTTTTGAAAATGAAAGTTTTTCTTTCGAAAATTCAAAATTACCTTTTTGCCGAACTTTTTATTTACCAGACAGTATTTACTATTCTGGTATTTAATCAGTTTTTCTTGAAATTATTAATAAATCGTTTTAGGTTTCACTTTCTCTCATCGTTTATTTCTGTTCACTTTTACCATTTTTCGGAAACTACATCGCATTGCTACAGCCTCGGACTACCAATCTGCACTTATATATGTATATATATATATATATATATGTGTGTGTGTCTGTTTTAATATATATATTTATATATGTATTCATATACATATATACGTATGCATATATGTATATACGTATATAATAGTATATATATATCCATATATATATATATATATATATATATATATATATATATATATATATATATATATATATATATATGAGAACGGTAGGATGAAAGTAATCCGACGTAATGGGAAATGAAAGAGGAAAAAAAAATGTTTTCTTTAAATTATCATTCTGAGTCTTACAAATAAACACGAAACTTTGAGTAATATATAAAAAAAAACATGTTTTGTTTTTTCCTATTTCATTTCCGTTACATATATATATATATATATATATATATATATATATATATATGTATATATATATATATATTTATTTATATATATATATATATATATATATATATATATATATATATATATATATATATATATATATATGTGAAATTAAAATGGAATAAGCGGAAGACCTAAAAAGCTCAACGGAGCGTTTAAATGTGCTTTGTTAAGAGTGAATGAAAAAAATGCAATAAATGACAAAAGACGAGAAAGTCTATAAATCATAAGAAATATATCTAGCGGTAGGGTTCATGTAGAGATGGAATATATGTTAATGTGTATAGAGTAAAAAAAAAAGTATAACGGGAAAGTAAAGACAGGAATAAAAAGAAAAAAGGGAGTCTAAAGGAAGAATAATTCAAAACGTAGGGAATCAACCGGTGTCTAGATATATCTTGTTTTCATGAATAAGTGCTTTTGATAGGTTAGGGAAGATGAAGTAAAATCCCATTCTCTGTTTAATGCTATTTGTGGAATAGGCTATGAGTTCAGATTCAATTAGTCGGCATGTACATTTATTATGTATCACCTGTATTAAAGTAGATTTATCAGCGTCAAAGCAAAGCACATACTCCATAGTGTGAGCATATGAGGCGTAAATGTGTTGTTGGTTTTAACCGCTCTTTAATGCTCATCGATCCGATTTTGCAGACTACGCTGTGTCTCCCTTATGTAAATCTTATACGATCTAGAAAAGTGATTGAGTATATGCCAGCTTTGACATCAGGTGATGTGTTGACCTAAGATGTTTTGATTAAATTATTTCCCGATACATTTTTTACCCTATACGCATTTACATATCTTCCCTTCTATATGAAACTTACCACTATATATATTTCTCATAATGTATAGACTTTCTCGTCTTTTTTTATGTATTACATTGTTTCGTTCGCTCATGACAAAACCCATATAACATTTGGTGAAACGTTACACTTTTAAGGTCTTCTGCTTATTCCAATTTAATTTCATAACGTCGGATTATGTTATCCTTTCATCTATTCATATGTATATATATATATATATATATATATATATATATATGTATATATATATGTATACATATGTTTATTTATATATATATATTTATACATATATATACATATATATATATAGATATATATGTATACATGTAAATATGTATATATATATTTATATATATATTTATACATATATATATGATATATATATATATATATATGTATACATGTGAATATATATATGTATATATATATAATCATATATATTCACATGTATACATATATAGGTGTATATATATACAGGGTGGGCCAAAATAAGGGTCCTATCTTTAAATTTGAATAACTTGAATTTTAATAACTTCCACAAAATAAAAGTTAAACTCACCAAACTTTATGTGTGTGTAGACTGACCCTTCCGAGATTTTTTGAAATAAACAAAACAAATTTTAGCCGAAAAACACTTCTTAAAACTTACAAAAACTAAAGTATTGTTTTTTACACTG
Source organism: Sepiola atlantica (assembly GCA_963556195.1). NCBI lineage: Eukaryota > Metazoa > Mollusca > Cephalopoda > Sepiida > Sepiolidae > Sepiola > Sepiola atlantica. The sequence goes on from OY744530.1 coordinate 23,430,895, forward strand.
TTTTGAGTTCTTTAAGCCAAAATATTTTTTTCTAAATGAGGGTTCGTTCCTTAGGGCTAATACGGCTCATGTTTGCTTCGGAAGGGGTCCTTTACTTATTCTAAAAAAAAAATTTTTTAAATCAATAAATAAAAAAGTTATGAATTTTTAAAAATAGGACCCTTATTTTTGCCCACCCTGTATATATATTTATACATATATATATATATATATATTTATGCATATGAATATATATATATATATATAAATATAAATATGTATATATAAGGATGTATATATATACATATGTATATATATATAAATATACATATATATATACATATATTCATATACATATATACAGAAAAGTCGGATCGTTAAATATTAAAAGAAGAATAAATAAAAGTTAGCTATTGATATAAATTAAAGCGTCTATTAACTTGTGTCTCAAAAAAAATTTCATGAATGTATATATATATATATATATATATATATATATATATATATGTGTGTGTGTGTGTGTTGGTGTGTGTCTGTCTGTGTGTGTGTGGGTGTGTGTGTATCACACATGTTTGTTGAAGAAAACATACTTTATTCATATATCAGCTATGGATAAATTAGTTAAGAAAGTGTTCAAATTGTTTTAATTCTTAGTAAAATTGATTGCATTGTGCTCGAGATCAACTTAACAAAGGCTTATGCTTGCTTGTTCATGTATCGTTTATGTATCAATCTTAGACTCTTAGAACCAACGCGGACCATGAAAATAAAATAACGATAACTGTCATAAATTTAAAAATAATATATATTTTATACTACATAAATGTGTTTTTCATTATAACTAAAATATGGTCTATTGCTAAAGGTTGAATGCTTTATTGACTTTTTGCGGTATTAAACGAAACTGTTATTAAAACAATTTTTGTTACACACAAAAAAGTGAATCTTTTCTGAAAAAAGGAAATTCCTTTAGTCAACTGAAACAAATTAATTACACTTTTTCGGATACTCGAATCACTACAATTCATATACAACGAAGCGAGTTATTTTGTAGATTTTTTTAGACAGCGAAAACTTAACAGACAGAGAAGCAGAAACTAATTTTCTGGGAGATATAATGACGCATCTAAAAGTGATTTAACTTTCTGTAGGATACGCTGTCTACATATTTTATATATGATTAGCAAAAGCATGATCGTAGATAAGCGATAAAAATAGTCAGCGAAATTATGGAAAAAGCTTTGAATCTTGATTCTGTGAAGAAACTTTCTTGTTTATAAATTTCTCTTTCACTAATCGTGCACAATTGGAAAGACTAACCTTGGATTCATAACCAAACATTGTGGGTACGAATTCGACTCTAGCTGGTATTAACGCTAAACAAAAACATTTGTAAAGCTCGAAGAGGAGCGTGTCGTTTTTATATCTCACTGAAATGAAGAACCTATTCTTAGTTGATTTGTGTGATATATTTTCTCTAGCTTTTCACTGTTTTTTCAATAAACTCCGTATCCGAAAAGATCATCTGTTAAAAAACCTGATTTACACATCCTAGTGTATCTTTTAAAAGGCTAATGCATATTGTAGTCTTATAGCAAAAATGCAGGGAGACAAACACTTAAACTTCAGATGATACGTCAAAAAATTGCTGATGCCTTGTATTTCTTTCAGAGTTTATGTCTGTCAGTCAATCAATGTCGGCGATTGTGTCTGTAGGTCTTACACGCTTCAATTTAGAACACTATTTCAGCGACAGATTTAATGGACGCAACTTATTTTAAATTTACATACTTATCTCCATAGAATGCCATGTTTATTGGTCGGTCTGCTAAGCTGATCTTTCACATAGATTTCGCGTTGGTTTCAGCGATTTCGTCGTTCTGTAAAAGTTAAGTTTACAATAGCGTGTTCGTTAGTATATCACGTCAAATTTTTAATCGCGATCTCATAGAAAAATGAACATTCATAACATTATATGTGTTAACATGTGCAGACTCATCGTAAGAGCAGCTATCTCTCGATCAGTCTTTCACACAGGCGTTCGAAATATCACTTCTGTTTTTTTTTCACGCTCTAGTTTTTAGTAGCATTAAATTGGTTTGTCACACTTTAGTATGAAAGAACATAACGGCATATATGCTTAACCTGGAGCACTAGCAGTGTTTAAGTCGGTAAATGTTATGTATTTATCAACTGTGTCGCACACATAGTGGTTACGCAGATGCGGAGACTGCATTATTTGGAAAAGTTATTAAAGGGTAAATTCAGCGTTGTCCAGAAAGTATGACATGAGCCAGAGTCCGTAGCTACTCTATTTCTCTATCGCTCTCTCTCTCTCTCTCTCTCTCTCTCTCTGTCTCTCTATTTATCTCACTCATCTCTCTCTAAGTAGCGCTTGATTGCAGTGGATAGCGTCTTAATGTTGCTATCTACATTGGGTATGCGTCCATTGTCGAAGATATGTAGAAAGATGACGTGGCTTTGGGCGAAACACATTTCTATAAAAGCACAGTTACGAGGAAAATGGTTTTCATGACGCACGGTACTTCTGCGCTTTTTTGAACTGGTCATGATAAAAAAAAACATGGCATCTCCGTCTCTAATCGATGTTTGGTTTGTTGAGCAGTTTCCTGGCTCCGTCAAACAGTTATATTGAGACTTGGCAGTGAGTAGTTAGACCTGCTATTTCTTGTACGGTGAGTTGCAAAGTCTAAAAAACAAGTTATTATTTAAATTCGTCATTATTCGACCATCACTATCAGCAAGGGTCACAGTATTTTGCTTAAACTTTCAGTACACTTTTCTCAATTTCTTGGCGATTTTCCTTGTGAAAACACAGACAGAAGCCTGCTATGATACTTCCAGCAAACTACTACTAGCATATCTGCATCGCAATTTTCCAGCTATATGAAACGGTCGTACATATAGTTGAGGACAACGAAGCCAAATCATTTAATCCGGTGCGATTCATCGTACGTAAAGTAACACTTTCTTGATATTCGAGTGTTGCTCTCACAAACTCTAGGATCTCGTATTCTTCCTCTTTCTGCCTCTCTCATTCCTCTCTCTCTCTAACTCTCTCTCTCTCTCTCTATATATATATATATATACATATAAATATATATTTTTATTTATATATATTTATATATATATTCATATATATATATATTTTATATATATATATATATATGTATATATATATGTATATATAGATATATATATATATATTTTTTTATATATATATATATGAATATATATATATATATATATATATATTTATGTATATATATATATATATTTATATATATATATAATATATATATATATGTATATATATATATTTATCCCTCTCCATCTCTCTCTATATATATTTATATATATATTTATTTATATATATATTACTATATATATATATATATATATTTTTATGTATATATATATATATATTTATATACATATATATATTTATATATATATTTATATATATATATTCATATATATATATATTCATATATATATATTTATGTATATATATATATATTTATATATATATATATATATTTATATATACATATATATGTATATATATATATATTTATATATATATATATATATATATATGTATATATATATATATATTTATATATATATATTTATAGATATATATTTTATATATATATATATTTTTATATATATATATTTATATATATATATATTTATATATATATATATATTTATATATATATTAATATATATATATATATTTATATACATATATATTTATATATGTATATATATTTATATATAATTTCTATAAGGAATAGGTTTAATAATAAATATTTTTAGAAACAGTAATTTGAATAAATACTTTCTATATTAAGATTTTTTCTTGATGGAAGGGAGTTTTCTGCGGGATTGACATTCAACTCGTCGTGTGTTTATTTCGAAGGGTAATAAATCAACAATTGAAATAAGACTCTTTGAACTCGGACGAACATTTGTGTTGACTTTTCTTTGTGAGAAATTGGATTTAGAATTCCCATACTATCATTGGGTTGGAATGGTAACTTGTGAGCGGTAACTTGAATGATTTAGTTCTTTTGTTTTCTTGTGGGGGGGGGGGACTTATTCATCATTGTACCGGCCGACGTGAAAAGTGTATTATCGCACATTGTTCCGGTTTTGTGGTTTTATTGAATGTATTTGGGACCGATTATTTGCTTGCTGGCTTGGTGGAAGAAATAATGCACAAGCTACTTTTCTAAGACTTTTCTAGGACTTTCTTTTTTATCGTTGTTCTTCCTTGCTTTTTAAGTTTGACTTTTATTTTTATTTTTATTTCTTTTTTTTCCTCTTCTCTTCTTAAGTGACCTCAACTATTACAACGCCACATTGTGTTTTGTCGGCAGTTGAAACCAGTATTGCAGACATTTAATTTCCCTGATGATCTGCCAAGCAAGTAACTGCTTGGTAGTGAAACACGTGTAGGAAAAAACATTTAATTTGAATAAATAGTATTTGTAAGAAAAAATATATTTAATGGTGATCATTGGTGTCTTGAAAGGAATGCTTTGGTAAGCCTTCATAAAATCACATATATTTATATATATATATTTATATATATATATATATTTATACATATATATATATATACATATATATATATATATATATATTTATATATATATATATATATATTTATATATATATATATGTATATTTATATATATATAAGTGAGTTCATATTATGTTATAATAACCATGGTTTTATTTTATTATGTTTATTTTTTCCCATTTCCAAAAACATAACATTTCTGTGAGATATATTGTTTACGGTCCGTTTCATTTGTCTTGTGCCAAACAACATGTTTATGTCAATATCATCTCTGCAACATCGCAAAATCATCAGAAAAAAATCACGAAGAGTAATAAGTTATTGGATTAAAGTTTCTTGACAAACACCTACACTATGCTGTGGTTTATTTGTCGGTGAAACCAACATAAAAACAAAGAAAAAGAGAAAACTCCCACGTAGAGAACCCACTAAACCACTATTTTGAATTTTTCGTTAAAAGCTAGTACATCCTAAAAAATTTGCGAACATTTATAAATTTTAAGTGAGCAATATTTCTTAAAAGAGTTAATAAGTTCTATACTTTATTCATAAACATCCTAATTCACTTAGGGGTATTTTTTTACTTACTAAAGTTACATCAATTAGCCGTCAGATGTCTATTAAGTGCAATAGTTTAAAGCAAGTTTCATAGGCTCAGCCATCTATTCAAGCAACTATTAAGATTTTTATACTTCGTGTTTTTGTCGAAGATGTTTAGTACTGATTCATGAATCGTTTCAGTCAATACTAAGATAAGCTTAATTACGCAGGATTGTTCACTTAAGTAGTAAGTTTCTATTAAATGCGAAACTAAGAGGGTGAGGGAATTTGTCACTCACAACGAAAATATTTTACAGTTAGCTAGACATGATTCAAAATACCGAAGGGAGCTAAACAATATTTATTTATTTATGTCATTTTATTTTTATAAAATCTTTAAATATCTCATTTTAAAGTATTATGAGGATTCAAAAGTACTTTTGAAGGGCATTTATACTTAAAGTAATTGTGATTACCTTTTTTATTTAACTCGTATTTTCAGGTGAATAACGACAAGCACCAATGTCAATATCAGGTCCCACTTTAATTGTATGCCTATATTTAATATTAGGTTGTGTGCATTCTGTTATTCATTAATATGTTTATTAATATATATATATATATATATATATATATATATATATATATATATATATATATATTTATATATATACGAAGAGATTCGAACGTAAACGCGACACACGCCATTTTCAAAATCACGAATCTGTCCATACAAAAAGGGTTGTATTTAAACACTCGACGACACGCTAAAATCATGTGTTACATAATGTTATACCAAATAGTTCATTTTGATTCATATAAAAATCAGCTTTCATTCGAAGTCTAGATTTAAAATATTCGTGTTTGCATTGTTTAATTTATTTAATTGATTAAAACGAATTGCATCTATCGCGCTCCGCGTCCAGACTCCCCCACACACATACACATACATACACTAACACACACACATATATATATACATATCTATATACACACACATACATATGCACACACAATACATATATATATATATATATATATATATATACGCACACATATATATATATACATGCCTTTTATTTATGTATCTTTATTTTTTTTAATTAATTTTTTTCCGATTGAACATATATTTTACATTATATTTTAAATGATTATTGCCTTACTAGTTTTTATACCTTACAAAGAATATCTTATTTACAAGATACCATTTCCTCACTAATTAGTACAGATGAAAACTAAAATGAAAAAAAATTCTGCTGATGTTCTCATGATCTGGCCCTCTTACAATTTTATTATAGGCTAGGTTAAAGCTTAGTCGCTTCGGTAATTTTAGTTATGAGTGATGTGTTCTATATTTAAATGTTTTATATGGGGTATTAGTATTCCGTCATCTACTATTAGGTGTATTGTCTCGATTTCCAAGATAGTCTTATAATAATTTCTATACCTTAGATACTTTCATATTCATGTTGATGAAAGGGTTAATGCCACAGGTATTTTATATGAGTCTGTTACGGGATAGGACATATGCGGTTCTATGTAGACAGTTCTGAATCACTTCCTGTCTTTTATTTAATAAATTTACTTTAGACATGACTATATTGTAAGATTCCAAAATACAGATGTTCCATATCTTAGATTTGTTAGGGCTATATTTCCCTGCTCTACATTGTATATACCATTTTAGGCTGTATTGTATTTTTTACTGTTTAGTTCTCTTACATGTTTAGCTAATGTCGTAGGGACCTTCTTTGAATTTGTATTAGGTTCTTTGAAAGAGTGTATATGGTTTCTAAATCGGTCCTTGAAACTATCGTCCGTCGACCCATTGTATGTTAAAATTCTGTTTTCCTCTATGACGTTACACTTACTCACTATATCTGAAGTTAAACAACTTCCCTCTAACGGGCACTCATTGACATTTATACAGTTAAATTGGGAGCTGTTATTCTGGTTCTGGACAATACTAGTATCTAAGTTACTATTCTTTTTGATTTTTGTGTTATTTGAACTTATTATAGTTGATGTTAAGTTCATCGGTGTTGAAAAGGATAGCTTTACTGTATTTTTTTATTTATAACATTGCCTTATCTAGTGTCCGTAGGAAAATTTATTTCGATAATGTTGTATAATTGTATAGGTATGTTAGTGAGAATGTTAAAGCCATAAAAAGGGTTGAACCAGAGTGAATGTCTACGTCTTTTTTTCTTCTTAGTGATATTTTCTACATATGGTGGGTGTGTTGATCTCCTATTGTTAAGTGTTGTATTAGGTGCAGTATCCCGTGTATTATTAGTATTTATTCTTCTATTGATTTTTCTTAGAATTTCCCATAGCCATGTTGTATTATATTATAGTAGGTGCGTTCCTATGTGCCCTAGAATTCTCATTGTACTTCACCGAGCTTACATTTATGTAGTTTGTTTTCTAAGTATATCCACATATGGCTAACGCTTCATTATGATAATATAATATTAGAAAATATAGTAAGCTCGGTGAAGCACAATGCTCTCTTTTTCCCCGACTGTACGAACATGTAGACATGTAAAACTAATGTGAACAAGCATGTCGCTGCAGAGCCGCTTATGTAGGATTACTTTCTAAATATTAACCCTAATTCTTAGTTGCCCCGTTACGTCTACGGTGGTAACTTACCTGGTTTGGGGTGAACGTAGTAAAAAACAATTACTTGAAATACACTTTTTTAAACAACATAACATACTTTGTGTTGTTTACTGAACATATATCAGCCTTTTACAACGGAAAATACTTCATATAACTGGCACTGTTTAGAGCAACAGATAGATCACATTGTATTTAATATAATATATGTTCATACAATTCAAGGACCAGAATATATGCTACTGAAGTCATGAGACGCGTGATTAAAATCGCACGATGCTATTTACCATGAGGGGAGTGTTCATCATTCATGATCAATAATTTTACGTTTGGAACCGATCGTCTCTTTCTAATTCAGAATTAGGAGCTACAACATCCTGCGACGTAGGAAGCCGTCAAAGTAAATCATCGTTTTCGGTCTGAAACCAGATCAACAGCACCGCTGCAGTTTTTCCCCTTTGATTGTTTGCTTTCAGTTCAATTTAATTCTTCCTTATCTTTTTCCATACGAGGTCTATTGTAAATCTCTCTGGGTCAATCTTAGGGCATATCCGATAAAGCTTAGGCGTTGTTTGTAGATTATTGCCGATACAAACTGTTGTTTAGTGCTCTCTCTGATTTCTTCTTTGGTAATTCGATCGCTCGATTCAATCCTTAGAACTTGTCTAAGACATTTGAAATCAAACACGTCTAATTTCCTCTCTTGGCTGATTTTGAAATGCCAACTGTAATTTCTACATAGCAGTGTGGAGAAAACGTTGCTGTTACAAAATCTTCATTCAGATTTGAGAGTGAATTTTTGTCAGATCTGGCAGAGGTGCTTAAATTCTACTGAAACTTTTCATATCCTGTACTGCCTCGATTTTTTTTCTTGACATTCCGTGTATTATTAGCAAATTTCAGCACATGATTACGGAGCAGGGATTCTTTTCTGTGCTATTTTTATCTCGGAGTTATTCATTACTATCTTAATATATTTCCTATATTTTATCATTCAAGGAATCACTTTTCATTGACTTTTGTTATTGTCCCTTCTCATTTACTATGTGTAATGCATCTCTTCAATATTTTCTATGTTTTCTCAACGATGCTATTGGCAAACAACTTGAGATCAATTCTCCATTCTTGCGACGTTGATATCATTTTAAATTTTTACTGATAGCTAGTTTCATTCCGATTAATCTAGAAGCACTTGATTTTGTGAATTGTTTTTTTTGTTTAAATTCTTCGTTATATTTTATTGTGTCTTGCTGGATTGTTACTTTTTTTCGTGTAAGTGACATGTTGTTCTTGTTTTCTGCTGGTAGCGCAAGTAGATTAATTAAACTAGCGATGGTAAAGAAAATACCTTTTATAGGAAATACAAATAAAAAAAACAGATCAACTTCAAGAATGGATTTAAAAATTTGAAAGTTGTGAAAATAACAAAAAGAATAGAACTAAAAACTGAGAAGAAAAACGCATTTCCGTTCAGTTGGGCCCATCAGGGCTATGGAATAAAACCAAACAACACGTGAATACTCCTTTCAACAAGAGCGACATGGAGACGATCAGTTATTCTTATTGAGATTTCTGAAAACATTTAAAATGCTATTTATATATTAAGCCTTAGATATCAAACAACGTTGTATTTCAAACGTAGCCGTGACATACCGATGCAAAATGTATTTAAAGGTTTAAGTGTGACATACCGACGAAATGCGATTCCACACTTTAGAAACTGTTCTTTCAATTTGTGGTGTTACACATTTACGAACATTGTTTTTAAACTTACGCGTTTTAGAACAACCCATATCATTTAAACTTTAGTCTGACGGGCAGAGACCAATATGATTCAAATCTAAAGTGTTACAGAACAAGACATTCTACTTTAAACTTTAGTGTAACAGACTGTCAAAAATTCTATATCCGTGAAAGACAGATGCAAGCCCCGAGAATACAACAGTAACTCCTTTGGATTCTACTAACACATGAGCTGGGATAAATACATATAATACGTAATCAAATCTGCTGCAAATAATGTGGTCCCCGTTTACCATTATGTGGCATTATCCTATATCTGAATAAAGCCAAAGTTCGGCCGTGCATGGCATATAGTTGAAACATTTGGGGTGGTGCACTAAACGCTAGCTTCGCGCTCTGGGAAGCGTACACTAAGTTGTACCTGACCTAACAGAGTCTGCACTGTCAACAAAGCTCTAGTTTGTTTCCCAATCGCCGCAGTGTTTTACAAGTACGTCCACGGAACGTAGCTCTGACGAACTTACGGCCACCCCTTCACTGTAGATGTTCACAGATGCCGGAAAAGTTTCTACACTAATTGCTGGTATCATCGGACCACTTATCATTGATTGCACTCCATGCTCTCTGTTTAATTGACTGTAACAGTATGTAGAAAGTTGATTTTGATGTGAGTAAACATATTGCTGCCTAACCCCCTACTGTGTGCCTATAAACCCTTTTTCTAGCCTCAGTATATTCGTCTCAGTGGCAATATTTGGAGGGGGTGATTTTAAAGAAAGTTTTACAAAAACTATACTTTTTTAAACGTTACAAAACTAAAATATATATTTAGACGTCCAGTGTGACAGACATACGAAAATATTACTTTAAACTTTATAGTATCAGACGGACTAAAATATCATATCATAGGTTAGCCTGCCAAACCGATGCAAATGTTAATTCGAATTAAGAACTCACAAAGTCGAACATGGGATTTAAAAATTAAGCTTTAAAAACTACTGACGGACAGAGCCTAATGTGAGATTGTGTGCATGCATCTAACATTGTTTTTGAAAATAAGCCAAACGCATCGAATGAATGTCGATTTCAAATGTAACGTATAATAAATAGAGCAACTCAAACTTAAACGGAACAGACTTACCGACAGATAGAAGATTAATAACTAATAAATGATTGCTCGCTTCCGATGCGTCATTTTTATCTGAACGTTTCTCGATGCATTTGCTATTTTAAAACAAGGCGTGACAGACAGACCGATGAACAGCAAATAGTCTATGAAAAAACGTAATTACGCACCGAACGCAATAGAAATATACAAGACCTGTTAAATATTAAAAATTGGAAACTAGAGAACGCCAAACATACACAAAGTCTTACGTCGTTACGCAAAAATAAAAACAAAGCGTCATGTGCTTATATGGTATTTTTTATATACTTAGTTTGTTAAAGCTAGTCTCGCATAGAGCTTTTAGATGTGAATAATAGGCTGGTAGTACTCAATTGTCCACAGATGTTTATAGGTCCTTATTAGCTAGAGCTTTTGCTAGCCAGAAAATGATGATAACAATCAGAATTGACACATTAAAAGGCGATAAACATGTAAGGGTTATTTATTTCACGAAATTGCGCGAGTTATGTCCCCTTGGTTTCCTACATGGGAGATATATTCTGTGACTTCGTTACTGTTCGAGCTTCAATTATAAATGTCAATTAATTAGTAAATCCCTTTATCCCAATCGTGAAAAGTAAATAAATAATTAATTATATATCATAATAAATGTCATCATTCAAATAATTTCTGATATTTCTGTATGTTAACTCACATTTACATTAGTAATACAACATTCAAGTATCAGTCAATAACTACGACATGGTCACTTCAGTTATATACTCAGTTATGAAAGAAAAGAAAATATGCATAGAAAAGATTTTGGAAATACCCAAATAGTAAATTATATACTTGACAACCTGTAATTGTTTGGTCAGTATTTCTCATATCGATATACGTCTGACACTGAAGATTGTGCTTGTATTTTTGTATCTTGCCAGAGTGCTCAATTGAGGATCTCTTAAAACATGCTTCATGAAGCTGCAATGTCCCCATTTATAATCGAGGGGAACTCATTTACGTTTTGTTCATACTACACCGAGCTGTATTGGAGAGCGCTACTCGTTTTGCAGGATTACTCGATTTACCTTGATCCTTGTATTCTGATGCTTCGGTATGACTAAACGGTAAATTGAACACCCAAATCATCATGTTAAATGGACTGATGAATTTACATAGAAACATTAATGACTGAAAGAGGGAATATGAAAGAGAGAAAAAGAATGGAAAATAGAAGAGGGATATAGACAGACACTAAGATCAGTATAACATTGTGTGCCGTTCAACGGGGCATCAAGTATTTAAGTTATATAGGAATTGCGTTACCCGAGTAGCGGTAAGTGGGGAGTACATGTACTTAATGTCCAATAACAAATACACCAACTGTTTTTTATACACATTGTGCTATGATAGGTCAATAAGTTTAAACGACGAAGAGTGCTCAACTAATGTTTCGCATTACAATGTTGTCGATGTGATTCGATTTACCTAAATTCATTTATTGAACAATAGATAGAAGAAGAATATATATATATATATATATATATATATATATATATATATATATGCGCAGAAAAGTATGTCAGTGTGTGTGTGTGATCAGACATACACCAGTTCACGTACGTACAATGGGTGTGTGCGTAGGTTCAAATAAATTTAAACAATATTAAACGGTAGTAAATAACGATGAACACATGAGATGAGAAATCAATATATAAAGAAAAGAGTACAAAGAAGGTAAGAGTTGTTTGAAACAAAACACATTTTCCCAGTGAGGTATCCTGTTTAATTAACAATTAAAGAATTCAATGTGTGCATTCAATTAATTATTCATTATAAAATCGTATTTTGAAAGGGTTGCGTTTCGTTTCAATTGTTTTATCGTCCTTTTCGTTCAATGCCTTCCCCTACTTCTTTTTCATCCACAATCTAAACACCATGATCTTTATGTATGAATCTATTTTTAAATATGTCTCTATGATTCATGTTACCAAGGTAATATAAGAAGAAGGTGAGCTGCAGAATCTTCTGTCAATCTAGACCATATGACCCCACTTTCATCAACAATCAGATTTCAAATCAGCCTTGCATGCCAAGCATGAATACTTATAATTGGCAATCTTTACCAATTTCATTGCTCTTATATTAACGATTTACCATATTCTCTTGTCGTGTTCACGTAGTTCAATAATATACGGAAACTATGAACAGGCCCCAACACGGATATTACAGATAATCTATATAATAATACGCGAACGTATATCGTACTAGTACGTACGATATCTCCACCTTCATTTTAAAAGATGTGATAGCCAGCTCACCCAAGAAGCAATACAACACATGCATTTATTTAAAGTATTTGATGAAATATGCTAATACATTCATCGGTATAATAATATTGGTGTCCGTACTACGTTA
>OY744530.1:23448919-23543919 GCA_963556195.1 Sepiola atlantica
ATAGATCATGCAAACATAGTTAGCGGGCGAATATAGGTAAATTCATAGGAAAGATTTCATCTTGTTCATGATGAATATTTTTAGAAATAAATATCTCTCAATATACAGAAAATACCTACCTCTCTTTCTTTTTTTCTTTCTTTCTTTCTCTCTCTCTCTCTCTCTCTCTCTGTCTCCATCTCTATATCTATCTATGTTTCTCTCACTCTCTCCATCTCTATTTCCCCCCTCTCTATGGCTACTGCTATTAAAGACCCTCCACGTGGTAAGCAGGCCACTTTAAATGAATCGTTGTGGTTAAGGAGTCGATTACAAACAAGTTTCAAACATGCTTTTTCTGAACTTTTACATTTTGTCCTTGCATTTAAGTTAAAATGTTGCAAATAGTCGATGTGTTTCCCCTTGTTTAATATTGCCATCTATTTTAGCAATAGTTTGGTGAAGTTAAAGTTTGTTTTAAATGAAAAGGCAATAATCTCAACTGTGTTAATAAATAGGCAAACATGTATGATAATGTCTAAAGAATACAAGTTGGCAAAAAAAACGCCTAACCTTACATCCCTTTATTTATTGTTAATGCTGATAAAGAACCCTGCACGGGATTACCACATCATTTTAAAAAGATTCGGTGGTGTTGAAAATTCGACTAAAGATAAGTTTCATATCTGCTATCTCTGAATATATAATTTCTTTCCTTGTATTTATGATAACATTTTGCAAATAGTCGATTTTTATTTTTCTGGTGTGTTGGTAAGACTGAAATCCATGTTTAGCTCTTGCTTGGTAGGGTTAAAGTTAGTGTAAATATTTTTTTATTCAAGGTATTACTTTTCTCTTGCCTGTGCACACTCCTATTTAGTATGGCTCTTTTGCTGTTCTGCGAAATATAATGGCTAGTAAGGGGCATATACCAAGTGGCAGCGCCATGCCCGAGGTTTGAAAAAAAGGAAAAAAGAAAAGAATCCACTAGCAAATGTAGTTTTTAAAAATCCCCAATTAAAAAAAAAACTAGCCTAACATAAGCCATAAAGTGACACCGGTTAAGACAGTTAAGTAATCTTCCAACGTCCGAGAATGTAGAGCTAAATGATACAAAAGCTTATAGGCGAAATTAAAAAAAGCTAAGTTTTTATTTTTTTCTATTTTGAAGTGTCTCTGTTCTAAACTAATCCATGCATTAACGTTGCGATGACTACTTCGTAGGTAAATCATATTATTCTTTCAGGTGATTTCATGTGTAACACCTTTTATTCTGTAATAAGTGAGTGGGCCCTCGCCTTAACAACACAGATAATATGTAACCTTCTCACTAACCCTAATGGCCTGCTAAATGTTGCTTATGATAGTGAGAGGAGAACATATATGCAGTCCTTCATTATCTCTGGAAGGCAGTGGCTACACTTATTCTATCTACATTCATACATATGTATATCTAGGCATCATCTTCTCTTGCAGGCAAGTATTGTTGAATAAAAGAGACAACTCATGTCTAGATATCCTTTGATAGATCCTTTCAAAAGTTCGAATCGGAATCTTAGTTTCGGAAGCGAATTGGCTGATGAATTTTCCATAGTTTAGATTTGTCTCCCGAGTACTTTCAGATCCATCCGGGTCCATCTTCAGGGGAATGAGGTTAATCTTGTACAGACCATGTGTTAGTATTATAGAATGTTTTGGCGTGAATTACATATATATATATATATATATATATATATATACATATATATATATATGTCTGTGTGCGTGTGTGTGTGTGTGTATGGAAGTTTGTTTTCTTTTTAACCTGAAAGATATAGCCGACTAATACACGGGTTCAGGTTATCCCCTCTCGGCATGTTAGACCCGTATCCATTAGCAGGCCACCCATCTAAGAGAAAGTAAACTCTTATAATATAACCTTGCTACTAACCACTTACGCCTTGACAGCAAACCATTGGGGAAGGAGGCCTCCTCAGTCCATACCGAAACCTTTAATCGATATAAAATCTCGAACAAAATATACGGTTTGCTAATCGGAAATTGCTTAAAGAGTATATGGGCTCTGCCTACCGTCCGGCCGTAGCACTCCTTATCTGTCTATTAGACAGGTGTATAGGTACCAGCGCTTTGACGCCTACAATGGCACCCAGCGCCTGGCGTTGTTTTCTGACTAGTAAAATGAACGCCGCATGTCTGTCTCTTTATCTGGGCAACTCGCTGAAAGTTCTTTCGTCACTATATCTTACATAAGTAGTCTGGGTCGCTCTAGTTCCGACAGGTTCAGTGACCAAGTTATACAGCTTGTCTGGCTGCTGTTTCCGGCTGACAGTAGATGAGCCTAAACTCATAGGTAGCGCTAAGAACGGCTGCTCCATAATCAGTTGTAAAATACCGTGAGTATCTTTACGAGACATGTCGCGCATGGTAAGTAGCCCTACAGTTATCCCGGGGGAGGGCTTTCCAAATGCCACTACCACCTAATAAGCACCTACCTTGCTAGCGACTCTATCTCAAAACAAACATGTCATTGCAAAAAAAATAACCTAAACCAGAAACCCAGCAACAAAATCTTCGCCTTGATCCTTGAGGTTCGCATTGACAAATATTCTGGAACTTAGAACCAACATCAACGACGTTAACACTTTACTTTTGACAAACTCCTCAAATATACTAGCACTAAGTAAAACTAATCCTCAATCCTCAACCTCCTTTCACCATTTTAGCATGAATGATTACCTCCCACTCTTCCGTAAAGACTCTGACAAACATATACACTGGCAAAAAGTTTATGTTCAGAACACCCTCCTCTGATGAAAATACATAGACTATAATCAGATGCCCAAGTTCACATGTGCTTTAAATTCATTTACATCAAGCGTTAGTTACTTATATTTCTTATACCGTTCTTCATCAACTCAGGAATGTGCCCTGCAAAACTTTGTCATTGAAAGCATAAATATAGCAACATCACTCGACTCGAATGCCGTAATGCATGCATTTGGAGATGTTAATGCACACCAACGTAGCTGGCTGGGATTTCTCAGCTTTACTGACTCAGCCGGTAAGTCTCCGTATAATTTCTTCTTAGCTTCCCTGATTGAGTAGACCAGCCAGCCTAACTTCCCTACCGTTTCTTGACCTCACTGCCCAAAGCTTGTGTGTCGCGAATACTGATCACATTGCGGTAATGATTTATATAACGCTAAACCCCGTCTAAAGGCTGATGAGCCGTTGCTTAAAACAACGAGATACTATGAGCAAGCTGATGTTGAGTAAGTTTGAGGTATTATCAGCGACGCCCTATCGAGTGAAACTTTTCCACTATTTGCTGATCTATGTGCAAATGAGTTAACCAAAGAACCCATTGAAACTATGTATTCAGCAAACTCTAATCTACTCAGTGGTTCACCCCGAAATGTGGAGCTGCAATTGCTGAGAGGTTGAGAGACAGAAAGTATTTTCACAATTCGGCCACCAAAAGTCAACTGCACGTATACACAAATCAATAGAGTCAAACCATAATTGGAAGGCAGTGGAAGGTTAAGCAAAGGTACGGTATACAAAGATAACAACAAAAAAAACGCATTTAATAACAGACTCGCGATTACTGGAAAATTTACAATATTTTAGTAACCAATAAAAATCACTAATTCACTCGCTATCAAACCAAAATGATGTCGTTTGCACGGTAACTGATAAGGCTAAACTACATTCCCAGCCTTACACCGTAAACTGTAATTTGGACTCGGCAAACAACCGTCTCCCTAAATTCCCATTGCGGCTGAAGCTAAACATGAAAATCTGGTAATCAGCTCATCTCTCAATTAAGCCATCCTTAAAAACATTGACACCTTCAATATTTGTGCGACTGATTTTATACCTGTAATAGTAATAAAGAAATGCTCTGCTAAACTGACCCCTGTGTTTTCCAAACTGTACAACAATTGTTTTGCTAAATCTTGCTTCCCTGATAACTGTAAAAGTTTATCTGTGATACTTCTTCAATAATTCTGGAAATAGAACTGATCTTCAGAACAACCGCCCAATCAGCCTACTCCAGATGTTTGCAAACATCTTTGAATCCTTAATCAATCTTGCGATTGTCCAGCCACTAGTTAATAGTAAACGTCTTTCTGACTGCCAGTATGTATTTCGACAAGCATGATCTAGTGCATATATCTTACCGGTCATCTCTGAACGCATATATCATACACTGCACAATATAGGTGAAGCTAGGGCAGAAGCACTTGATATAGGCAAATCCTTTGCCACGGGCTGGCGTAAAGGTTGTCTTTTTAAAATTCACTCATGTTTTAATACTCGAAAAATATTCAATATAAATAGATCTTTCCAAACGAACAGAAAGATCAAGGTTGTCTTCGATCGCCGTTCATCCAAGCAACATGACATAAATGCTAGTGTACCCCAGAGACCCATCCTTCGACCTTAATTGTTATTGATTTTTTTATAAATGACCTCCTTATGAAATGGAGTCTGAGATCTGTATAATTGCTGAAGACACCGCACTCTACTCTGGGCATGTGGGCAAAACGGAGGCGTACACATTCGAGGAAATGGCTGAATCCTTAGAAAATTACCCTCAGGTTGTAGTGGAGTAGGGTCATAAATGATTGGTAACTGTTAATTCTGCAAAGGCAAATTTACTTTCCTTCAATAACTACAGGAAACTCTTCACCCATCGATTGCCATGGCAAAGACCACCCTACCTGAGAGTGTAACATTCAAACTCCTCAGCCTAACATTCACATGTTACATGAATTGGAACAAATACATTAATGAAATTGTTAAGGGTGATGTGAAAGAGATGGGTACCCTCTACCGTGTTAGTAAACTTATCACATCTGACATTATTCTGTATTGCACAAAACACCGCTATCCACCTATGCATGGAGTACTGTTGTCACGTCTGGGATGGTCAATCATCCACTAGTCTCTACCTCTTTGTTAAGGTAAAAAAAGTGGCAAACTTAATAAGTCTCTCGAGATTAACAAATCTTCAGTCACTGTCCCACCGCCACATGTTTCATCCTTGTGCTTGTTTTAAAAATACTTCAATATATTGCGTTCAAATGAACTTGCTTCTTTCGTGCCCCTGGACGTAAATACACTAGACTTGCCCGGTAATCAGGTAAATCCGATCCATTCACTGTTTTAGATCCCCAGATGCCGGAGAACCTTCTATTTTCATAGCCTTTTTATTCGCGCTGCCGGCCCCGGGAACCTCCTCCGTGCTCAACGTTTTCTCAACTCTACCGACATGCAGAAGTTTAAAACCAATGTAAAAAGACATCTCGCTGCACAGCAGCAAACTAAGGATCACCCCAAAACTTTTACTCAAATTCTCAGTAGCGTCTTACGTCTACAATGACGGCCTGTCAAGTTTTTGGTGGTCTATGTTAAGTATATATATATATATATATATATTATATATATATATATTTAAACATATATATATATATATATATATATATATACACATATTATGTATATATATATATATATATATATATATATATATATATATATATATATATATATAAAATTGAAATAAAAGCCAAATCAGCAATACAAGATTAATTTATTTTTTTTTTCTTACATTAATCCTATCGATTACGGAATAAAATTCCTTCTTCAGGGGTGACCAGTATTGAGTCATTTTTTTTTTTTTTTTTTTTCATCAAAAAACAAGAATAAAGAAACTTATTTCTTTGTTAATTGGACAAACGTCTTAGATGGTACGACGTAATCGCCTTGATGTTATGAAATGGCGGTAGGATTCAAAACCGGTGACGAACGAGAGATGCGTTGGCACGCTGTCGAGTAATGTGTGTGTTTTTTATATATATATATATACAGTATTGTCCAAAATTAAGGAACACAAATTAAATCTTCTGAATCTTAACAAAATTATATATTATTTTATTTGTAATTTCACTGAATATACACATTATGTAGGTAGAATCTAACGAGATTTTCAGATGAATTAAAATAATGTTTCTAAAGTTATCGACAATTTTGTTGATTACAAATGTCCAAACTTAAGGAAAAACATATAGTTTTTAACTAAATCACAATAAAAAGGGAAAAGAGATTTAATATTTGGTACTTCCACCTGTGTTTTCAATAACTGCTGCGCATCTACGACTGCAGGATTTCACTAACTATTGACATTGGTCAACAGTTCTCTTGGCCCATTCATCTTTCCATTCCAGCCACAAGTCGTCGAAGTTTTCCGGAATCTTTGCCATAACATTCCGTTCAAGAATCTTCCATAAGTTTTATATAGGGTTCATGGCAGGACTCCGAGCAAGCCAGTACATTCTCTCTACTTCTTGATCAACCAGATAATTCATGACCAGCTTAGCCTTATGGCAGGGAGCATTATCCTGCATAAAACAGGCTTTTCGATAACAGAATTGTGCAACACTGGAAACACATACTGTACTAAAACATTATTGCATAAAGTGACATTTACTCTAGTATTTAAACGTTCAAGTGGTGATGCACCTTGTCATGATATCATGCCAAAAACCATCACTCTACCTCCACCAAGTTTAACAGTTTGTTTGATGCAGCTAGGATCAAAGTTTCGTCTTTTCTTCTTACAAATTGTTGTCCATTACTGCCAAATACATTAAATTTGGATTCGTCACTGAAATACACTTTTTCCAATTTCCTTCTGACCATATAGCATGCTTTTTTGCGAACGACAATGTAGCTGCTTTGTTTTATGTTTTTTTTACTTATTAACGGCTTTTTTCGAGAAGATCTTGCAAAATGACCTATTTCGTTCAACCTTCTGGACACAGTTTGTCGTGAACCATTCGTGACACCTTTCACTTATTTAGTAATGTTGCCAGCTCTAAGGAAACGGTTTTTTTACACTAGACGTTGTATAACTCGATCCTCTTTTGCCTTTGTCTTTCTTTGTCTACCAGGCTTCTTTTTATTACTTAACCTTACAATTTCTTTATTTAGTTTGAGAACTGGGCTTACAACACTTTTTAAACGTTTTACACGTTTTTCGATGTATTCTATTGTCAACTTTTCTTTTCTTAATTTGACGACTTTTACTTTGTCGCTTAAATCAGTTTCATTTCTTGTTGACATGATTGATATTGCGTGACTTGCAGCAGTGATGATTATTAAAGTTTATAATATTTATTTTCATCCTTTTATACAAAAAAACCTGTTTTAAGTTTGAAAAAATTATTTTTCCTTAAAGTTCCTTCATTTTGGACACTTGAAATATGTAAAATGGTGGATAACTTTAATAATATTATTAATTCATCTGAAAATCTAGATAAAATCCAACTACATAATTTACATATTTAGTGAAACCTTCACAAATATTAAAATATAATTTATTTGAGGTTAGGAAGATTTTATTTTTGTTCCTTAAATTTGGACGGTACTGTACATATATATATATATATATATATATATATATATATATATATGTATATGTTCATATATATATATATGTATATATATATGTATATGTTCATATATATATATATCATATGTATATATAAAGATAGATGAACGAAGAGTGATAAACATGTACGAATGTCCAGATGTATTTCAAACTTCGATTGTTCAGTGCAAGGTATATTCTGTAATACAATTATTTGTATTATTATTTCCTTAAGCCAAGGCTTTTAAAAGATCGAGATATTATCATCAGAGGAATTATACAAATAGATATGTTAACAGTATGAGATCCAAAAAATATATCATCGAGAAAATTGAGGGTGAAAAAAAGTTCATGTAAAAAGATATGAGGTTTGCCGAGATGGTAATTGTCCGTTGGCTAGGTGCCAAATGGAAAGAGATTTAGATGGCGAAGAAAAATTTTCGTGAAAGGAGCATAGAAAAATGCTAAAAAATGAAGTAAATCCAATAGTGATATGTTGAGTTCAAATCGTAGATGGAGCGCACTTAAACGGAACTACTGCCACTGACACATTCCTCCCACCCAACCATCAACCCCCTTTCTAGTATCAGACAAATGTTTAAATACTATAATTTGTTAATTTGTTCATCTTTAATTCCTAACTCCTCTAACCTTACAAATAACCATCTCAACAACATAACATATCCTCCCTAATACACCTAATAACTATATTTATTCATAACACTTTTTGTAAATTAAAAATTAACATCACTCTCCTAACACCCCACCGACCCTTAACCGCTCTAACTTCAATACCATTATTCCTAATCTACACTATAATACCTATTTCTGTTTTCATTTTTCTTTTTCTTTTTTATTCTGTTTGCCAACTTTCACATACACTCTTCTATTTCTTGTTATGCTTATTATTTTTATCTCCCTTGTATCGACTCCATCGACCCTGTATATGCTTTTATCCATCGACAATATCTTCATCGTAGATTCCATCTATCTGACATTTAACTTCGCTCCTTGGTTACTCCTTCAATTGGTCCATATATATATATATATATATATATATATATATATATATATATATATATATATGTATATATACATTTACCATAACAATATAGTGTTGGATCCATTGATAACTTTAGGTATCTCAATATCAGATCCAAAGCACTGGGTCTTATGTGTATCTACTGAACATTTTTGAGTGAGTGTAGATGCATATGGCAGACAGGCACTCAGTTCCAAGAGATGTTTACCAAGCATACGGTCAGAGACAATAGCACCACCTCACAAGTCGCACGTCAGTACAATCTACCGAAGCACCTACGAGATAACATTGGAATGCACTGTATTACAGATAGACTGCTATATCACAGAAAACCGTATAAAATACCTAATTAAATTGATACCATAATGTAATAAACGCACACCCGGATTAGATCAGATATTGCAATGTTGAGCTACTACAATTTATTTTCAACAGCACACTCACATGTAAACACTCAGCACAACATAGAGTTATACGCGACGTATGACATTAAACAAATTAATAGTTACGAAATAAATCCAACTAAATAACACACACCATGAATATCTAAATCTAGATATTAACAATTCAATTAGTGTATGCATCACGCCTAAATCTCGAAATAGTAAATATTATGCTTAAGGCGGCTAAATGTCTACATGTTTTAGAACTTTCTATGGAAATTGAAACAGTGTATAGCAGTCGTACATATGTTCTTTCTATTAGATGGCTTCGCCTCAGAAAATACGTGAACGGTTATATGCATTATGAGAAGAGATTTCTATATTTTGTAAGATTAAACATAACGATGATTCCGTATATAACTTTTGTGAATATCAGTGAATTGTAAAGAAATATAAATCAAACAGCGCATAACACTCGTTGTTATAACTATATTCCAAATTTCATCATTTTAATTTATAGGTTCTTTTATTATAATGGTGATTTCGGGTCCTTCAGAATCTTTAAAATTAAACCCACGCATATCATTACGTCATCTATAACGTATATATTTATGTTTCAAATTTATAAAACGTATTTCTAGTTTTGTTATTCATCCATGGGAGGTAAAAGTTGTGCGCATAAACCGCGTACTTTTAGTTGATAATTCAAAAACTCTGTTCGACTTACATACAAATAAATATCATAGAAAAAAGAAGGAATATTCTCAAACAGTATTTTTCAAGGATGCGAAGGCATATTAGAAGGAGCGACAGTTTAACTCAAAATTGAAAACTATTTCATTTGTAATTTCAAATGTGTTTGATTTTTATGAGATAATAACATGATAATAAAGTATTTAATTATTTTATAAGAATGAATAACGAAGGTAAAATCATTATTTGACTATTTTCTTTGTTGATGGAGTTTATAAAATAAATTGAAATTCAGTGATTATTTTTAACAAGTATTAAATCACTATGGATAAACTTTAATTAAAATCTGATAGGTTTGTCATTTTTAATAGGGTGTTTGCCCGTAAGATGCCTTCTAAATTTTTAAAAAATACTTCAAACGGAATTGAAATGAGTGTAATATGTATTTATTAATTGGTGTCTAATACTTACCAACATTTCACAAAAATCGAAATGAATTTTGACGAACGGCTTGCACCGTTTTTTAATCACTTTCAAGGAAACAAAATTAAACAATATATAGCCGAAATTACGACCCTAAAAGCTGTGTTAAAAGTTTATAATTATCATTTAATAAGTTCATGCGTGTCTACTCAAACTACAATTATATAAACATGTGCACATACCTAACTTTATACATTAAATAGCATGTTTCATGTGCCAATTCTGGAGACCTGGAGGTTATTCAAGCGTTGCGCTGTGGACAGTTAGATTTGGTTTGATTATTCTGGGTTGTTATGTTGAGGTTTACCTAAGGAGGTGGGTCCGCCGGATGTGGGCGATTAAAATCCTTGTTTCCACTTTATTTCTTTTTTTCCTTTTTTCAGATTCCACCGGATGTGATGCTTGTGAGGCCTTATCACAGCTACCACCCATTACAGAGTTGTTTGAGCTGTCTTTTGAACGTGTTTTTATGTTATCCCTTCTTAAGTGATTTCAACTCGTTGAGTAGTGTCAGTTGTTGAGATCAATATCTTAGGGTTGAATCTCCCCTAGCATGAACTGCCTAGCATACACCTTGAACGTTAGCGAAACTATAGCTTTACAAAATAACTAATTAATAAAATAAAAGTGTTTTTTCGTTTGATGAATGCTCTCTAGAACAAGAAATATTGGTAAACCCTCAAAATATACGTAAGTTAATATATATATATATATATATATATATATATATGTATATATATATGTATATATATATATGTACATATACATACCTACACACACACACATATATGTATATATATATATATATATATATATATATATATATATATATATATATATATATGATTGAAGTACACAGCGATTTTATGTACATAAACATTAATTCTCTAACCCGGATATTGATAATAAAACTGAATTGGCTAAATATTAGTAGGTTCTACGAATTAGGTAAGTAACACCAATTATTGAATGGTCTATTTTGTGTAAGGCTAGAACTCCGAGCGCATTCAGACAACAATGCAATCTATGTCTTGAATAAAAACTTACAATTTTGAAAAACGAAATTAATAATATTTTAAATGAAAAAGATGAACTAATGGCAAAGTGCAATCATCGACATAGATTTAAAATAACAAGTACACTATGAATAAATTTTAATTTGTAAATAAAACTTTTACAATTACCGTCGCATACTTAACTAACGTTACATAATTAATCGAATTGTAATTATGAACATCAGTAATCTCCGTACTGTAATATACCACGCAATTTTCATATCGTGACCAATTTAATATTTTTACGTAAAACCTCGGAATGACAATCTAAACATTCGCATTGTGATATTATCCCATAATTCTTATGATTATATTAACTTCCTTTTCGACTACAATCGGTTTAATCAGTGTTTTTTTTTTAAATAAGGAAGTTCATTTTATGGTTAGATTTTGCTTTCGCCATTATACCGGTTTAATCGTGTAATCGACGTACTGGAACTTATCACGCACATCCTCTGTCGTAATCAATTTAATTTTAAACGTAAATACTCGTAATCAAAACCCAAACATTTGAAGTGTAATATAATCCTATAATTTCCATAATTATATTTAAACCCCTTTTATCGACAAAATTGACTTTAATCGTGTTCATTTTTTATTTTCCTTTCATCATCGGAAATGAAAGTAACTACCTTGAAAAAGATCGGAAATTTATTCTAGTTCTACAATTTAGCGTCCTCCATCACCCCGCTTTCGTCTGAATTTAAAAAAATGTTAATCATAATTTACGTGCTTTAAGATAGCATGCATTATTCATGTCGTAATAAACTGAATTTTAAACGCAAATACCCATCATGGCAATCCAAACATTCACATAGTAATATAATCAGTGATTCTTATAGGAATATCCCTACTTCTTTACCGACAACATCGGTTTTAATCGGGTTCTCTTTTAATTTTCTTTCCTACATAAATTATTTTTATTTTAAAACTTCCGCCACCACCCCTTTTTTCTTTCAGTTTAATTTTCACAGTTAATTTTAATCATTTACCACTACCCCTCACAATTCTCCTCTTTTTTATAACGACCAATCAGAAAATATTTATCATGTTTTTAATTTTTATTATTTATTCATATATATATATATATATATATATATATATATATATATATATATATATATATTAAATTTTATTTTATTCGTTATAATATAACACGATGTTATTTTTCTCGTCATTCATGTCTGAATCGTTGTTGAAGGTACATCTGAAGAGACCAAGATAATATCGAAATAGACTATTATGTATACAACCTAAATGTGTATCTAATTCATCTCATCTTCAAATTTATACATGTTCTGCTTTATTGGACTGCGAGCTCTCTTATTCGGATTCCTACCGAAGCCATTTGGATTAGTATACTGTATATATATATATATATATATATATATATATATATATATATATATATATATATATATATATATATATACAGTGAAGACGTTTTCCTCTGTACATTCGGCGAGAGTAAGAAAACACCCACATATATAATAGGCTACTAACCCCCAACTCTTTTCAGCTTATTAACCCAAGCGTTTTCGAAGAGATTTATGATTTGTTTCTACCATTTAACAATAAATACTACTTTTAGAAAACCATCACATACTCCTCATAAAACATACTCCATAAAGATGATAACAGAAATGGGTCACTCTAATATGTAGTTACTTACAATCTCCCCTGCATAACCGGGAAGGAATAAAGAACGGCTACTTTAGAATCACGTAAACCTTATTATTTTCTATTCATCTATCAGTAATTGAATACATAATACAATACATTCCGCACACATTTTATTAACACTCTCTAATAGTACACTAATTTCCAATAAATATCGGATTCAGTAATTTGTAACTATCACGTATACACGTATTTCGGGGTTTACAGAATACATTTAACACACTTAATCAATTATATTGTACACTGATTCAAAATGGCGGCAACACTCTATTAATAGAATCGATATTAGACATTTCCTTCAGCAATTTTCGTTTGCTTCAAGTACACTCTCATTTACTCACTTCAAAACTTTGACAATTAAATACATCATAGCTTTCAGACTTAAAACTCTTTTGCAAAAATACAGCGTTAAACGAACTGCAGCGCTGATAACAATTTGATGGGAGCACGTACATTCAGTGTATCAACTTCCTTTCCGCTACTATTTATCAGAAAAGCCAAGTTCATTGTTTTCACTTTTGACCACCCATACATATCTAACATTTACCAAACATTCCTGTTTTCATTTTCACCTTAGGTATTTCTTATTTGAGAGGGGAGTATTTAACGTGAGACCTTTGCTTTTCTTCTCAAAATTTACCTCTTATAACCGCCAATTCTCTCTCTCTCTTTAACTATCTCGCTATACATTCGCAACCACTAAAAATAAACGTGTTTACATTTTCGCCGACTTAAATAATCGCAGCATGCATCAGTGCCTTCGACACACGACACATTTAACAGATACGTACATTTTATCTACTCACATTCAATTTAAATTAGCATTCGTCGATTCATTTAAGTATACTTTTGTTATCATGATTATACGTCAGTTACAAATAACGTTACTTTGTCTAATTGACAACAATTAAAAGGCGTTGAAATTAATTTCGAACACAGGCCGGCGAAACCTTTGAAACTATTATTCCGATCTACATATTTCTATCTATCAAAGGGTATTCGCTATTAATTCATACCGAACATTATCCAAATGTATTTTCTTAACTTGTGGACATACTTTCGTCGACGCTAAAACTGCTACTAATATTCTAAACAAATATTTATTTCTACTTTTCCAAATATACTCCAACTTGAACTGCAGTATCCGTTACTTTGCATTTTCTCTGCTCGGTTAGTGGACGTGAAATCCTTAAAATATGTATGTATTTTTATTAATTTCTCTCTATCTAACTATTTGCTAATTTTAACGATCTTTCTAGACTGGAGGAAGTACCTTCCCAAGCGATGGATTTTCAAACAATCACCGTTGTATATCTCTCCCTTTATCGAGATCACTCGAAATAGCAACAACATAGCCAAGAGTAAAAATACAGATTAGTTAACAGTCGATAAATGGACAACAACATTACCACAAAATATTCTATAAATCAGTCGTCATCTATTGAAATCAAACGAAAGTTACATAAAGGGTCGATTTACACTAAAATAAGCACTCTGGATAGAGATAATATTGTCTCAATCTAGAAAAGAGTGTTTCTTTCACTGACCTTCGTAAACTGCGTGCATATTCTTGGATCATATTTACTTTGGCAGCGGCTTTTACTTGGTCGAATAAACCGCTACATAGTGGAGGCAGTCAATCTAAACATAGATATATTTATTTTGTTTGATCAACATCATCGATACATCCAACTTCAATCACCTAAATTACGTGGTTGTTTTCAAAGCTTTTTGACGAATTAATACTCCAACAATTACACTTCAAGAATTTAATTCATATAGATCAGATAGATTCCGTGCAACGCCGAGGAAGGGTCGTGCAATATATATATATATATATATATATATATATATATATATATATATATATATATATATATATATATATCAATATATATATGAGATAGAGAGAGAGAGTGTGTCAGGTTATATATGAAAGGAAATCAAATAAAGTGCTCGATCATATAAGAAAGCTAATATAATTTATTAAGATACTGTATATAACATATTTCAGCAATGTAACGCGGTTTCATCCAAAAAAGCAGATTTAGACATATTTAGTAAATCTCCGTGACCAGTGGAATCATCGGCAAGCTGAAGATGTATAAATCTGCCCTTTTGGCATTAACCGCAGTACATTGCTGGAATATGTAATATACAGTATCTAAATAAATTATATATATATATATATATATATATATATGTATATATGTATACATATATGTATATATGTATATGTATATATATATAAACATATACATGTACATGTACATATACATATATATATATATGTGTATATATATATTCCTATATATATATGTATATGTATATATATACATATATATACATATGTATATAAACATATATACATATATATACATATGTATATATACATATATACATATATTCATATATATATATGTATATGTATATATATACATATATATACATATGTATATATACATATATCCATATATATACATATATATACATATGTATATATACATATATACATATATATATATACATATGTATATATACATATATATATATATATACATATGTATATAAACATATATACATATATATATATATAGATATACATACATGCATACATACATATAAAATAGTAATACCTACCGACGATAACGTTCTAAGCTCTCTCTCTCTCTCTCTATATATATATATATATATATGTATATATATATATATATATATATATATATATATATATATACACATACATACATACGTACATACATACATACATACGTATATATAACACAAATATTAATACCTACAAACGCTAACGTTTCAAGATTATTGCTGTCATCGGTGCAGGCATTAACAATATCAGACGGTCGGGAGGCGCGAACCAGGTTGACAGAGTCAGCTTAGAACCTACAAGACGTCGCCATATACACTCGGCCAACAGAAATTGTTGTGTAATAAAGGGAAATTAAGATCTATATGTAACTAGAAGCGTATAAAAATAGAAGACTAGCCGAGAGTATTAAACAAACGTATTCGGAACTTTGCCTTACTGCTTATCGAATGTATATTATTAAAGTCGCCGAAAGAGCTCAACTTTAATTTCGTATATGGGCTTAGAACAATATTTATAAATGAATAAATATATATATATATATATATATATATATATATATATATATATAGTTTACACTAAATACAACAAACTGCCTGTGTAGACGTAAAGAGCTACTGCGAATCAGGTTGCGGACGATGTCTGCTAACAGCGACAGTAGACTGATGAGTCATTTCTAGCTTAATAATTCTTGAAGACTTGTATCACAGAAGCAATTTACCAGTCATCAGGAAAACAAAATTTGTCAAGGTATTTGTTGTAGAGTTTCGAAAGGAAAGGACCCAGTTCAGCAGAGCATTGCTTTATTAGTATTACTGGTATAAGATTAGGCCAAGATATGTTTGATGTGTCAAGGTGTTTTTTTACGTTTCTGACATGAAACAGAGTGATTCCCAGGTGAGAAATTGTGGCTTCAGTCAACAATAAGTATTTTGAGAGGGAGTTGTTTGTGGAGTCAAACTAGAGTATAAGTTGAAGCGCTAAAAGTTACGGTGCAACGAAATCAATGTGGTCGGAAAGCCGGGTACTGTTAGTTGTTCATTTTTGACCACCTTTTCCAGAAATACGAGTACGTAGTTCTTCGACTGAACACGCTCTCTAGTTATCTATGTATACCATTTATTTGCTTAACTTATAACACCCTTACAATTGATTTCTTTAACTATAAATGTTTGTATATTAGTAGTTGACTTGTGGCGGCAGAATTGTCGAAATTCTTTCTTCCTCTGGGCATAAAAACTGCACATTCTAAGGTGAATCTTTGTGAAGACTGGGGTTTGCTGTATAATTTCCGCATGGGTACGTACGCTTTAATGGCTGCGTTGCCCTATTCAGTAACCTTATATTCGCCCCTATCAACAGAGATAGAAATATATATGTATATATAGAGAGAGTGAGAGAGAAACAAAACGAGATTTTGACCCCATGGGAATCACATATATAATCTGTGATGGATTTCCAGCAGCCAGCTTGCAGTATCTAGTCGTTTTCAGCAACGACTCATGAGCTGTTGGGCGAGATTTTAGAGTGATATTAATCATTACCACAAACTGATCAGTGTTCCTAAGTGGGCTAGAGGAATTAGGCACACAAGCTTCGGTCAGGAGGGTCAAGAACACGTCAAGAAGTGCGGCTTGCTGGTTCCCACGATCAGGGACACGGGTCAGGAAAAAAATTGTCAATGAGAGCGAGCACGCTATGGACAAACTAAAGGTCTGTATAGCTTCAGAATCCAAGCCCGTCACGGTGATGTTCGTAAAAATCCCCAAATAAATGTATTTGAGCTCCAGGGGCTACTGAAGGAGGTGTGTCTAAACTTTCAGAGACAAAGTTAAGCATTGTACTGTCCTGGTACGATGGAGACCGATATAAGAAATATAATTAAGTAACGCGGTGATGTACGGTTACTCTAAAGCACATGTAGGCTTGTCATCTTATTGTATCCTATGTGCTTTAGTCAAGGGAAGAGAAGGGTATTCAGAACATAAACTCATAGCGTGTACATATGTTAGTAAGAATATTTACGGTAGATTGGAAGGTAATCAGTCATGTTAAAATGGTGTGAAAAGATTGAGGAGTGTATGTGTGTGTTCACTTTGCGCTAGTGTTTCCGGGGAGTTTCCGATTGGAAAGGGTATCACGTTATTGATGTTTGTTCTAAACCGTTGTATATTTGTGAATGCGAGCCTCAATTGCGAACGCGAATATGATTTTGGGGTGTGCCTTGTATAACTTCTTTCTTTGTATTGTCATGTTGACTTGATATAGAGGGGGAAGGCAAGTGGCGGCTTGGTTGGTGCCAATAAACTCACACATATAGACGATGAGTCGAGAATTAATCAATGGGTGTTGTGGACTCAGGAAAGCCGATCGAGAATAAATGTAAGTCCCTTTCGATGAGCCAAATGTCACGTACAGCTTCCGACTATATCATACACATGTTGATGGAACAGTGGTTCGTCGCGCTACCTAAGAGGCCGGGTGTCTGCCTCATCAGTCGGAAACATCCTGTACACTCACCATGTCGGAACAAGAGCAGCTGATACAAGTTATTTGAGACTTAGTGACGGAAAAACGTTCCCCAAGTTGGCCAGTGTAATATCAGAGTGTTCCTACTCCCATATATATATATATATATATATATATATATATATATATATATATATATATATATATATATATATATGTGTGTGTGTGTGTGTGTGTGTGTGTGTGGGTGGGTGTGTAATTAGGCAGCCTTCCTTCTCTTATGCATGTTTGATTAGAACTAGCATATTACGCCGACTAACTTGCCATCTCACCTTCCCTCAAAATCCCATCTACACACTCTTTATAACACATAGCATCCTCAAAAATGAATACAGGAATAGTTTAACTAAAGACACAGCCATTCTTGGGATATCATATTGCAGTATTCGTCTCCCCATCATGGAAGCGTTGTTTATTCAAGTAAATAAACCTAGTATCAACGATGCTCGTTATTAGGGCGGCGAACGTATGTTGAAGTGTTGTTGAAGTGGTATTTAAATGTTTTTTTAAAACGTCTTCTTAATAAATTCACCAATCCTTTATGTTTCACACCAATTAATCCGCCTGAAGATGACCGATGTCGGTCGAAAACGTTCGGCGAAAATATGGCGATTTTTTACACAACATGGACGACAATACCAAATCGGTCGTGCGACGAATCGAAAAAACGAATCAAAGAATAAATAAACAGAAACTGTCGCTACTGTTTAACCAAACATATATATATATATATATATATATATATATATATATATATATATATATATATATATATATATATATGCGCATAGTTCTCTCTGTTAAGTAGAACGCTCTTATGACATCAAACCGCCGGATAAATTGTTAAAATTCGCA
Organism: Sepiola atlantica; assembly: GCA_963556195.1. Lineage (NCBI taxonomy): Eukaryota > Metazoa > Mollusca > Cephalopoda > Sepiida > Sepiolidae > Sepiola > Sepiola atlantica. Next base: position 23,467,662 of record OY744530.1, read on the forward strand.
GAGTGGTTCTTTACGTAGGGATTTGAGTTGCAAAATACTCGAAATCCGGGGTTTCGAATCGCATGACCAATCGTGAATAGTAATATCACTATTCTGATGGGTCACGATTATAAAGATATGAAACGTATACGTGCATAGAAATAAACGCCACCTCATAAATATATAATAAAATGGAAGATGAGGTTCCCCTCTCATAAGTAATATCTACTGTGGAGGTTTTTCAGCGGCCATTATAGTTGGTGAGAGAACGTATCTACTTTTGTATAAGTTAGAACAACGATCACTTAGCTGTAATGTCACAGAAATGAAGTACATATATTAAATATGTAACAGAAACAAATATATGAATGTAAAAATAATTGGAATCAAAGTAAAAATTACAAGATTTAGATGATGACTAATTTAGTAACAAGCAGAAAATAAATCGTTTCACTTAGCAACGTTTTTGAAAGCCGGGTTTGCAAATTCGTCCCCGTTGATGAACCAAGAGAGGAATATATCGGATCAATTCAATCGCGTATATATTGAAGTACCAACAGGTTGTATATTTTACGAGTGAGTATGGAGCCCTTTTTATATTCACTAACAAGAGACTAATTTTTTTATTTTTTTATTTAAACTTTTCTTCCATGGTCGAATCACTACAGAGTAACTGAAATCAGTCATGGTAACTGCCTAGAGACACGTGTAATATAGTCTGGGCATGTCGCAGAATATAGGAGAGACAGAATACCTATATAGATATGAAAAAATAATTTAAATAAAAGTAAAATCATAAGAGTTTAGGCATGACTAAGTTAGTAAAGAAAAATAAATTTAGCTAGGTAGCATCTTCGTTCCCGTTGAAGAACCAACTTACGCCCGAGATAAGAATATATATATATATATATATATATATATATATATATATATATATATATATATATATATATATAAACATTCTGTTTCATTTTTCTTCAGTTAAAGTTTCTTTGAAATAAAGAGGCCCTTGTATTTGGATAATACTTATAACCCATGTAAGATACATAGGCATTATAATATTCTGTTAAATTTCTTAATTTCTCAAATGTTTAGTTAGTAAATGTCCCTGCTCATTATAAACCAGTAAACTCTATTATAGTATATAATTCTTGATGCTTCCTGGTCTAAGCGGATTCCAGGACAAGCATTCATATAGTCTGGTGGAATACTCAGTTAAGTTGTGCTACTTGAGGTAACATCACTAGCATAAGGTGCACCATTCTTCCTTTGAGCAAGTGTATAGCCACGATGAGGAGATATTCTGTGTGCTGAGAATACTATGTTATTTTGTAATATTTGGTCACGGTTTACTAGTAGGGTTAAATATTTTTATGGCCAGTATTCCTGACAAACTATTGTACAGAGAGACCGAATTCACTCAATGGTGGTGCCCAGTAGAAAATTCAAACTGTCCGTTTATATGTGTGTACAATTTAAGACACTTATCATTATTTCTACAAGCGTTTATGTTATTAAAACGCCCGTTTTCTAGCAATGAAATAACTTGAAATTAAATAATGTAAAACATATAAAAACGTATTTTGAGAGAATATGATCACCTGTTTTATTATTTTCGGCCACGCGATGCGGCTTGTTAGTAGCGATGAAGCTAACCTCTCTAATATGTTATTTTGTGTGTCGCATACATTCGATATCAAACAGCGTTTAATTGTTTGTACTGCTCATATCTGTAATAGGTGAATAGACACAAAGAGGTTGAATTAATATCCAGTATCAATATGAAGACCTTTGTTCTCGGGGAAATAGGAGGGAATAGCTTTAGCATATGATGAGGCAATAAATAGCAAATAAACCCAAGCAATGGTCGCATATCAGAGAAGACAAATTTACTTATTGAATGTGGCTATTCATTCAGTTTATGTCGTTATTTACTGCATCAAAGAACCCACCGTCGCGAGTTGATCTATTCGTTTGACCGCCTATGATCTTTTTTATTAATATTGTCGTATGACGTATTGATTGTTTTTTGCTAAACCGGAATAAATGAGAGTTTTTTTATTGACCGGTATATATATATCAAGGGAGGCGCGAGAGCGCTCTATACCTTAATAGACCTCAAAAACGGCCTATGCTAGAGATATCATTTCTTTGATCAATCATTACTTAAAAACCAATACACCAAATTAGTTAAATCTTTGCACAACATTTTCATTTGATAGGTTCTACAAGTTGCTAGAATTTCAGCATCATTAGTCAAGGCAACCCATAGATCCTGAAAGGTCAGGCATGATTTTGTGTTATCCGTGGGTACGTACGTTAGTATGTGCCACCTAGTATCTCATCAACAATTTGATGGATTCATCTGATTTTTGGCAGATATAGAGGTTCTAGGGTCTAGTTTATAACATTTCAATTTCAGTTTACCATATACCTAAGTTTTCCAGGAAATTCAATAAAAACCCTTAAGATGACCAGTATTCATAGACTTTATACAAAAGAATATATTAACATTGTATTTTGGCTTCAAATATATATATATATATATATATATATATATATATATATATATATATATATATATATTATAGGCGAAATCCAGGAAATGATGAAAATCTATCATCTCGAAATTGCAAACCGAGCGGAAAATCTTTATTGCAAATGTATGTTCCTTAGGCTCGAATAAAACTTGACATAAATGACCGTAAAGGCTGATAGAAATGTAATGCAACTTGTATTATACATTTTTTTTATAAAATAAAGAAAAATATTCGAAAAAATAAAATGCAGACTATAATGTCGTAAGAAATTGTTAATTATAAATATACTAGTAATCCTGCTGAGACATAAACAATTAACAAATAATACATTGACAGGAACGTATGTAGTTGTTTATAGAGTATTGCTCGGGTCATTTTATCGACGGTAAACTCTCACGGTTGAGAGTAGAGTCATGATCCATTCTGCGCAGACATCTCATGAGGAATACTTGTCGAAGTGAGTGGGTTTCGGCGTGGAAACGTTCTCCGGTGTTTGAGAGGATGTACGGGCATCGGACACGTAGGAGATATAACGCAGGGTATGCTTGTTGGAATTTTACAGCTGCTAAATCTCTGCCACTTTCATTGACAACAACTCGCTGCCATAAGAACAAGTGTACGAACCAGCGTTAGATAGTAATAACTTTGGTGCCGCGCCTTTACTCAGATCTCGACCAGAAGAATGGAGCAAAATATATATATATATATATATATATATATATATATATATATATATATATATATATATATATATATATATATATATAGTCTCGGAAGTTTCTCAACCATTAAAACTATATAAAAAAAAACAACAACAAAAACTTATAGTCCCAAGTCTTCCAGTGGAAAATAACTCATGTAAGTCAATTTATTTTTTACAGTTATTATATTAGTTTTTTTCTAACACTATTTTAAGGGATCATCAGTTGTTTACCATGAAAAACTGTTTCGGGAATTTATATATATATATATATATATATATATATAGATATATATGCCTATATATATATATATATATATATATATATATATATATATATATATATGACAAAATCTACATTCTGCTTATGTCATTCTGTTTCTCTCTCTCTTCATTTTTCTCGAGGCATGAACCATACATTATGATTGCTGAACGAAAGAAGAAAGCAAAATTATTTTAGTAAACGATTTTGTAATACTTGCTAGGAGCAGATAATTAGGCTGTCACAAGATATAACATTCTCAGTATGACAAAAGCTACGATTAGGTGTGCCTTTTGCTATGTAAGAAGAACATAACTAAATTCATAGCAAAACATCGTTTGATAATAACATCATTGAACAAGGATAATTGGAACGAATTATAGGTAGCCATTAAAGCGTTAACACCAACATAACTTGTTGGAGAAGTCTGCCCAAGATGAAATACGGAATACCAATATGCAACAGGAGACGAGTTGAAATAGCGAATATTAAATACACACATGACACAAACAACTCCTAACAAGGTCAATCTAATTAAACATGTACGGCTCGTACGTAAATTCAGGATAAAAAAGGTGGACGAATACTTCCAATATTTGAAGAAGACTGCTGTAATCTTGGAGTGGCCAATAGATGTAGAGCCGATGTTGTCGCAGACAAAATTGTCAAGGAATGGGCAAGAAGTCCATGTTCAATTATCATTGGAAACGTGTGCACAGAACGCGGAGTGTAACACGGTAATTAAAAAAAATATATGTATCAGAGGCGCACGGAGAAAGATTTCGAAACTGCAGAAATCTGAAGACGCAAATGTACACAGAGATCTAGCAAAACTATTCGTGAAGGATTACGAACGTCTAAAACCGTTGATGTTTACAGAGTAGTTAAATAATGGCCTCAACAAACATGTGAAAGAAAGGAGAGTAGAAATTGTCTAGGAGTTGGCTGTATTAACAGCTAAGTATGCTATAACGAACCCTACGAATGCAAGAAGAGGCCAAACAACTATGACTAACTAGAAGACGGACACATCACATTATTAAAACCTAGTGCGTACTAAAACTAGATACACAGCAGACCACCAATGAGCTTCAGGGAACTTAGGCGAGCCAAATGTTATTATTGGACCAAGATGGTTAATGAGTGAATTGTCAAGGTCTATGAAATGGCGGAAATGGTAATAGCAGTATTGGCTGTGATATATAAGACAATAACACCTGCATCAATATATTAAGAGATACGATGTCGTCATGATCTTTATTATTGCAGCAAATAAAACGTGGTTAACGACCGGCATATAAATCTGAATACGAGGTATAGAAACGAACACAGGAATTTACCTATGCCACGAGTAAATGGTAAATCGAAGATAGTTTAAGGGACCGCAGACACAGCCAGAATGAATTATCTCCCCGTGAAAAAAAATTGCTGTGCTACTTATAGTACACAAATTAAGGGTGATAGTCTAACGGGAGCGATAACCTGCGCTCAACCTCGAAGGTGAAAGAGAAACTATATAAGAACGTCTAGAAGGTAGAAATGGCGAAGCAAAGGAACGAATGCGAGCGGGATAAAATAGACGCGCCATTAACAGGGCGCGGTAGAAAGTGAGTTTAATTAGGAGACAAAGTTGTGGCACGATTCGCTATGAAGCTTAACTCCCTCAATCAAAAGTGTCACAGACCGTACAACGCTTATCTGACGTAATTATATAATAAGCACATCAGATAAGCGGGGGAAGATGCGAACTTGTCACGTTTATTATTTTAGACATACCTGAGAAGAGACAAGTAGGAAAAATAAGTAATAACTGTCTATAAGGGGGGGGGGCATAGATCAGCAAATTAACCATCAGCAGAGTAAGGTTTAGGCCGTTGCCCATCCTTGAAAAGACAAAATTCGAAAATAGAAATTTGAATATATGATAACCAATAAAATTTAATAAATTTTTATAACAATAAAAAAGAGATTAATTACTTATATTATGTTAAACACAAAACAAGAAAACAAGAAAATAACACAACACGCAGACACAAATAAAAATATTAAAAAATATATTATCAAAACTTACAGTTAATTAATCACCATATAATACCTATCATTTATCTAATATTACACACATATTTTTGAACACTAAATTTATATACAAAACATAATTTAAAATGTATTAATTTATATTCTCTGTGGGATTGGTTTTCCACAGCCCTACTCTCTGGCATTCGTTTTGGTGAATATTTCCTTTTGTGTTTATTATTTTTGACAAAGGGAAGATTATCCCGAAATATTAAATAAATGATGTTTTATAATCATTCGGACAACACACAAACAGCCAACACCACACTTGCTGTTATGTAAGATGTTAAGAAACAATAAATAGTAAGTCTCACTTCGATTAATTATTTTTGGTCCTTCAAGCTTATAAACTACTTGACACTGTTCATTGTCCTTAGTCTTATTAAACGTACTACTATTATTCCCAGCAATGCTTCAAGAAAGCTACCATTCTCTATTATATATATATATATATATATATATATATATATATATATATAAGTGGTGAACTAAAAGCGAACTTTTAGGAAAGGTAAAACCTATTGTGAAATGTATACATCTCAATATCCATTTACTGAGTCTTGTTGCCTCCCCGAACGTACCTTTTATTGGACCTTTTACTCTCTGGTTCTATCTATCTTCGCCGCACCTGAATATGTGTTTTTTGGAATTTAACTTTGAATCCTCTCTTATCACTTCCCGTGCCTTTTAACGACATACCTATCTACATTTCACTTTTTCCACTGGACTTTTTGACACCGGACTTTTTTGCAATCGGAAATTTGCTTGCATTCGGGCAGAGATTTGTCTTGTGTTTTTTCCCTACAATCTTTATTTTACTTTTTCAAATGTTTAAACTTGGCCTTTGCCAGCGATTTCCTCTGATGATAAAATGTTGATCTTTGAAAAGCCTGGCTTAAGGAAAAATTTAACTTGAATAAATTGCCTTTTCGCGGAATATACCTTGCTCTGAGCAACTGACTAGTAATACGATTTGACTTTTGCTTTTCTAATTCCTTTTCATCCTTCCTTCTACACACACACACACACATATATATATATATATATATATATATATATATATATATATATATATATATATATATATATATATATATATATATATATATATTCGAGGTGAAAGATGAGAATAACAAATTGTAAAGATACAATATTTATTAAAACATCAAAAGTTCAGAGCAAGGAGCCTCATATCCTTATATATATATATATATATATATATATATATATATATATATATATATATATATATATATATATATATAGTGTCAATTATCTTATTTCTAGTTATAATACGGAACACTGCCTATTTTTATTGGAAGCGCCGATTTCGAAAAAAGACATTAACCGAAAAGGTTATTTTTTTATATGTTACCGTTAAATTGTTTTAAACGACTACTTAATTAAACTTAATTGATTTTATTAACGGACACTATAATGTCCGCCTGTTCGCTTTATTTTATTAATATTATTTATTCATTTATTCTATCTGTTTCTCTTGAAAGAGCTCAAGTCAGTAGTCCTCAAAATTATTTTCAAAACTATTGATAAATTGTGTACCTCTTTCTCACACACTCTCTCTCTCTCTCTCTCTCTCTCTCTCTCTCTATATATATATATATATATATATATATATATATATATTAACTAGTTATACATTTATATTAACTTACACATATAATTATAGCCCCATTTACTAGGATTGGTCACTCTGAGAGAATGTATAAACAGGCAGTAATACAATGACTCAAAAGCGAGTTCCAACTCCGTTTGTTGTTGTTGTTGAATCACTCTTTACTGCTCGCTCTACGCGCCCGCCGATTTGGCGTTTATAGATTTAAATCCCTTTTTATTGGCATGCTGAATGACGCCGACAGAGGGGGAAAATATCCGACTATGAAACAGTGACGATTTGTAAACCGGGTGTGTGCCCTCCGATCGACGTGGATCAACATCTCCTACACTGAAGATTGCATAAGCATGAAACATCGATGTCTATAGGTAAAACATAATTAATATTAGTTTTAAAATATAATTATAGATCCCTTTACAAGGGTGTGTACACTCTGAGCCAATTTATAAACGAGCAATAATAATATGGCTTGACAGCGAGATTCCAACCCCGTTTGCTGTTGCATCACTATCCACTGCTCGCTATAAGCGCCCGCCGATTTGGCGTTTACCGATTAAAATCTTTCCTAAGTCTCATGCTGAGTAACGCCAGCCGGGGGAAAAGATACCCGACTACGAATCAGTGGAGATTGGTAAAAACGGTTATGGGCCCTCCAACCGACGTGAATTAACATCACTTACACTGAAGATTGAGTAAGCATGAGACATCGATGTCTGTAGACTTAAATATAGTGTTGACCTACAAAGAGGACGTTCTTTAAAAACGACGTGAGACATTAAAAAAAAATTCATTAAAATGAAAAGAATAACACCAATGAATGAATCCATCGGAGATAACATCAGAGACGAACTATATGATTAACTGTTTTCTCTCTCTGCTGGAGAGTATAAAAAAGGGCAACAGAATTGGTAAAAGTAGGCATTGAAGCACATGTTACCGCACGGAAATTCTATAGCAAACCCCACTCTCAATAATGGTTCACTTCTAAGCTGTAAATTTCTAGAGACATTAAGAATTCTACCGTTTCAACTGCCAAATATCTGATGCAAAGAGACAAAACTATTATATCAGCAAGAAATTATTGCAAGTTTATATACCGAGATGACTAGCAAAATCATTAAGTCACAGAAAGTAGAAACTCGCGATTTCTGGAATAGGGTGGTGGATAATGGCTAATCAACCATTCCTCCGCTATCCAACAATGTCGGAAGCACGGAATCTTATGAGGGTAAACTGCTTACTCTGCGGTGCGTATTGAATAGTCATTTGGACTTCCCTAATCACACGCACTAAAACTTTCTCACTACGTAGTAAAGCCATACTCAATTATTTGATTACCGCCCCTTCCTGCGCCTTGAATAGCATAAAAAAAACTTTGCACTCTTAAATCAAGTTTGTCTGATCTTATCTCTGCTATAGTCTTAAATAAATTAGTTGCTGAGGTCGCCGCTATTCTCTCTTAACTCTACAGCAAATACTTTTTCCAGAATATTGGTTCTTTGATAGCTGGAAAATGTCCTCTGTGGTACCAGTATTCAGGAATTCTGGCGAAATAACCGACCAACAAAATTATTACCTTATCATTATTCTCTAACTTTTCCTTAAAAGCTTTGAATATTTAAACAAACTAGCGATAGTCCATTACAATCAGAACTAATTTTTTTCTGACGTACGGTATAAATTTAGGCAACCCAATTCTACTACGCATTGCCTAACAGTAATCTCAGAACGCGGTGAGCATACACTGGATAAAGCTGAGAATTAATCGGTACGGTATTACTAGACGCGTATTGAAGATAATCAGTACTTTTTCCAGCCAAAAGAAAAATCCAAATTGTCATGAAACGGGGATGCCTCAGGCGTTGGTCTTAAGACTGCATTATTCCTTATCTTAACAAACGTTTTTATTTAATAATATTGTGTCTGAGACGGGTATATTTGCTGACAAACCACGCTCTATCCCTGATATTTAGGTAAAACGAACGAGTGTATCCAAGGTAACTACTGAATCATTAGAAAATGCCCTCCACTCTGTAGTATTATAGAGACATGAATAGATGGCTACATTTAATGCTACGAAGATAATAGCTATTTTCCTTCATTAATGATAATAAACCATTTCAAGCACAGATTGGCTTGGCTAATAGCACTGTGCCTGAAGATTTATTATTCAAATGACCCTACCTAACATTCACAGAAAACACGAATTTGAACAAATACATACGATGCTGCTGCATTAAGGTGCAACCCTTTTACCGAGATCGAACACGTCTAACACCGGTCAGTATCTTATATGTTTACCAAGCCACGATTCGCCCATACCCGGAGTATATTTGTCACACCTGGGCTGGTGCAACAACTACTAGTCTTTCCCTTTAAGACTGGGACCAGGAAATAGCATCAACTGTAATAAGCCCCCCACAATCTAACAAGCTGAAGCCTCTGTCACATCTCGCGATATTTAAACTACTTTAATAGAATGTTTTCCAACAAATGTGCTGCACTTTTGCCCCCTCTCTATGTAAAGACCCCCAGTCAACTCGTCACTCAGCAAGATCTCAAATCTTCACGGTTGAGGTTCACATATTCCTACTTGACTGTAGAGTGCCCTTTTCTGTGTCTTTTACCCCTGACCATATTAACATGCAGAAGTGTAAATGTGATGTGAACAAACATCTGGCATCACACTCCTGAATAAGGATGCTCCTAATCCACATATAACTTACGTATCAGTGGAAGTGTGTCTTGTATGAGGTAAAAAAGTTTATAAAATCGTAAATAAAATTACTAATTCGTTTGTTCTGATTGACCGACGCGAACGCCGACCCCACGATATATGAGATGGGGGATGTGGCTAAAAGTGAAAAAAAAACGAAGAAAATATAAAGAAAGTACAACATTGTTTATTAGAGACGGCAGTGATTCTATAAATATACACGTATGGAGAGTGCTGTAGACAAAAAGAAATGAATACAAATATGTGTATATACGAATGCTAGAAACAGCTAGTTGTAAATAATAAACCGATTAGAATATGTTTTGTGAAGTTTATCTCCAAACATAAGTTTTTAAAGGAAAATGAAAAAACACAAGTACAAAATAAGAAACTAACTATAATGAAATTACAAACGATTTTGCGGAGGCTCGTTTTATTTGTTATATGTTCGTAGAAGTCATTATTAGTATACTCCACTTATTCAGGGGTATCTATAAATAAGTGAAGATCGAAAAGGAAAAATGAATTATTTATTTTAATATGACACATGTAAAATTGTGCTGTGTGTTTCGTAAGGATAAACCACTATTACTGTAGTCAATTATTCAACCAATGCCCGGAATGAAAAAAAAGCCTAGAATAGAGCGACTTGTATTTAGATCTAGTGTAGCATAATGACAATCGTGAGAATTAAAATATGAAATAATAACAGCGATTTAGCCAAAAATGTAACCCACTTATGAACAGTTCTATGTTGACACGAAGAGCGGTAGAAGTGGATATTTGCATGATACGAAAAATGGTCGCGACTTCCTTTTTTATAGGATTGTGTTTAGACTGGCTTGCAAATCGGATTAGTATATGAAATATTTTTTCGAATACCCATAACAGTTAATGAAATAGAAGAAATATGAATTTCTTTTTATTATATAGATGTTATTGTACATGACAAACTCTAAAACTTGTAAAACGACATTTATGAATAAAAAAAACATGATATGGGTAAGTTTATTTTTAGTTTCATGCAAACTAGGCAAAATAGTGTAGAAACAGTTTGTGAAGTTCAGATACTTCAGATTTGTGTTAAATTTTAATAATATATATCAGACATCATTTGATACATATTCCCTAAATGTCAGTTACTTAAATTGATATAATTAAAGATTACTTAGGGGTATAATATGGGCATACACTCTAATTTGAACAAAATAATTTCATGTTTTCTGATAAACCTTTTGCTCTTTTTTTTTTAACATGATTCACCCCAAACAAGGCAGGCCGCCACTGTAAACGTAAGGGGCTACTAAGAAAAAAGAAAAGGGGAGAAGGTTTAGGGGTTCATTTTAAATTGGGATCTGATAAGCGAGATGTCTGTTTACATTAGTTTTAAATTTCTTCATGTCAGTACTGTCGGGGAAACAGGAGGCAGAGAGGGAGTTCCAGAGGTCAGCAGCACGAGGAAAGAAACTATTTGAGTAGAATGCTCTCCGGCATCTGGGGACCTCCGCAGTGAACGAATGAGATTTAGTTGATTTTCGAGTTAGTTTAGTGAATTTACGTCGAGGGGGCACCAGGTAGCCAACTCATCGGAGCATAATCCATTGAAGTATTTGTAAAAAAACATAAGGATGTTACATTGCGGCGATGGGACAGGGACTGGAGATTAACTGACAGTGAGGGACCTATTAGGTTGGCGACTCTTTTTTGGACTTTGTCAAGGAGGGAGAGACTAGTAGATTATGCACCAGCCGAGATGTGGCAACAATACTTCATGCATGGGCGAATGGTCGCTTTGTAGAGATACAGGATAATGTCAGGTGTAAGGAGTCCACTAGCAAGGGAGAGGGAGCCAACCTTCTTTGCGGCAGCCTTGGCAATGTCTTCAATGTGTGTGTTCCAATTCATGTTACCTGTGAAGGTTAGGCCAAGGAGTTTGAATGATGAACTCTCAGGTAGGGTGTTATTTGCCATGACAATCGGTGGTCGGAGAGGCTTCTTGTAGTTATTGAAGGAAAGGAGCTTTGTCTTTGCGGCATTAATAGTTACCAACCATTTATGACCCCAATCCACTACAGCCTGGAGGTCATTTTCTAAAGATTCAGCCATTGCCGCAGATATGATCGCGTCTGTTTTTCCAACATGGCGAGTGTAAAGAGTGGTGTCGTCAGCAAATAAACCAATGTCAGACACTGTGTCATCAGGGAGATCGTTTATATAGATCAGGAACAACAAAGGTCCAAGAATAGATCCCTGGGGTACACAAGCATTTATGTCATGTTGCTTAGATGAACGGCCATCGAGGACAACCTGGATTTTTCTTTTGTTTAGGAAGAATCTAATTATATTAAGTAGTTGCACAGTAATACCGTATGTCCGTATTTTTCATGCCATACCTAGTCTAAGGCCTTGGATATATCAGGCGCTACTGCCCTAGCTTCACCTGCCTTGTCAAGTGTATGATACATGCGTTCAGAGATGACCGTTAGGATGTCTGCAGTAGATCGTGCTTGTCTGAATCCATACTGGCGGTCAGATAGAAGTTTAGCATTAAGTAAGTGCCGTACTATCGCTAATTTGATTAAGGATTCAAAGATTTTGGTAAAGATCTTACACTTATACCTACTCCCACTACCCCTGAAAACACGAGGGTCTGTTGTTCATGAGATCATGTTTTTAAGTAAACACCGTTAGTCTATCATGTATTACTCTATTATTTTTCTCGTTATCATTCTATATGTTGTCCACCTAAAACACAGACGCTCCCTAGAAAAACCGTTTTTTTTTAATTGAATTTTCTTTATAAGTCTCTTCTTTTACCTTTCTTTACATATTCCAATTTTTAAGAATTACTATTAACGAAACTATTGCAGACTACGCCGAGCGATTAAAAATGGCGATATTTTTTTGGTGCTTAAATTATTTGACTTCACGTAAATTGTTTTTAAAGTTCATAAAATTATGAATTTTTCAAGGATATTTTGAAATTGCTTCACGAGTATTGATGATTTCTTCGGTCTAATTTATTTGCTCTACGCTAACAGATATATACTATTACGTATATGATAGGGAAGCTTTTAAAAAATAGCTTTCACATATTTTCTCTTCGCACACTCTTCCCTCGATTAGTGTATCTTAAAAGTTCGAATTGGGTAAGGTTTAGATGATGCGGAATGATGTTTATTGATAAGAATTGCGTCGTTAACAAATATATAAGATTACACAAAAAAAAACTTTCAAATGTTATTGTTTTTTTTTTTAATAATTGTTGTTGATATGTAGCTAAAAAAAGCGTTCTTATTTTCGTTTCGCCTTACGTTTTTCAGTCCAACTTTTTAATACAGGGCATATGTTGCAACGAAACTAAGTGGTGTAGTCAAATTTAAATAGTCTATCAAATTTCATGCGTAAACTACATTGATTTTCAATGCTCATTTCCAGATTTTTAATGCCATTTGTTTGACATCTTGAACATATTTTTGAACTACTTCATATCGGCCTTCCGATAAGATTACATCGGTACAAAGACGGCATCTTCATTTAAATAGAAACAACGCCAACAAAAACTAAACTCAATTTATGTAAGTGTTGTTTTATTTTTAATAATTTATGGTGACTAAGATGAGAATGAATACCGCCGTCATAAGTTATTCATAACTTACTAAAATATAACGCAATAAAACACATCTTTAGCGTTTTCGTTAACAGTGCTTTCATTGTTATTATCAATTAAATGTGAGATAACATCAGTTATATATATATATATATATATATATATATATATATATATATATATATATATATATATATATATATATATATGTATACAGTTCGTGAAAATAACAAATTGCAGATAGAAGGGCAACATAACGCTGGTTTTTCAGTAATGAGTATAGGAAAAACACATCGAAATTATATGTAACATTTGAAGGCTCGGGGTCATCTATAGAATCATCGCAATAATACTCAAATAGATGTATATAAAAAAGTCCACGAATCTGATTATTTATGCGTTCAGAAAATACATCACTGCTAACATAAACCCGCCTATCAAATATAAATATATAGTTGTTACTTTTTGATATACACTGATTTTATGTTTTATCCAGTAATTTAATGTTGGCAACGAACGCTAACCAAATTCATCCAATCGATAAAATTAAATTTAAAATCGACTCCGAAATCGATTGGGGGATGATATCTTCAGTTTCTCACGTTGCAATCATTCTCTTACTCTATCGTTATTTCCATAGTAAGTGCTCGACTGAGCTCAAATCGCTGGTTCTTCCCTGTAAGACATTACTAGCAAGAACTAGTCTCGCTATCACAAGAAACAAACGCTTGACTCTCTTCCACAGTTTACCTTGCGCCAGGCGAAATTCCCGCGAACAAAATTCTTGCGTAAGAGCTTCCCGTCTGTGGAACACAATTTGCCGAATGACTGCTTCCCCGGAGATTACAACTTGCCTGTCTTTATAACCAAGGCCTACATATGCTTGTCTTGAACCGTCTCCACAAGTATTTAGACTTGATTTTGGGAATTGTTCTTGCTCACCATCCTTATTCTTGAGTCAAATATGGCATGTTCTGAGCACTATTTGTCAAAAGAGAGAACAACAGAATTCGCGTTGGGGTTGTAGCTTAAACCATTTTACATTTTTAGCAAATCAATATTTCCTTACAGTTGTTCGCAATATGCATGTGAACATAAATACAAGCGAATCCCCTCTACAAGGGTGTAGATGTGCACATATTTACAAGCCATATGCAGTTACTTTCTGCCAGATGATGGAGACATAACGTTTTAAGTTTAGGCACATTTCCAAGGTGTTGTCAAATGCGGAAAACTTTTAAATGGATTTGATTCAATATGTCTGCCACTGCGTCAACTGTTCCATTTCAATTTGATTGCAGTTAAAATACCCATTTCGAAAACTTTTCAAACCGTCTACTGTAACTCTTTTCTCTTAATGAATTCTTATAATAGACAACTTGAATATATAGACTGGCTTCTACCATAGTAGCTTCTTTTAAAATGTAAAATGAATCATATGCATTAAATCAGTAGAAGCTGAGAACATGATGTATCATTGTATGTGTAGTTTAGTCTGAATTTCTGCAATTAGCATAATTTGCCAAAGCCTAATATTTATTGCGAATAAAAATGTAAAGCCTTACTTACGTCATTGTAGTAGCTTCATTATTCGAACTACTGTTTGCATCGTAGATGTTATTCTTATAATATTTTGTCCATTAAAACCTCTGTAGATATGTCTTGTCAAACTCGGGAATACTTATGGCAGAATTGTATGACATCAAAATAGGATAATTATTCCGAATAGTCTTTATGATACAAATTATCAATCCTAATTTGAAACATGTCGAAATATTTCTTATGACATCCATAGTGTGTCTACTATTGAGTATTTTCTGAAATGGATAGTTTTATATATACGGTTTACGTGTATGTCTGCAAATATATCAATTATGGCCCGAACAGTTTTGGGAAATATAGTTTTAAAATAATAATTAAAATTAAATCCCGCACATCTTGAAAATGCCAATATGACAATTATAACAGACCGACAATAACATAAAACGTATACTATTTACTAGCACTTAAGAATTGTAACACGTATCTTTTCTAATCCCGTGCCTTACTGGTGAAAAGTGGTGCGATGTGATAATCCTAGTGCACTGTGGGCGCTCACCAGATGTAGCGCGACGAGATATATGTGTATACATCTACGACACGAGTGTATAACAGTTTATACACCCACCTATGAGTAAAACTATAACTTAATGTTCCCTCGACTACGAATAAAAACAAGTCTGCTAAAGTGTCCAATTCTATCCGTTTCTTTGATTAATAGTGCAAATCACTTTGCATTCTAAAGCAAGCCGTGCACCCTTTAATTCTCATTGATAGCAATATTTTACTGTTTTCCGATTAAACTTATTTTTTATTCATTTAAATCGCTCCAGAAAACGTATGGCGGCACTTGGTGTGACGATCTAAAGAATAATAATTTAAGTTAAAAAAAAATAACAAACATAAAGTGTTAGATGCATAGATTCTGACCCAGAAAACAGCAATTTTCTCCCATTGTCAGAAACTCCAGTCATGGAATGTGAGGGCTAAACGACAACAGAAAGCAAAGCGAGAGTTACGAGGCTGTCGAAAGTAAACACAAGGGTCACTTTCTACTATACAAGAGTTTAAAAAAGAGTTGTAAAAATTGTAAGCTGCCAATTTCGTTTTTTTGGCGGGATGCTGCTCTTTTTGCTGGCTCGTTCTTTTTTGTAAATCCCTAACACGACTATTTTAAGGTACCAACCGATTTTTGTTTGAAACGAAGCTAGAGTATTTTATAGTCTTTCTTACATAAAATCACTCATTCACTAAGAGATATCACGCAATTTATTTCAAGTGATCACACGTATTTCAGATTTTGAATACACAGGGGTTACTTCGATAACAATAGCGAACCATTTTACGTTATCGCAACAGTCGATCACGATCGAATTATTGGGTTCTGCTACTTTTAGTTCTCCCTGGAATCTGAGTAGGAATAGGCTTAACCTAGAGTTCAATTCTATCCGCACTCTTCAAGTAGAAGTCTGCCTGACGCTCTATCTCTTCTCTATTTTATGTCTCCCTTTAGCTGTCAATCACATTTTGAGTAGTTGCAGCCGGGACGTAATACAGGGAGGGATATATGTCACATTATTTCATTCTAGTGGCTGTAGTTTCAATAGGCTCGTATAATTGATTGTCTTTATTTTTTGTTTTATTTCTATTTTTTATCATATTTATTTTTCTATTTCGAAATTATCGAGGTTGGTTTGCGTTCGTGTGTTATGTGTTTTAGTTTCTGCACTCGTGAATATTCCTCAATATTATTGGTGGTCTTTATCATCGTCATGTGTTGTATAGTAACAATTTCTCCTTTGTATTCAATTTTCTTCAGTGTTTTCCGGTTTCCCTTCCAGAATCGTTATATTTTGACGTTCTATATGCTAAAAGATAGAATATTCAGCCGGAATTACCTCATCATAAAAGAAACACAGATTAACTGTAAAATTTTAAAAGTTAATTCATAGAACACATTTCTGTCGATTTCTTTAGTTACTTGACTAGGAAAAAAGCTGGCGAATGAATTATGGCTCAAGCGGGACCACGTGGACAGGACAAGAAAAACACACACACATCCTATCAAAAAGTAAGCAGGCAACATTTTCATCATCAGCTTGCATTTATAGCTTCACGGGAATAGTAATGCCAATTATTGCGTTATCACACCAATGGGCATTCTATTCCGAATGTTAAGGTGTTGGACGGATACGAATGTAATTCCATACTGAAGTCTGACCGGACTTATGGCGGAAATAGTTACATATACAAATGGCTGACACATCTACATTCATATAAGCTATTAATAGCATTACAGATACAGCTCTTGCTTACTCTATATCTCTCTCTTTCTATTTCTCTCTCTTCGCATCTTATGCAAGTGTTGCAGTAGGGGATAAAGTGGCTTGTTTATCTAACACTTCTAATGCCACGTGTTTTCTGTTCTATAAATAACGCGTGGATTCTTTTTTGCTTACTTCCAAAAACCCCTGAGACTGACTTAACAAATATAAAATAGTTGACTTTCATCTGTTGCTAAAGTCGCTGAAAAAAATGGTAGGATCATTCTAGAGTACAGAAAAGAGTCATCCTGATGCAATGATTTATATGAGTCGAATACGTACGAAGATTGTGTACGATAACAACACTTTCGAGAATTCCTCCATGAACATTTCGCATTCAAAATCGACTCCAATGTACGGTATGTTATCTATTAACTTCCTCACACTACCTTTCACACAGAAAGAGGTGCAAGTCGCTATCCACTTTGTATTCAGCTGTAATATCAAGCTTCTCCTCATACACATAAACAGAAATACCTCGTCTTGTCACCAGAAGGAATAATGACGTTTCATTCATCTTCAAGATGCCAGCATCAGGAGGTATATTCATAGACATATTTTCTTTGCAAGAGCATCTCATCTGCGAAACACATAACAACTGAACTGCTTCCCTAAAGACTGTAACATAGAAGTATTTAAGTAAAAATGAAACCGAATTATATCGAACTGTTAACTAATAATTAATAGTTATTTCATTGCGTTGATCAAATTTCGCTGACAACCGTTCTATCCTATTAACATTTAACTTTGATGCACTCTTGGCCTTGCTAAGTAGTAATCAGAGAAAACTAAAGTACACCGACATAAATATTATTTTACACTGGATGATTATACATTCAGAAAACGACCGATAAATAATGTGTCTTTATAAATGCGTTCGGGTATCGTATTATAGAAGCGGTAATTAATTTGACAGTTCGGCGATGATACTTACGTGTGGCAGAAGGATATACACACTCATAGAGATTATCAATCGTACTTTAAGCAACAGACAAGAATAAAAACAATAAATTGCTCCTGATACAGAGGAATTTAACATTAAAAATGTCGTAAAAAAAATTAATATCTTCAACGACCACGATTCGTATTGAATTCTATTTCAATACGAAGGAAGACGAACTGAGCGACACACTTTGTTAAAAAGATGATGTTTGACAGATATAAAACTTATTGAAACTGAATACAGTGTACGGGATGAACTAAATAAAAGAAGCACGGATAATATTAGAAAAAAACACAGATGTTTTTATAAATGTATACAAAAAGTTAAAATTCGAAAAATACAATTTTGTATCGAATAATATTCCCGGGAGAACTATAACGGTTGCAAGATGTCATAAACTTTCACAGGAATATAAATAATTAAGCGATAGTGGCACACACACACACAACAACAACCCACCCTTCACACACACACACACACACACACACATATATATATACATATATATATATATATTCCATGATAAATGTCAGTATACTGAAATCATATGCCTTTAATAGGGTTAAGATGAAAATTCATATACACTAAATGTACAATAGTAAGGAAATTCCCAAATGTTTACACTTTCATTGTCATTAATGGTATGCGAGCACAACCGGGCTATGTATTTTACTGGTAAGAATTTTTCTTTAGCGTACCTTACTCAGTTCATCCACTCATGCATAGAGTTTATACTGTAGTTATGTGATAATGAAATGGCTTGGTTGATATGTAGTCATACCCTTAATGACAATAAAAGTGTAAAACTGTGGGAATTACCTTGCTTTTGTACATTTAGTGTATATGAATTTTCATCTTAACCCTATTAAGGGCATAGGATTTCAGTATACTGGCCTTTATCATAGAATGTCACTTCTTTTGTAAAGGCTATGCCTCAAGAAATGGTAATTTTAAAGTTTTTTTACAATTTTCTGGTAAACTAAGGTATATGGTAAACTGAAATTAAAATGCAATCAACTAGACCCTAGAACCTCTATCTCTGCCAAGAATCAGCTGAAGCCATCAAATAGTTGACGAGATACAGGGTTGCACACACGTACGTAAGTACACATGGATAACACAAAATAACTCCTGACCTTTCTGGATCTCTGGGTTGGCTTGACTAATGATGCTGAAATTTTACACACTTATAGAACCTATCAAACTTAAAGTTTCTGCAAAGTTTTAAATAATTTGGTTATTTTCTTTTCAGTTATGACTGATCAAAGAAATGAGATTTCTAGCATAGGTAGTGTTTGAAGTCTATTAAGGGATAGGGCGCTATCGCGCGTCCCTTGATATATATATATATATATATATATATATATATATATATATGTATACATACATAGAGAGAGAGAGAGAGAGAGAGTTAGGAATATATATTTATGCCAATTAAGCTACACAGAGGTTCTTGCGGGTCATTCTCGATGAGTATCATCAGGCTAAAATTCATTAAAATGCATATAGTTAATTTTGCCGGCTGTTTTTATATACACGACTAGCTAGTTAACCAATCATATACGTTGTTGTTCTCTTAGGCAATCGTTTGGGCTTCTCAAGAACAAAGGTCCGGTTAGTTTTACTTCCTATTTCGTAATATATTGCTCTGTTTTCTATAGCACCGACTCATATTCCCTTTTTATTTAATGAGTGTGATTTCCTTGAAATTAGATGCTTAACTATAACAAGAACACATTCGATGATGAAAATATGAACTGGCTTCATCTGACCGATAAAATGATTCCTACATAGTAACATCTTCTTTTGAGGAATTGGTAATATATATATATATATATATATATATATATATATATATATTTCATTATTACAACTTTTAATATTCATCTTTTAACTTGCATTCCTCTATCCCGTATATTGGGGATATTTTTTTCATAATAGGTCATTTTTAAAAGATATAAATGATATTTTTATTTTCGTTCGTATATATATATATATATATATATATATATATATATATATATATATATAGAGAGAGAGAGAGAGAGAGAGAGAGAGATATTAAGTCTAGTTAAGAATATATCCTCTTTCTCTCACTCCGTGGCATTTTGAAAAAAATACCTTTATATGTATAATCTTATGTGCCCATAGGGCTTTTCATTTTCTTTGTGGTTAATTTTGTCTCTCTAGTTGTGTTGTTGTAATTGTTCATACAGAAGTAGTTTAATATTAATGTTTGGTGTGTTTTCGCATTTCTTTTGTTGTTATTTGGCGTTTATACTTCATACTGAATATTGGTCTTCTCTCATTATTATACCACTTACAATATATTATTATAATCACCATCTAATGGTGAATTATCATCATCATCATTATTATTATTATTATTATAATTATTATTATTATTATTATTATTATTATTATTATTATTATTATTATTAATATTATTATTATTATTATTATCATTTACTCACTAGGAGTTATCACACTGGTCATCGTCAGTGATCGCCCACTGCCGACAATCTGTGGTATTCCCTGGAGTCTGAGTGACAACAAGTCTCCTCAGACTTCCAGTATGCTCCACCTCTTTTCGTTCATCACCGCTGATGACCTTGCGGTAATCGCAACAGCCACCTACCAACGATTTCCCGCTGATAAGGGCCATTGGTCCCCTCTGGAGCCCGAGTGGAAACAAGCCTTCCCAAGGTCTCAGAGCTGTCCGCGCTCTTCCAGTGGAGGTCTGGTTTTGCGCTTTCCCTCCTCGACCCTCTGCCCATAATTTTCGTGGCGTCAGCCTATGCGTGCGCCTATTATTATTATTATTATTATTATTATTATTATTATTATTATTATTATTATTATTATTATTATTATTATTATTATTATCATTTTTATTATTATAATTCATGTTATCATTATACTTATTATTAGTATGATTATATTCATTATTACTTTTTTATTATTCTTATAATTGTTATTAGTTGTATGATTTTTATTATTATTTTTTTATTATTAATATTATAATATTATCATTATTATACTTTTTATTATAATTATTGTATTCTTCGTTATCATTATTATCATTATTATTATTATTATTATTATTATTATTATTATTATTACTATCATTATTATTATTATTATTATTTTATTATTATTATTATTATTATTATTACATTTATGGACTATTAGTTCTACGATTACTATTATCATAAAATTACTCCCTAATATTTAATTTAAGTGTATTCTCATGTGTGTGTATGTGTATGCTCAATAAAATAAAATAATAGTAAAAGAAAAGTTTAGATAAGAGAAGTAAAAAAAAAAAAAATTAATAAAAAAATGTAAAAAAGAAATTATAGTAATATAAGAATAAATTAAATATATGAATAGATCATGATAACAAAGGAAAATTAAAGAAAGAATAATAAATGTAAAATAAATAAATCTATAAATCAATTAATAGAATGAATTTATATAAATTTACTTCTTGGAGTATTATACCCTTGGAATACTCTTAAATTAACTTTAGAAGTAAAAATGAATGGATGAATGAATGAATAAATAAATAAATAAATATGTATTTAGATATTTACACTTCATGTGTGTATGTATATTTTTTTATTTATATTTTTATTTTCATTTTTTATTATTTTTTTTTATTTGTTTGTTTATTTATTTTTTATCCCTAGTTCCCCCCTTCCCCAACGTCTCTTCTTATTCCTCCCCCCTCTCTTCCCCTGTTCCAACGGTTCCCTCCTTGGCTTTGATCCATTTCATAATTCAAATCCCTTCTCAAATTTCAAATCTCATTTCTTAATATATTTTTCCATAAGTTATCTCCCTTTGAGACGCATATTACAATAATAATAGCCCACACGTGAATTTAAATTTGAATTGAATAAAGAAAAAAAAATTAATTAATGAATCATATGAAATGAATATAATAAAATTATAATAATTAGTATTTTAATAAGCAAATGTTTATAATATTTCAACTTTAGTTGATTTTGACATTCTCTGCGTTCCTACTACTTCCACTTGTCTGCTGCCGTATTTCTATGTTTTGACACCGGTTTTTCCCATTTTTTCGACCCACTCGGTCTTTTATTGTTGTCTTCTGAAAATGAAAGTGTTTTTTTTCAAAAATGTAAGATTACCCTTTGCCGAACTGTTACTTACCAGACAGTATTTACTATTTTGATATTTAATCAGTTTTTCGTGAAATTATTAATAAATCGTTTTGAGTTTCACTTTCTCTCTTCGTTTATTTCTTTTCACTGTTCCATCTTACGGCAACTACATCGCATTGCTATAGCCTCGGACGACTAATCTGCACGTATATGTATATATATATATATATATATATATATATATATATATATATATATATATATATATATATATATATATATATGTGTGTGAGTGTGTTAGTCAACATGAAGAAGATTCCTATCCGTCACTTATGAGATACTCTAGAACATATACATATTGGTATTTTTAGGCAAAGGGATAATGGATCCCCACGTAAGCTTTTGATAGGGAGTGGTGTGACATGCATCGGATTAGTGATAAGACGAAAGATTGTAAGACGGGGAAAAGTATACGTCCATCGACAAAATAACAAATTAGCATATCAGTGTTTTAAATTGCAAAATCAAAGAGATAGACACTCTCCGGTTAGTGTTATCCCGATGTGGAGGTAAGTAACAGTACCTTTAATGCGGGGAACGGCATTTCTAGACATAGTAAGGAAGTGCGACTCACACGTCTATTTTAAGAGCGATAATTAAAAGTAGGGATGTATAAATGTTACAATTAATCAGAGTGCGTTACCCATCATTATCATAAAAACTGTTCTCATTTTCTCAGGCTGTGAACGACATATGCTGCCCATGATAGACGCTTTCAATGTTCGAATATTGTACGTTTTAAATTAAGAGTTAAATTACAATTATACTCGAGCAGACACATCCGTTGTATTGGTCGAATGTCATTGATTCAATGTCAGTTTACAAATTTAAGTGTGGTTACTGCCATTGATCAGATGGACATGCATCGAGATGTCTTCCTATATATGATACCGCTTAAAGAAAAACAATCTTTCTGAATTTAACACTAAGAGTACTTCTATTTTTCCCTTTCTACGGTTGTCTTGTATATTTGAACAAGAAGGACAGAAAAAGAGAGAAATAATTATTGGCTAGGAACATTATGCTGAAGACATAACGAAGATGGACCTTATAACTTTACTATTTTAATTTTATTCATTTATTTTTAAAAATCTTTATTTATTATTATAATAGGACATACAATCTTAAATGTTTTTTTTAAAGTTGATTGTATATTATGTGGTAATAACAATGTGTCGGTGAGTGGAATGGAGGGAGATGCAGTTTAAATGTCCACGAGTAAATATTTTGGGGAAAAAGGTTTGTAAAGAATGTTAAATATCAAAGCCGTGTTTGCGAAAACATATTTTTGAGAATAAGAAAATGCATTGGACGTATTCCAAAAGATAATATAATAAAGAAGATTATTTTTTAAAAAAATAGTAGAACCTAAAACAGAAATTAGCTACATCAGATCAATGCCAAAAGCAAGATAAATATTGCATTGTTAAAAGCCATTTGTCATGTATACATGTCAGATGCAATCGAGTCATATCAATACGGGATAGACCGATTTGTTGGATTCTCAAATTGCTGAAACCTCGTCGCCAAATAAAACGCACTTAGGGGGCGTGGATACAGTAACCCCACCATACCGTTGGGGCATTTGAGATTGTCACAATGTTATCATTAAATAACAATTTGCAATTGATATCGGGAGTTCCATGACAGTCGGGCCTTGGAGAAAAATCAACCATCATATTCCTCTGTGTGCATTTTACTTCTACCAGACTCGCCATCCTAAACCTCAACAGCAATAAAGATACATGTCTATATTTTATAAGGTCAATGTTTTGGCATTCCTTTTAAGTCAGCCATAATACAACATAACTGGGCGCCACTTTAACATTCAGGATGTTACAGTGAATTAATTACCCTGCAATCATCTGTATGAACTGAAAACCGGGGTCTTCAAATAATAAATCTACCGAGAATCAATTATACTAACCAATCGACTTACAATAAAAATAATTCATAAGTCTAAACGACAGGATATTATATGAGAAATACCAAACCTATAAACCCGCCCGAAACCTTTTTAATTTTTATCAATATTAATGCTGTATATACGTATACCATTACACTCCCCTCCCTGGGGTATACATCGTACATATCACCCTACAAACGCGAAACTAACTTATACTTACACCTACATAATCCCTTCCTATCACAATTAACATACATTAATAGAGTTCTCATCATAGCCAATGTTATAATATTTTAAACATTTTAAGTATATTAAATATATTGAATTTACTTAATCTTACTAGTTAAATACCTAGAAATATATTAATCGAATGTCCTTGAATAAAAAATATATATATTCAACTAAGAGTAAAACTTAACATAACATTCGATAGGTTAATAGACGTGAATACATTAACATAATTAATCAATGTGAGACCACATATTGCGATGATAGAAATCGTAGGTAAACCCATCCACTTAAGTTGATATCACTTCAGTTTTTTTTCTCACCGATAAGGATACACCCCTACATTAACAGCATGTCGCGACATAGCTTATAAATTACAATTATAACAACAGTTTCACACTTAAACATGAGCCAACATCCCGAAAAATAAAACTAAATATAAATATAAGACGTTAACCATTTAATAATCCAGATTCGAACTTACTTGCACACTAATGAATGACACCACCCATCATCTAAATATGAATACACTATAACATCAGGAAGACATGCATCATGTATTGTCAACATTAACTGTTTTTAAATAATGCATTAATATATATATATATATATATATATATATGTATATATATATATACAAATACATATATATATGTATGCATATATATATATATATATATATATATATATATATATATATATATATATATATACATGTATCAGGGCATGTAAATATAAATCACAGGAGAGTACAGTAATCTGCCAATTTTTTGTCGCTTACAAAGATAACAATAACGTTATAAGACTAGTAAATATTTCGTCTTGAACCGTTATTTCACGTTAAAAATTGTATTATATTATCCTAGAATAAATATATAATTTAATGGGAATTAAAAAGAAATTTAAACTCACAGAATTTTGCTTAAAATTCTCAAATAGGGACTTGAGCCCTCTAAAGCTATGTAAATACTCCGACGAAACTAAAATTTTTAGACATTTAATTAATGCATAACTAATAACAATTGCTAAAATACTACACTAATCAGACGTTTCTGAATGTTATTGATTGGCGTCTATCCAATTTAACAATTTGTGTATTACAGTAAAGCAAATTAAGTATACACAATGCTACAACTCATAACGTCTCTTAGTGGTGTTTCGAAATTAATAATGATCAGCGAATTAGTTAACGAGTGGCTTCCCTACATAAACATATACACATACTTAAACTCGTATATACCATATATATAAAAAGTCAGTTTATTAAAGTTTGACATTTATACGTTTGTTTGTTTATAAAAAAAAAAGTTTACTTCAAATTTATCTTACTAATTTTTTATACTAACACATATTTATATTTAAGTTTAGAGAATACAGTATTGCTATGCATAGGTAGCAGATCGGTGAGATTTATATAACCTTTAAAATGGTTTTGTAAAATAATAAATAAACTATTTACTTACATGCAGACTATTCGTAAATTATATAGAAATCAGTACATGAAAATACTTAAACTGAAGCATTAACAGTAAGACAGCAGAAATATTGGGTATTTCGAAACTCATGATGGACATTTTTTTTTAATTAAATAGTATATTAAATGTTTTACTCAATTGTGCTTTCATCTTAATTTTTCTTTCGAAAATGTGTTTACATAATATATATATATATATATATATATATATATATATATATATATATATATATATAAGAATAAAAATGAGGATAAAATGATCCGACATGATAGGAAATGAAAAAGGAACGCCCAAAACTATATTATTAATGAGTTCATCAACGTTTCGTCTTTATTGTACACTTCCTGAGGATGACGAAAAATTTCAGAAAAATCATACACTTATATTTTTTTTCATTTGCTAGAATATTTTTTCGGCATGACTGTGGATGAGAATAAGCGCGAAATGTAAACCGCAATTTAGGCTAGTCCGTTATCAGCAGCAGTCTGTGCAGTTGTGGGGAAGCTAGAGTTTATCGGGTTACGGCTTGGATGTATTAGTTCACATATCTATGTTTAGCTAGAGAGGTTGCCTGAGTAAAAATATGTCAAAGCCGAGCTTGGCCGATAGTGAATGTGAAGGCGGGGGAAAACCCTAGATTTATTGTCATGCTCCAAATTAAAAACGAGAAAAAGAAAGAAAATAAACAAACCATCATAATTTTGATATGAATGTGAAAGCGTAGATAGTTTTTTACTATTTAAAAACAAAAATTATGATTAAAAAATGGAGAGAGGAGGAAGCATACCTCTTAGTTTATTTATTCAAGTGTAAATGTATTAATTTATTCCTATTCATTGTATTAGTTTATCTGTCTCATAAATTAATCAATAACGTTTTTGCAATGTGCGAAAATATGTGCAAAAGTAAATTACAAATGATACAACTCGTTAATTTGTTTATGTATGAATTTGCTTATTTATATTTAGTTTGTTGTTCAATAATTATTAAAAGTGTTTATGAGTATACAACTATATGTATATGTAATATGTAAATATAAGTACAACATAAGGAAATCATAGTTATAGTGTCTTAAATTAAGGGTAAATGTATTTATTCCTATTTATTAATTCATATATTTATTTATACTAAAGTGTATCATTGATTAACCAACTATAATTAATATAATTATGAGCAAAACATGGGTATGCATGTGCAATATGTATACATAAGTGTAAGCAGAGATGGAAATAACATCTAGTTAATTTATTTATAGGTGAGTGTGTTTATTTAGCTCAATGTTTTAGTTATATGTGTATTTATTAATACATGTTGTATAGCATGTTTATGGAGGTGCTCATGTTATTTTTCTTTCACGATGATGAGTTTGCTAATTAGCGAGGATAAAAGATAGAAACCATTTCATTGTTTAATGGTGTCGGAGTTTGTGATAAGGCTACCTTAAGATATATGTGTCGACATTTATTTGATATGAATTGAATGATTTAAGCCTGTTCAAAATTGAATGAGGTGTCGTGTTGTGCAACGTGGTAGAAAAGCGCGTTAAGGGAATTGCTATTTTTAATGTATCGATTCTGTTCACTAAGCCCTCTTTTCATTTCCCGTTGAGTTTCTCCTTTGAATATTTGATGACAATTATTAAATAGGATGGAGTATGAGTATATACCGCTGAGGTATATACTCATACTGCAGTATATACAACTGTTTCACTGACATATGAATGAACAACAAAGCCAGGCAGGTCTTAATAGGAACACCACCATAATTGGAGCTAAACTTCTATTGGTGCACTTACGTGTTCTTTTCTGGGTAGATGGTGTTCACCAATGATTGGCCAAATATATATATATATATATATATATATATATATATATATATATATATATATATATATATATATATATAAGAAAAAGAAGAAGAAGTAGTATGTGTGTCATACCACGTGAAACTCGGGACAATCTCGCACTCACACACTTGCGTAATGATACTCTGTACGTACCAGTCAGTAACATCTATACTTTAAACACCTAATACCTCATTACCTCTGCCTTACCGTGGATATGTAAAAAGGATAAAACCTCCCGAATAAATACAAATATAATTTAGTTACTAGAAACAGTCGACTCTCAACCTTCTATCACCTAATCAAGACACACACAACAAACGCAAGTACACAAATTCGACCTATAATATTCACTATTGTTGAGCCTATATACAAAATATTATGGCTTCTATCACAACTACCTAAATCCCTACTCTCTACCTTTCCCGGGCACGTCAATAGTGCTGATGAGGTTAATCTTTAACAACAACAGTACAGACAAAACCGATACGCTTTCAGCCATTATACTTCATCCTAACATCCAGCGGTCGATTT
Organism: Sepiola atlantica; assembly: GCA_963556195.1. Classification (NCBI taxonomy): domain Eukaryota; kingdom Metazoa; phylum Mollusca; class Cephalopoda; order Sepiida; family Sepiolidae; genus Sepiola; species Sepiola atlantica. The sequence continues at coordinate 23,496,160 of OY744530.1, forward strand.
AATTACTGACCGCATCTCTTCCAACGACCTTTACTGCCACTGATATTCACGAATTATTATAAATAATCGATGACAGTACATACTTCACCTACAGACAACATACTTACAGACAAATAGCAGAACTTCCAATGGGATCCAGTCTCAGGATTACTTGTCATCTCGTACAAGGACAGATTGGAACGTCAAGCGCTTAACAGCTGCTGCTCAGCTATATTCCTGTTGAGATACATCGAGGACATTCTGCTCCTGACATGTTCATGTGAGGAAGCTGAACATATCTAAATTGTATTTTCTAATGCAGCCCCATATATACAGGACACGTTTTAGCAAACTGATGCCTCAGGATCCCTATCACTTCTAGACTTTAACCTTAAGATCTCTGCTAATGGATCTCTTATAACCAAATTTTACAGGAAGGCAGCTAGCAGAAATATAGGTGTCCATTAAAAGTCGGCCCTTCCTCTAAGAGTAAAAATAGGATATGCGACCAATGAAATAGCACGCATCCAGGACAAGTGTAGTGTTTTAGCAGCCAACATCGCCTTCGCTAGGCAATCCCATCATGTACTGAATTTGAATGGATACCCCAGCACAACCATCAGGCACCGGTAACCCCCTAAAAAAGATGAGACGCATGGAATTCAACACCTCTTTGTCTTTAAACTGCCTCATCTTAGTGATAAAATAACAACATCAACCCGCAAGGCCATTAGAAGAGAGGGCTTGAATATACATCTTGCACATTCAGGGTCATCACATAGGTAGAGCTAGATACACGCAAACACCAGTATAACCCAACACCGTGCACCATAGCTAACTGTCCAATGAATACCAAGGACAGTTCTCCCCACATATATACGGGGTACAGATGAGAATCAGCCATACACAACAACTTTTACGTTAGTAGTACTATATGACCTCTACACAGCAGCATTAAGGAACATACACAAACACAAGCATCATCATTTTTCAAGCATTTTCACACATGCAAAAACACTAACAGACTTATCAAAGTTAACATCTTGGCCACAGAGAAGGACATTGGAAATCTTCGAATTAAAGAAGCTCCATTCGTCTCTAGGTTACGCCCTGAACTTAATATTAGGCGTTAACTTTGTTCTTCGTTTATATATATATATATATATATGTATATATATATATATATATATATATATATATATATATATTATATAATATATCGTATTAAAACTCTGCCCACACACATCCCATTAATACAATTCTAAACAAATTTGAATCAGTTTAAAAGATATAGATCATACACTCATTAATAGAACAACCCACTTCGTATATGGATTTACAATTATTCCATCCGCCAAAAATGAAACTTTGTAATGTGTATTATATAAATAGACAAGCAAACAAGACCGATGTTGGTTGTGATGTAATAGAGACTACTATGCCTATATTCATTGCACGTATTGCAACATATCAATTCAATTTTCTTAATCACACCTGTGTAGCACCCTATAATAGTCGGAAGATACTGAAATGTTTGAAAACCATGAAAATTAGTGTCTTATATGTATGGGGTAATCATTATTGAATTCAGATAAACGTATTTGAAGTGTTACGCGTGTTCTTGTTCTAGAACGCATTCATTGTAGTCAACTTAGACGGTTATGCAATTTAGCAGCTATTAAAGATTCTGGGCGGCTTCCATCGTTTTCCTCGGATACTTTTTACATATGACTTCAGTTTTAATTAGGTTCTGCCGTAATTTAGAATTTCGGAAACTACTTTCATTATCTTCCCCGAAATATTCTTACATAAGTTTCCTTAGTTATTATGTAGATGTTATATTCTATCATTTATTATTTAAGGAAACCCACACTCATACACATGCAATTGTACATATCTAAATGAATACAATAGAAAGTAGTTTTTATTGATCATTCCTATATTATAATCAAAACGGGTTTCTGTTTTTAAATCGATAATAGCAGATACAATCTTAATATTCTGTATATATAGTGGTTATAAAAGATCAAGAGAGAATAGTTTACTTGCGTAATAAGCATAACTATTTTAAACCATTCATAATTAATTAACGGTTAGTATTATTAATTTGGAATTGCATTGGTGTATGTTTCTATCTATGTGCAATATGTATGCCTATATGAACAGTAATTAAGTAAAGTTATTTATAAATACATCGGAAAAATAACAAAAATACCATGAGCTCGTTGACGACCTTACCAAAGTGTGTGGCTTGCCACGAGCGATGCAGAACCGATAATATAAAGGGAGAGTGAGAGGGGTTGTTTGGTTGTTTCGCTCGCTGTCTCTGCACCGTTTCTCTCGCCCTCTTTTTACAGTTTTGTACATTTTCCGTGAAAAATAAATAAATACTGTTTGAATATTCATTAAGTTGATACCATATTTATAAATGCTAACAAAAGTTTAGTAGCACTGTGGTCTGTCCACACTACGAAAAAAAATATTTTGGAATTAATGTATATTGATATTTTCTGCGAAATATCCCCCCTTTCAAAAAAATTATTTTTCTTTTGTAACTTAATGGAAGGAAGAACAGAAAAGAAATAAACAACTAGAATATAAGGCGTTGAAAATTTTCGAATGTAAATCCAAATTTCAAGCCCGTTTTAGGTCAGTTTCTAGTTTACTATTTTGTTATGGCAGTTAAATCCGCTGCGTTTTCTTTTAGGGGGCTGCTACATTTTTAGGAGATTAAGCGTGGTTTTATTACCTTATAAGTTAATGATGATATTTTAAAAGCCTTTAAAAATGCAATGGCCCGGAAAGGTGGGAATATTTTACGTCACATTGATATATAACTGATTCCTCACTCTATATTCTGAAATAATATTTTTTTTCATCGTTTTCTACAGTTTTTACACGAAATCGCCTAAAAATGTCATTTTTCGGGGTTGTGGGGTATTAATGGAGGGTGTTAATCTGTAAATTTACACATACTTATTTTTGTTTAATCCATTACGTTTTTTACTATACGACGCTTTTTAATTTTTATTTTAAGCAACTGATTTTAGTTGTTGTTACCTTTCCGGCGAAAATTAAATAACTGTAACATGACCTAACTCATTAAATATCTTATTTCATGGTATAAATCAAAAATATTAAACATTTTGGAAATTATTGTAGATTACACCCAACTCTTTGATAAAATGACATTCTACTTTTTCAGCCTATAACGTATTAATACCCTGTCACACCTTTCAGAAAGAGAAACAACAAACACTATTTTAAAATTTAGAGTAGGGTTTAGCATATACATTTAACGTAAAATAATATTCTATATTCGTGCCATTCAAGGTTTTATTAAAGTTTACCATTTTCTTCCATTGGAGATAAATTATGTCAGATATTTGTTGGGGGGGGGGCATTTCTGTGGTGTGTGTGTGTGTGTACATGTGTGTAAAAGTATTTATTTTTTTACAAACTCCATCAGAAAAAGAATACGCCGAGATGAGAATAGAGAGAAGGAAAAGTTGTGTGAAATGATTTGAAAAAGGAGTGAAAAGGCAAAGTTTTGTGAAACGATTCGAGAAAATGAGAAAAAATGAAATCAAGGAAAACACACAGAAATTAAGAGAAAAGGAATGAGAAAAGTTATATTCTTTGTACTCTGTGGTGAAATTAGAGGTCGAAATGAATTGTGAACGAAATACAAGAATTGGAATTTTATATTTCATTTTATTCATTCCGAAGTATGGTCGCGTGGTCTGAGAGTTTAATCTTCATTTAAAAAAGGGTTTTGTTGTCTTACAATACTGATTATTCTAATTAACATTTAAACTAAACCTTATTTAGTTGAAACCTATTAATTGTTTGAAAATGAGTTTCGATATTGATTTATAGCTTATTCATTGAATAACGAAATATTTATATTCTAAAATAACTTTGTAGTTTGAGCAACGTTTCGTGTATAGTTCGTATCGAAAAAAGGGTGTTTTGTCAATGATTTATGTTCATGGATTCTTCATATCTGTATATATTTTATCAAAGTTTCCTTGCATTCAACAATGTAATTTTTGTCATATTCTATATCAGATTTTAACGAATACTCAACAATATGTCGGCAATGAGTTCACTACTCTAATATGCTGAAACTAATAATGAGGCACTTCACGGGGAAAAGAGCACCAAACCTGCAACATTTGCATTCAATTTCCATCTTATAACTGCATTTACCTGTCTAAAATGATCCCAACTAACAACTAACATGAACTAACAACTAATAATAACACCATAATAATCAGTTCAACTAAATCAGCTACTAATGAATTCACTACATACTCCACTAGACTAAACTACCTGAATACACCTCAACTGAAGTGGTGATATAGAACTCCCCCCACTTATATTAACTATTGACTGAACCTGTGTTCGTCTCCCTATATGTGTGTTGGCCCTGTCAACGCTCGCACTATATTTTAAGACTTCTGTTAAAAGCTTCCCAAGTTCAGTGCATTGTGTTATTTGATAAACACTAATTTCACCCGGTTAACATCAAACGAGCACGTCTATATCAATTTTACCAATTTTTTTTGGAGTTCTTTTGCCTTTTAAATTCCGAAAATGTAAATTGTGAACGATGAATACAGTTCTGAATGGTTTAATTCTTTCTATTAATTATGTAATTATTTTATGTTGTTATTGTTGTGGACTCATTTAGGGGTACCAACAATGAAATAAAAGAATTGTATTGTAACAGAGAAATTATACACAAGTTAGTGTTGGCAGTGCTAGTGCCTACATGTTTCTCCAAATGTGCTCCCTGCAAAACCGGTATTTATGGTAGTTGGTTCCTACCATTTAGTTATTATTAAAGGGTAGGTAGGTCACCCAGAACATCCCCTTCCGAAACTCATTCCCCCGGAATCTCAAGGTATATCCTTTTTCCAAGGATTCACCTCGAAACTCCCTGGTAATTTACGTTTTGTTGATGAACGTCTCTGTTATGGATGCGTGTTTGGTGTTGGCAGATCAAATGCGTCGTATAGATCTTCCATGATGGTCTCACTCTGATCCGATGGGCCTTCCCCTGGGTCATCCGACATGCGACGACGCATTTGGTTAATGCGTGTTTTACAGGTGCCTCTTGGACCCTCTACAATGTACACCATCCGCCCCAATCTTTTTGTACCTTTCCCACTTCCCACACGGTTTGGTTTCCATGGTGTTCCTGGAGGAACACCTTCTCTCTATCCTCGTTACTCTTCTTTGTGTCCGTAATGTTGGTCGATTTCACCTGTTTTGGTAAAAGTTTATCGAATACCGACTTTATTTTTCTTCCACACATTACTTCCGCCGGTGGTACATGGGCTGGTGTGTTCTCGTTGGGTGTAATTCAAAACACTTGAAGGAACTGCTGGAGGTTCTTTTTCTCTCGGCGTGCCCGTCGATTTTTTCAACGCTCTCCTCAAGGTATCAACACATTTTTCTGCCTGTCCGTTTGACCTCGGATGGTAAGTCGGAGTGGTGATATGTTTAATTTGAAAGTCTTCACACAATTCTTTGAACTCTCGTAAAGTAGATGGTGTACCGTTGTCCGATACAACAATGTCCACCACTCCGAATCGGGCAAACAGTTCATGCAACGCGCATATCGTGACATCCGTTGTTGGGTTTTTAAATCTAACAACTTCTGGCAATTTTGAGTAGCTGTCGACTATAATTAAATAGTAGAAGCCTTCCAATGGCCCCGCAAAATCTATGTGAATCCAGGACTATGGTTGCTCTGCCTTTGGCCATGGGCAGTACTGAATAGGTGGTGCTTTCGCTGCCGACGCGAAGCCCGCACAGGCCGGCACCTTCGTCTCCATGTTTTTCCAATACACATAAGATCTCATTAGTCCTTTCATGCGTGTCGCTCCGGGATTCCCTCTTATGGAAATCCTTCAGGATTTTTTTTTTAGCGTAGCTGGGATTACTACTCGCTCCCGGTATAATAATGTGTCGCAACAGACTGAAAAAGCTTCTGCCGTTTGCTCATAGTCTGTTTGTAATTTATTTTTAATTTCGATGATAAAATTATCTTCTCTTGCCTCTTTTTGTATATCGCCAAGTGTGACTGGCGGCTCTTTAATTGTGTTACACAGTACTTTACTATAGTAATATTCAGAACGAAGGGATGCTATAACTGTATCCTCGAGCGGTTCCGTGTACTTTGGGATTAGCCGCAATAAACCATCTGCGTGTCCTAGTTATTTTGACGGTAAAAATTCCATCTCAAAGTGATAATTTAACAGAAGTATACCCTATCTCTGTAGGCGGTTTGCTGTGTAGGTTGGCAAGCTTTTTTTTGATCCAAAGATTGTGATAAGTGGCTTATGGTCTGTTTGTAGGATAAAATAACGGCCGTGTAGATACCAGTGAAATTTGGTCATAACGAACACAAACCCAACGCTTCTTTTTCAATCTGAGAGTATTTTTCTCTGTAGGAAGTAAAGGTCTTGAAGCGTGCGCGATGGGTTTCATCGAGCCATCCGGCATTTTATGCAAAATGCACGCCCCAATGCCGTAGGAGCTGCCGTCACTTGGGCAATTAATTGAACAAATTATTTGTATTTTTGTTCGCATCTTGAACTTTTTTTTCAATAAGCCCGTTTGCCCTTCAGTGTAGGCTCAAAATGCAAAATAGCAAGTAATGGCTATATAAAAAGTGACTAGTTATTAAAGAAAGTAACTTGGTTTTACTTGTCAGTTTTTTTTCCGACTATACGATTTTACAGTGACAAGTATTTTCGCAAAATACGTTTGACTATATCAGACACGAAAAAAGTTTTTTGTAGTATGGAGTTTTTTTTTTCAAACCTTTCTGTTTTATAAGCACATGGTATTCCAATTGCATTTGTTGCACGTGGTAATATCCTGTATTGAAATACGACGAACACAAACAGTAAAATCTGTCTTAGTTTTTTATTTTTTATTCCAGTAATTATTTAAACTGGTTATTTCCTGTAAGGCAGACTCGTCCCAAAATTGAATGTATTCAATGTTTCCAATATCTTCCCGAAAATTGTAAAGCACAAGGTTTTTTTGTTTTTTTCCAACGGGTAGAATTTTTTTTTCGAAGGTTGACCGTGTTGTAGACACTGGTTTATCACTCACAGGTAGCAAGGTCCAAGGTGTTTCCAACGAAGTCCTTTACGAATCACTCGCCGCTAGTTGTTGTGGACCCTTTTTAAGGGTACCAACAATGAAATAAAAGAACAACAGGTTTAGATATAATAATAACGAATTGTATTGAACAGAGAAATGATACACATATCAGTGTTGGCAGGGCTAGTGCCTAAATGTGCCTCCAAATGTTTCTCCGGCAAAACTGGTATTTATGGTAGCCGGTTGCTACCATTTAGTTATCATTAAAGTTATGTGGTAAGATTCGAAAATAAATGTTTTATATTGTTATAAATTAAACGTGGGCGTATTGTTTGGCTCTAAAAATAAAATACCATTTCAATTCATATGGCATTCTCTAATATATTTAGATAATTGTGTTAGGCTATCGTTGAAAACTTCATGCAGTATATTTTCCCATATGGCGTAACGTTATCCATATATCAAGTTTAAATTGTACACTTCAGTTGCATCTTTTACCATTCGTATACATATACCTAACCTATCTGAGAGTAAACATGTTCCTCCTTTTTTGACGAATCTAGGATAAAAACAATGATTACATATTTATCACATAATACATAATTAAATATATTCTAGCTTTACAAATCCCATTTTGGAATTCGGGAGAACAATCATTTCACATACGTTCCTGGAAAGTTTATGGTGTTATTATGTGCGTAAATAATTAACTCAGTATTATATCTAGCCGATCAGTATGTTTATAATATATTGAAAAAAGATTGAAACAGTTAAAATCAATATCATTATTACTATAATCAATTTACGTATTATGTTAAATTATCATGTAGGCTAATACAATGTTGCATTTCCATCAGATGAAACCATGAAGAAAAAAGCATTTATAAAATTAATATCACGCTTACCATTGAATATTGACTAAGCATTGATTATTGCGATGAGGTGTAGGTCTTCCTAAAATGTATCTACGAAAAGTTCAAAGCCAATTAATTAAATTTCAATTAAAATGATACAAATTCAATGGCTATTTTTTTTACATCAAGGTTGCATTTGAATGGGAAAAGCGTTAAACGCAGTAAGACATATGTATTTAATTGAACGATATATAAAAAGAGCACACAACGAAAAGACACGCACATCATTCCTGTTGATGGGAATTTTTGCAAACAGCTGCTTTCTAAAAAATTCAATGAAACTGTTTATCATCTTTACAACAATGTCGGTGAATAAATCTATTTTCCAATAGACTATTAGTGATGGGGTGCAAACTTCCGTTGGGAAAACAGACAGATGAAATAAATCGAAGAAGATGAATGAGACAAGAAAAAAAAACAGGGAATTATGGTGAACGATGTTTGAAAAGAAAAATATGTAAGACGTACGAAGGTAAGGAGCAATACGATTTGTGCATAAGGAATTTTTATATAAATCAGACTAGAAATAATCGTTGCACACAGTAGAGCGCATACACCCACCAGGGTCAAAACAACTCATGTAATGCAATGCATTCAACCATAAACTGTATGAAATGATAGAATAATATCGATTTACACTATGTATAAATGCATGAAAATGATCTAACTAAGCAGTTTTCGACATAAGCCATCTATCATTGTTCGTTCGTGTTTGTTACTTCAATTAGAAACAGCAACCTAATAATCTATTTAGAAAGCTACGCGTAATATAGTACAACACCATTAAAATAACTACTTTAATATAGTTATTTATAATATAAAGGGAAATACATAGATTACACTGGTTGAAGATAAACACCGACATCGAGACGGTTTAGCATACTGTATGGTGCTCCTCTATAAAAATTGTGTACGACTGTCCATGGTTGTCTTGTTGAAAGCAAACAGGTGGTGGTCTCTACGAAGTATTTGAGGATGTTCGAATCTCAAAAATGTTAATGTATGTGTCTGTATTCTATTAGAGCTTGACTATTAGAGTACCGCGAATAATTAAATTTTTTCATACTGGAGTTTTGTTTACTTTTTTCAAGCCACTACAGCAAAGTACATAAGACGAACTTAAACTTCCCGAGCCAACCTCGTAAAGTGTTTTACATTCGGACACCCAAAATAAAAGAATCGATTCAGCTTTCTTTTCACTCATGGTCTTGTTATTGTTGTTTTTCTAGCTTGCTTTATTATTATTAAAAAAACCGCACACGTGCATTCTTGAGAATTTTATAGACCAGGAAATGAAGTGTGACAGAACCATGTTGCTGTATGTCACTTCTTAATCAGTGGTTACACTTTAATATTATAACGATTAGATCAAATATAAAGCAATTCTTAAGAAATATTTAACTTGGAAAGAAGTGACGCTTAAGAACCTTTAAAGGAACATAAAATGAATTCTCAAACTGTACAGATTTTCAAAAAATGATTATGTATTTATTTGTAAATTATCATAATTATGAATGATAAACAGTTTCGAGAATACGAATATATATAATTTTGATGGAGCTGTTATTACACGTGCAAATATTAATCAAGTTAGTAACACAAAACCATGGTCACTTGCAATATAGATCCGACATCTTGCTGGCCAACTGTTCACCCAGGCTGGACACTATAAATGTGTCTACTCTCAGAGTAGCCACTCACGCTTGTAGTGGCTATATGCGTTGGTGCACATGAACACAAGCAAACAAAAAGTAAATAAATGAGAAAGATAGACATTAAAGAAAACAAAGGATTGCAAATCCATATTATTTAAACAAATTCTGGTAGATCTTTTCTTAAGGAAATAGGTTTTCCTGTTTATTCCAATTACAAGAGTTATCAAATGTATACATCGGTATATCTATCAATCTACATAAACCTAAGAATAAAAAATAGTTAATTTTATCTAACACGATCCTGCTTTGTAATTCCATAAAAAACTAGAAAGTGTGTCATTTAATAACTAAAATCCCAAAGTCCAAAAATAATTGTTTTCTAACTCCAAATAATGTTGTTTCTTTAAAAGCACGATGCACATGTGGTTAGTGGGTACGAATACACTCCCAAGCACGACACTAAACCTTCTTCAAAACATCGATTGGTGAACCAACCCATCGTTATCACTCCGAAATATATAATTTCCCACACATTCCTTTTATATGTTCTAGTACTTATACTGTCTAGACTAATTAATAGTTCTATAGCATATACTAAACATGTCTTCGACTTTGGCTCAGATATTAAATTACAGTGTACATGTTACTATACATTAGAATGAAACAACAAAGCATGTAAGTGCACATGTAACGTCAGTAAAACTAGCAATTCTAAAAGCGTGAGAATGTTGTAACGTCATGATTTCTTTCTGTTGTAGGTAATTCTATTTTACGTTGGGGTCTGATATAACTCAACAACGCAAAACACAGACTATGCCTAATTTTAAATGTAAGAAATGATAGGATATTTTCAAAAGTGATATATCTGGAAATCAGAGAAGGAAAACATCTTGCTCCAATTTCGTTTTAGTAGACGTGAATAACACGTTCGTTTTTAGAAGGTTTAAATAAATGTGGGAAGGAATGTCAGCATTCTGAACATCATTAGTGACTTTGATGAAGCCAGCGTTGTGCCATCACTAATATCAGTCAATATTAATGCCATATTGACCGACGCGTAAGCTACATCTGAAATGTTTGCAAACTAAGAGAAATAAACATATAATCATCAAATAAAATGTTACATTTTCTTTTTTTTATAGATTTTAAATCATGACTTAGAGGAAACTAAATGGTGATGTATATAAAGAACGGAGATGGACACCAAATTCTTTGAAGAAAGTGGTGTCTATTGAAGAGATTATGGGAAATATATCAATGAAAATAACATTGATGCGGCGACGTTTTTTATCTGATCAAAGTTGTAACTTACTGTCCGATATATATTTCGAACATGCGTAACATCCACTCTAATTTATATCTGTATTTGCGTTGAAAATAGTCAGCTTTGACTGTATACTCTCTCTTACATTCCCCTATTACACCTTTATACCTATATATATATACATATATATATATGTATATATATATATATATTTATATATATATATATATATATATATAACAAAAATAAATATATTTTGTTAAGTATACATTTGTGTTGAACAAACTGTAGACGTAATATATGTGCCATACTAACATTTCTTATTTTTCTTTATTCATTTATCAACATAATTGCTATATCACGTATATTGAGCTTGTAATTCTTCACGATTGATTCAAATTTTAAAAGTATAGGTGACAATTTGAGAACACCAGGTGTAGTATGTGTCCTAGAGAGGATATGTCCACTTCTAGGTTTTATCAGGCCCTACAGAAAAGTCAGGGCAAATAGTGTATCCGTCTGACTTCCTGAGGACGTTCCCGGACGTTATGAGAAATACAATAACACCAACAATATATATATATATATATATATATATATATATATATATATATATATATATATATATATATATATATATATATATATATACATATAATATACTGGATAGAGCATTAATAGCAATAGATAAAGTGAAAGCATAAAATAAGGTGCGAATCACATTTTATTACAGTTCAATGTTCAGGTAAAGTTCTTTAAAGTCCGTAACTCATGAGTTTTCAAAGAAAATCTTCTCCTCAGAAGACTATTACCGAAATAACATTACTGCAGGTAATACAAATTAAACTTTGAAAGTATATTAAAAAATACATATAAACATACATAAAGGTATATCAGACATCACATTTATCGGCCCTAAACATACCTTTTTGTAAACCTATACAGTTCATCTACGTCACCAAGTTTAAAATAGCTCCAGGCAAGATATCAAAGAGGTTTACTATTACTATATATATATATATATATATATATATATATATATATATATATTAATTGAATGATATGATAAAATGAGAAATTTATCAGATGTTATTAAAGTTCAAAGAACAAGGAGTGATATTGCGTCATTAACTCATCAGTTAAGGCGCAGTATCACTTTTTATTTTAACCTGATAGTCTACTAGTTAAACATATTATTTATCTCTTAAAAGTATTATCTTACTATTTGTCTCTCTCTCTCTCTACCTATATATATATATATATATATATATATATATATATATATATATATGTATATATATATGTATATATACACATTCTTATATATATATATATATATATATATATATATATATATATATATATATATATATATATATATATATATATATATGAAAAGTGCAAATGCATAACGCGACGTCTAACAATAAAATGCGAATAAATTACATCTTAACTTGAACGTGTGTTTTAGTTAAAAGCAAAAATAAATCATGCCGTTGCTATTATGTATAACATATTTTTGCTTGGTGTCTGGCTTTTATATGCAACACTATTTTACGTTATAGCGTTCTAATTTAAACAAATGAACTTCATCGCCGGTTGCATTCTAAAGTGCAAGATATACATATAAAAAATCGGGCATTTTAAACTTTGAACAACATTCATTTCACATTTGATGTGTATGATGTTCCCCGGCATACACACGTCCGTTAATAGTGTGTATAATTGTATATTCTCTCCTTTGTCTTTAACGTGCGCATGTATTTCATGATTTTAGTAACTTCCTAGCCAGTGATTTTCTGAATTATCAAAAAGTTATTTCCAAACCAGATATTAATCAGTCCGTCAAAAACGTATACATATTAACACACAAAGGTCGAAGTTCAAACCTGGTTTGTCGCAGTTTCGCGTTATTGCTCATTACTTCATTTTGATGATTTTGGTGTGCGTGTTTATCTGCATGATAATGTGGTGTGTATTTGGGCGCATCTGATAGTATCGAATCCATGCTCGATTTGATTCAAATGTTTAGATGTCTGGAAGTCGGTTACATTGGTCTAATCTTAAGCTTGTGCTAAATAAATCTGTGTTTAAAAGGTATGTGTCGCCTATTTATTCGCTATTAATACCTTTTATACAAGATGTAATAAATCACGTTGAGAATATCACTGTTAAATTGTTGTGGCTTTTTTGTTCATGAATTACGGAATATTATTAGTGAATATGTCAGTAAATATTGAGCAACAAAACACTAAGGTGTATCACAAGAACTGTTGGTTTGCTTTGCGATGTTTTGTAAATTTTCTTGGAGGCTAATACTATCTATTAGATTGGACGGTTGTCTGTAAGCATTAAAACATGTATTGTTGAGGAATTATTTCTTGGGCCTAATTGACGAATTGCTAAATCTCTTGTTAGAGTATGGGTCAGAATGGGCATATGTTGGTTATGGATAACAACTATGGGACTTTATAGCATAGTTCTATAGGAATTTGTAAACATTAATTACGTCATAGATTTTACAATGTCACAAAACGAGTTCCTAAGTGTAAAGGATAGTTTTTTGTAGATTACAAGCTTATAATTATAACATAATAGAATAGAAATACATGCCATGAATATTTATTGAAATAAGTAACAACTTTGGTGTATTACGAAGAATATAAGATATGAAGCTTATTCGATATGACTTTCAATTCAATAATATTAGCTTAGATACATCATTTGTAATGATTGTTTGTCAAAAGAAAACAATCATTAAATGCATTCACTGTAGTTACTTACTCTCTCATTGTTAGATAATGACCCTATGGGAATGGACGTATCTGTTGAAGATCGGGGTTGACTTGCGCGAATTAACACAGGGCAGTCGAGGGCAGAACAGGGCCTGTTCTCACAGTCGGAGCTGGCAGACGTGACAAGGTTACATGTGACGAGAGCCCATCTCAAGGGTCAGTCTACACCGTCGAGAGTCTCTGTGACTTCGCGGGCCTTGCGTGGGAAACAAAGGGATATGTGACGTCACTCGTTCTCGTGTGAACCGAGTTTTTAGTCAGTCTGTTTCGGAAAGCGAACTGAGAGGACGTGCGATTCACAATGTAAAGATACGGAATATTTCCCTTCAGGGAAGACAAGTGCGAGAATCCAATTCCCCCTTCTCTATGAATAGTTAAGAAAACATTAATAACTAACTACGATAAAGTAGGATTTGCTCTCTTCCTCTCTCCCGATGTAGCCCCAGTTGAAATAACCGCGCTTGTAATAAATGAATTAAATTCAAAAGCGAAGTCTGTCTTCGGAGTTCATCCTGGCTTTTATTGCAGACAACAGACGACGGCAGAGAAGAAAGAAGTAATCCACAAGACGACCACTCACTGGACGACACGACCGCCCTCTGCAAGCGAGAAAGAAATCTAAGGTATGCAACATGAGCATTGTAAGTAGCATATTTTTCCACCAAGTTTCACAAATATTTTGCTCCGTACAAGTTATAAAGGTATACACCATGTCAAACTTGCTATTAACCTACCCAGTTACTAAACCATCACAACCACCAGCGTATGAACTATTGACTATTTTTTAAACACATCTTCGGATTGATGTATCAATTTTACAACAACTCTTAACATTATTAAAGAGTTACTGTTATTAACTTTATTGTACAACAAGCGTAAAATTACTTCCCGTGTGTTGACTAAAGAACACACGAAAATTAAAGTAGTTAGATAATTCCACATTACAGATATGAATATGTAACGTAGAATTATCTCACGACTTTATTAGAAAACTAAAATATCCTTTAAATTTATTCATGGGTGATTTCTTACTTAATCGATATGATTGGGAAAAAATACAGGGAAATACAAATTCTTTAGAGAGTGTATGCGTGATGTTAATCTGACAAGCTTTTTAAAAATTCGAGTAAATATATTTCAAAACACAGGGAAACACCTCTACAGAATAATTCTAAAAAGTGAGTTATTCTCTGCTAACCTAATACTGGATTTGCTTTCAGCATAATCAGGTTACTAGAGAGCAAACTATATATATATATATATATATATATATATATATATATATATATATATATATATATATATATATATATATATTGTCATTCACACCGCCATTCCTTTGTTTGTCACTGCGCATGTCTCTGTTGTTGACAATTAGGACATTTCTCACCGCTACTTAGTTCCACGCCGACCGATAAGACCACTGGTAGATCTCGCCGCGTAATCCGATATTCAAAAAGCCAACTTGTTAAAACGGAAAAGAAGACAACAATCGATCTACAAAGGAAAACAAAAACGTAATTAAATAATTGGAGAGAAAGAGAAACGGTAATAGTGGCGTAATTAGGTTAGTATAATTGACTTGTTCGACGTTCAACGCACATTCGTCTTTCTAACGCAGACGCTGAAAGTTTGTGTTCATTTGATTTCCGACATCTTAGATTCTATTAGTTCGATGATTGGTCTAACGTCCTCACCGCTCTACAACACGTCATAGTATCTATAGCATTTGTAAATGCAATATAAACGGAGAATTTCCATTGTCCAAGGCTGCCTTAAACCAATCATTAGACTTATTTGTTATTTGCATTGCTGGAATTCCCAAATGAGGAAAAAAAGTCTACCCACACACCATTTTATTAATAAAAATAACTATATGACCTAGCTGGTAATAGTACGGATAATGTAATTATCAAACCGAAATTCGAATTCTCCAAACCAAAGCGGCGATTTATTAGAAATGTCGTTCTCTTCATTGGTAATTAGGTATGTCCGTCGGTCCGTCACGTTCAAGTAAAGATTAGAATTATCATCGATAAACGCACAGATTGAATGTGCGTATCTTATTTTAAATACGTGAAGGCATATCGCGGTGTCGACCAGTTTACCGGGTTATAGTCTTAAATGACAGCTCAGTCCATATGCCACGCTTACGTTTCCAAACGGATGTTAATGCTTAAACAATCAGATTTAACGGAATAATATTAATGCATCTGTATCCTCACACTTTAATATAGGGATCTATCTGCCAGTCGATATGCCACCCTTTAGTTTGAAATAACATCTTTGTCCATCTGGAATGCTTGATGTGGCATCGTTAAACGCCCATGTGTAATGATCGCATGTTATTTCAAATGCGTCCAGGCGTGTCTATCGGTTGTTCGGTTTAACAAGCTTAAGTTTGAAATAGCATATTCACCATTGTCCAAGCCTGTGTGTACCAAGTCATTAGACTTGCATTGCCATCAAGTAAAGTAACAAGGAAGAATCCACTCTCATAAACTTTAATTATTCAAAGAAATATGTGACCTAGCTGTTAAGAGTACAAATACTTAAATTATCAAACCGAATTGTTAATGAAAAAATGTTGACTTATTATGAAACATAGTGTAAAGTGTTTTTCGTCCCCACGCTTTCTAGGCCGTCCACTTCGTCGACAGAGTCCGCTGTTCGTCTATCTGCAATAATCTCTAGCACAAAAGACCAGAAACTCCATCTTATTTTGTCCTTTCGTGGTCAAATTTCATGAACGATGATTCTGGCAAAGGGGGAAGAATTGATGTTTTCTGTGTTGGAATCTATCTATCGAACACTTTTGTAGAATTTGGTATTTTCGGACTACTGTTCTCATCTTGGGTGTTTTTATCACAACATTTCGGCCGATGTAACATCCGAACTTCTTCAGGTGTACTTTGTCAAACTCTGGAATCTTTCTGTCGAACTCGAGAATCTGGACGGGGGTAGCATGCACTTGTTCCATCTGCTATGACTGGGTAAAAATGCTTCAGTAATTCGCAATTCTTCGTATCGCCCGCACTGAGGATTGAACCTTCAACCTTCCGATGACAGTCACTTAGAACCGAATTATACTTAGTACTATATCCACTTGCGACAGAAAGATTCCCGAGTTCGACAAAGTACATCTGAAGAAGTTCGGAGTAACATCGGCAGAAACGTTGTGATGAAAACACCCAGGAGTAGAACAGTAGTCCGAATCTACCAAATTCTACAAAAGTGTTTGATGGATAGATTCCAACTCAGAAACCGCAATGTCGGCATAGCATGTATCATTTACTGAACAGCAGAACACGCACACTTAACACACACACACACACACACACACACACACACACATATAAATATATATATATATATATATATATATATACATATATATGTATTTAAATAATCACACACATTTATATATATATACATATGTGTGTGTGTGTGAGGTGTATTAAAACACACACACATCTACACACACATTATATATATATATATGTTTATATACATATGAAGATATATATATATGTATATATATATATATATATATATATATATATATATATATATAAATATACTTTAGTTCAGCGTCATTAATAAAAGAAGCACAGTATGTTTCTTTTTTAAGAATGAAACCCTATATTTACAAAGAAAAACGCTATCCCCTCATGCATCGTAGCATTTTCATCGCATTTTTTACTGCCTTCATTTTTGTATGATCATCTTTTATTTACTTTCACGCGCTTTCACTTTTGAAACGTGGAATATTCAGACTCGCCGGCTCCTTTCATATATACACACGTTTCTATGTAAACACACGAACCTTCACAGATATTGGCTGATCAGTAAAAGAAGGTATATATTTAGATGCACGCGCACAAACAAAAAGAAACCCACGTATGTGTGTATATATATATATATATATATATATATATATATATATAGTGAGAAAGAGAGAGCACTATATATATATTTCTAACAAAGAAACCCACGTATATATATATATATATATATATATATATATATATATATATATATATATGTATAAATAGTAAGAAAGAGAGAGATAGTATATATATATATATATATATATATATATATATATATACATGTATATATAAGGAGATAGATAGATAGATAGATAGATAGATAGATAGATAGATAGATAGATAGATAGATAGACAGATAGATACATGAATGCATATATACAAACAGACTTACTGGCACTTTAAAAGACATTTGTATAAAGACACATACACAAAGATGAACATATCAATACAGTAACTCGAATATTAATATGTGCACAAACATGCATATGCACATACGCATATAACAACATACGATTACGATGCTACTAATTATGATGTTGCGATTGCATGTTTTACCCGTGATAGATATAAAATTATGAAAATAATTACAAGCACGAAAAATAATACATATACGGGTCTATTATGCCATTCTAAGAAACATGGACGGAGATAGAAATTCGAAATTTAACAGAGTAAATCGACAAAATAACATATTATAACATTATTACGCGAGTCACAGACAACGGTTTGTCTAAGAGGCTGAATAAGGGCACTTTAAACCAAAATTTATCATGAATTGAACATATGTTCGATTACTTACACGTACATATCATTGTATTATATATATATATATATATATATATATATATATATACACATATACATATATATACCACTATTAATCTGAATAAATAATATTATATTATTGTAACCTACTTACGCTAGCGTTTCGAGATTTTGCTCTCATCAGTGTAGGGATGATAATCCCGGACGGTCGCACGGTTCGAACCCCTGCAACAGAATCACACTAGAATCTGCAAGCAATCACTGTAGCCATAAGGCCGCGGGACATTAGCGTATTTAAGATGGAAATATAAGTACTACTTATTTGAAGGGCGGCATATCAAGAAAGACTGACTAAAGATTCTACGAACGTTGTCGGTATTTTTTAACTCCCCCGAAATGGGCTAATAACAACATTAATTTTAAATAAATAATATTAGATTATTTATATATATATATATATATATATATATATATATATATATATATATATATATATATATATATTTATATATATATTTATATGAACACTGAAAATTCACATTAATATGTATTAATGCATACAAGTAATACTAATGTTTTGAAATAAAACAACCTTTAATATAAACCTAAAATATAATTTTAAATGTCATGTGGTAATATATAAGCACGCGTTTCGTCGGAAATGGTGAATATATTTTCAATGTTTTTCGAAATAATAAATCAAACATTGAAAAATTTGCAGCATATTTATATCTTAAAATGGTTATTTTTTTCAATTAATGGAATATATACTTCACTTGTTTGTGTCAATATCGATTAACGAAATATGTTCACTTTTCCTTGTTAAGTAAATGTAAATGTAATGTCTTACACTCGGATTAAAATCTTGTGAGAATTATGTGTTTAATAAGTATTTACCGCTGATTTGCAATTTCCGTATTTTATTTTAATCTATTACATGTTTAGGACCGGGATAAGATTCATCGATGGACATTCCGAAGACGCGTATACATCTCGTCATTATAGACATTGATACATATATATCCTGCAATGTATAAACATATCTATTCATCAGTATGTATATATTTATATATATATATATATATATATGTATATATATGTATATATATATGTATATATATGTATATATATATATATATATATATATATATATATATATGTATATATATATATTGATATTAATATATAGCCCTATCATGTTTAACAAATATAATGTACAATATGAGCAATAAGAAACTACGTTGGTTAAACTGACACTAATTTATTACAGTGTTTTAACAACTACAAACAAACAATAAGAGAAAATTTCACATGTCACACAATAGCTCTTCTATTAAAATCCCTAAAATTACACCATTTACAATCATATAATGCATAGTCATAGTTTCCGATTTTTAAACGAAAATATTACGGACGCAAACATGGATAAAACCCTTATTCTAATACTCAGCACTCACCTCTCCAAACAGACTTATTTAATGAGTCTAGTAATGGAGTCCTATTGTTCATGCATTACAACATGCTCCTTCTTTTTTATTTAAAACAAGCAAGACTCATTACATTTATTTTAAATAAATATCGGAGAATACGAACTTAATCACCACTTATAATTAAATAACGTTATAGATTCCACAAATTATCTCTTGTAAACTATAAACTTACACTAATATAACAGAACTTGAATTAAAGTTCAAGTTAGCTATTATACACCACATTCCCGACACTATCTTGTACATAATATCGAAAATAAAATGTTAAAACACACACTCACAAAATGTCATAAGCCAAGTACATATTTTGAATTCTAACGTGTACGGTTTGTTTGAAAAAAATATCAAAAACATACTTTTCACGTTAAAATCGCAGAAAATGTATCAATGTTAACGACTATGTATCGGTTAAACCTAAAAAAACATTCCCTTGTATAAGAATTACACATTTGAAATTGAATAGGCTCTGGTTCGTTCAAAAAAAAATTACATCACAACCAAACCAAATATTCTAAAATATTTAATTGTATCTTATTTCCTAAAATGACTAATCCCGATGAAGGCTTTCAATAAAGACGAAACGTTGAGGAATACATGAATTACTTTTGTTTTCCTTGTCCATCTTCATATACATGCATATGTAATAACACGGAAATACTCGAACATCAGAGACATATATCTCATTGAACAATCATAGATTTACATAGTTTCATACATATCTAGGAGTATATATATATGTATATATATATATATATAAATGCGTGTAGGGTTGTATGTGTGTGAACATATACATATGCACTTTAATATAAGAATAACACGGTGTATCTTATTCTATTTTCGTTTGATTCCGTTTCACCAACTATCCTCATAAAATTATCAAAGTGTATGTTTTACTTGAAAACTATATCTCAAAAGGCGATTAACTTTCGACCATTGAAAGCAAAAAAGGCCAAAAATGGCGTCCAAATCCTAACGAAATTACATATTCTTGTAACAATAAAATGAAAGTGCCACTTAACATCGCCGTTGAATTACGGTTCATAGAGATATGAAGAAAAAAAATGTAAAAATCGAAAAAAAAAACGAAAAGTTTCTCAATACATTTTATGATCAGCGAAAGTTTAAGAGTGGTTATTATGGGATAAACCCTTAATTGTTGGGTAAGGGCCGCAGGTTTTTTGGCGTTGATGGTGTAGAAGAGATGTGTCGTTTCTTGTTGGGATATCATTTTTACCAATTCCTCTTTTTGTCTTCGCTTACATTCTGTCGATATAAAAAGTGTAATTATTAGCCCCCAAAAAACATTCGGTGAAAAGTTTTTTTATCGAATTTTGCATCGAAATCTTTTGACGATTATATAAAATATCCAAACCTATATACTTTTCGATAATCTTGCAAGATTGTTAACAGCCGTGAAATCAATCAGAAATAATAATATAATAACTTTAAAACACATTACTGTAACTAAATGTATCACAAAATTAATTTTCTATCGACCAGTATACTTTAACGTCCTGAAAAGTGTTTTCAATTCTCTTTGCATGTTTCAAAATAATTGTTTTTTTCCAAAGCTCTGTTTCTTGTCGCACAATACTCTAAATAGCTGCATCTCCCTTTTGTTTTTGTGGTGTTTTATTTATTAAAACGCAGCGACAAACAATGATTTAACCTACAACTAAACATATGTCCGAGTGTAAGCCCGAAACTAAGGTTTAGTTTAAGGTTAAATACTTTTTTTTATCTTTCGAGCCTGCAAGTATCTGAAGTTTAAAAATCTCTTCAATAAAATCGAAGCCATCTTAGTTGTGTTCGTGTTTCTATAATTCGATGATTCAATAAAGTTTTAGGAGATAATACATATTAGAAGCAGGTTCAACACTTTATAATTATACAAGTCGGTTAAAATTAGATTTAAATGCGTTCGTTTAAACTTATTAGCGTCATTTTTGTTTTCTATTTTTTGGTTGATAAATATGACGCTTTTTATTTTAACTTTTTTCAACAAGTTTATATACAATTACTAAAATAAAACGGCATTGTATTGAGCTTGCAATGATAATTAGACTGTACTTTATTACGTTGATATAACATAATGTCATACATGCTTATGTAATAGTTATAGGGGTTATGTCTGTAAAACTGCCGCTAATACCTTGTAAAAGGAATGATCATTCAACGTGTTGTGATTTATTTGACGCAAATTAGTTAAGGGGCGATTTATGTTTGACATTCATTATACATGTATTAAATACGAAGAAGATGAAAGCTGGATCGAAAGTGTTCGGTCCGTAGATATTTTGTTTATTGAAAATCCGCTAAACATTATAATAAGCATCAAATAAAAAGATTATGTGCAAAAGTGTGTCCTTTATCAGTGTCTCTCACTGAGAGCAAAGTTTTACACAAGGGAAGTTATTAGTAACTTCCCTTGCAATGGAAACCAAGTTTCCTAGAAACTGACATACGGGATCTGACAAAAAGGTAAAGTACATCAGTTCAGACTGAGATTTTCTGTAAAATAATGAAGAGTGCAAAAAATCAAACGCGGACACGTTCATTGTGGGTGGCACGTCGAGAAAGCGAGCGACTTGAACACTGTTAAAAAGGAGAAAGTTCCACAGATACTTAAAAGGCGGCGGTTTCAGACACGTGTAGAGCCGGAGCGCTAGGTGGTCAGAGTATCGAAGTACCGGAAGAATGAGAGTTTACCAATGTTTATGGCACCGATTAATCTTTATTGGCTACACAAGCTCGTCTTGCTGTTAATCTTTCGTGTCCGCTGATTAAAAATGCGACTGATAAGTAAGTTGATACCGTGAAGGAATCTCCTGACTTGTATTTCATCAGTGCTTGTGAAACAATTGCCTACGTCTACGATCGGATAGACAATGCATAGCAAATTGCTTTCCAATCGGATGTATAAACGAGTTTCTAGCGGAAACAAAATATGTGACCTCAGCAATAGAAAAGACATTCATTAAACAAAAGTATGTCAAAATATGTTCATATGCGTGTGCGTAGCCGGCGTAACCCATCTGGTGATGGGAAATAAAGAAAATCAAAGTATTTCCATATACGTTCTGTTCTTTGTCATTCTTGTTGGATCAAATCGAGTACCCTGAAAGAACGGGGTATTCTTCGCTGATCGAGGGGATGCAAATATGGAGGGTAATATCAGAAAGGATACAACTTTTTGTTCCTTGCCGCTATTTTGAATACTAGCAGGAACACCCAGCATGTTCTGCTATTAACTTGGGAATGATATGCATTAGTTACAAATGCACTACACCATATTACCATTATATGATATTCTACTGTTAGAGTTTGACCAAATTACGTACTGTGTATGTATTAGGTGTTACATTTATTGAAATAATTGTCACTAAAAATATCCTCCATTACCAAAACAGACGGTAGTGATGAAAACCTAACCACAAAAACAATAAGGAAGCCAAACCCAACTTAAAGAACAAATACGTGAGTACATTTTGAATTACATTAAAAAAATACGCAAGATAAGATTTACCTATGAATGTAAACTAATTGTCTCTATATCTCCTGAATCTGTAAATAAAACATCTTTGTACACGTATATTAATCTATAGTTTAGTAATAAATATATAAAGAACAACAGGGGGATTTCTGCTCAGTATATGGGGAAGTGGGTTGGGATTCAGGAGTCTGAGCAGAATAGATGGTCATCTCTTCTGACGTTGGGGCAGGGGATTTGGGCCCAGCCTCTTCAACTTTTTTCGGCTTTACTTGTGGCTCTTTTCACCTCCCTAAATTCTTGTTTCTCTGTCTCTGGAGCCGGGCCAGCGTCATCCTCCATATTATTTTCGTCTTCTTTCTCCCCTTCCGAGTCTGGTGATGTCAAGGGGACCGTCTGCTTCCTTTTAGTTGCCGCTGCCAATCCAGATGTTGAAGGCTGTAGCTTCTTGGTTGGAAGATCACGATTTGGCGACACTGTGGGTGGCCGCCCCCCTTTTTCAGCAGGGAGCTGCATCTTTTTGGAGGGGAACTTCTCCGGTCTGGAACTTTGTTCTTCGGTGGGGATGGTCTTTCCACATTTCACTACCTTGCTCCAGACTTGTTTTGTGGTTGTTGCAGTGTACTCTCTGGTCGTTGGTGGAGGAGCTGCTGGTGCCACTGACGCCGCTTTTACTCCCGGGCCTTGAGCAGAAGTGGTCTTCTTAGGTGGAAATTTCTTCGGGCATGCTTTCGCCATATGCCCCTTCTGCTCACAATGCCAACAATGTGGCTTCCTGCCCTCGACGATGACACTCATTGTCCAGGTGTCGCACTTGAGTAGGGGGGGATATTATTGAAGCTGTCCCGGTCAACTCTCATATTTATTTTGTAGTCCCCTACCATATGATTACGGGGACCACGAACCGGGACTATAGCTTCGACGTCTCCATACTGACTTAGGACAGCACCAAGCTGTTCTGAGCTAATATAGCACGGGACGCCAAGGACGGTAACTAAAGTTTTTCTTCTACTCAAGTACTCCGGCCTGAGAATGAGATTGTTCATCTCAGGTCGGCCCTGGACACTTTTTCTTCTTCCTGCTCACTTGGAAGCAAATATCCCAAGTGACGAACCCTCTGCGGCACACCTATGATGCTGGGATTTTTCATCAAAAAACCGACGGTAATCTTCGGGGCTTAGCTGGGACTGGGGTCCCCACTTGTCCTGAGTTCCAAAGAGGGCAGGAGATGCTGATACTGTAGGTGATGGTGGTGATACAGGTGGCGTCTTCTGCCCGGGAGGAATGGTTCTGTCCTGGCTGGACAAACTTTGAGTATGAGGGAGGGACAGATACTCTTTCAGAGATGCCAAAAGATTGGACACGTTTGAAGTGGCCAAGTTGGTCCCACTTCCCCTTTTGCTGGCGGCACCAACTGCTCCAGATTTTATTTCTGGTCCAGCGACCCCCTTCGCCGTCGGTCTGGATTTTCGTCCACCGGTTTTCGTTGGGCTTTTATTTGGTGCCCTCATACTGTTGCTGCTACTGCTGCGGATGCTACTTCTACTGTTGGAAACTGGAACTCCAAACAGCTGATAGTCCATTTTGGTCATTCGCATCTGAGCTGCCTCCCGGGCGCTTGGTCCTGGCGGATGATCTGCATCGGTGGTTCCTTCCTTTTGGAGCTCCACCGACCTGGCTGGCCTTAATCCTGCTGGCAGGAGACTTTTCCTTCTGCGAGCAGGCAGGCTGGCGGTTAAAGCCCGTCGACCAACTGGTGTGATTGGGAGTCTATCCCACCGACCCAGATCACCTCTCCCAGCTGAGCTAAGACCTACGCTGCCGAGGTCAGCAGCGTTGAAATCGTAAGAAGAGTTGCCGTAGAAGGCGGCAAACTCCGATTTACTTGCAGTGCGGGGGACAGCATTGCCGTAGATACTGGGCATGTCGCCTAAGTTGTCAAACCCGTACATAAAGTCTTGGCCTACTCCGGCCCCAGATGTTTTTTTAGGCATCTGGGAACCAGAGCCCGAGCTAGGCACTAAGCCTTCACCGGAACCTGGACCAGTCCTCCCCTCTTCCGCACAACGGTAGAATAAAAACTAAACGCGTATTATGTTTTTAGGTAAACAAAAAGTGAAAATAAAACCAGTTCTGAACCCGGCTCAAACCCGCCGATTTGGAGATCGAAGAACGTTTGCTAGATGCTACTCTAGCTGTTACACCCAAATCCGGCAAGCTGCTTAAGTTGTGCCTGGGCTCAGAACAAACCTACAAAGCAGAAGAAAATAATCTCAATTAGTGCCCAAGAGGGGTTATACAAATCACCCATGATAGGTGATCACCCAAAAGGGGTAAGAAGAACAATGGTACCCAAAAGGGGCTTGCCCAGGGGACAGTGAGAGTCCCCCGTCAAAAAGCGGCACAATAGGCCAAGTAGCGGGTCACTTCCAAGTAATAATCCAAAGTATGAATCCTGGGATAAAAATAACGACGTCAAGTATCTCTACGACAATTCTTGGAATCTCATCTCTGCAAGACCTCACACCGGTCTATTTTATAGCTACTGGCACATCTTGGGTTTTCAACCAAATGCTGGCCAATAGCAGAGTCTAAAGCATTAGGGGAGGGGTAACACAAGGATCCTACCCTTCCCTGATGTATTTTTGATGGAATGTGCTGGTTTATGCGGGTCTGCAAATGCAAGCAAGTGCGCCTTATATAGTCAGCATTACATTGGCATTTAAATTGGTATACAATATTACTATAATTTGTATAGGGCACACTATCCTTGCGAAAGGAAAGAAAAGCAGGTCTAGTAGCATAAACTAATCGTAAGGCAACAGAGTAGAAACAATTGCTGATGCTATCAACGATCTGTTTACCTATATATATATATATATATAATTATTGCTGTTTTCACATATAATTTTATGATAATCTTGGGACACATTTGATGCCCGTTGATTTCATCATCATCTGAGCATGTTGAACAATAATTGTGACATCTATCAAAATCTCGCACTACGACGAGATTCACAATACTTTAAGCCCTTCTCTATAATTGCACAGTATTTGCTGATGTCAATTTGTGTACGTTGACGTAAATTCTTGATCGCCCGACAACGCCACTCTGTATAGCTCTGGGTGTTTAAGGTTGTCTCTAATTGGTAGCTATGCCACGGCATTTTGTCAGGAGAATCAGCATAATGGTTCTCTGGTCAGGAATTCCATGCAATTCAGAATTTGACCTCTAAACAAAATCAGTTGTTCTATATATTATATTTATCCTACTCGTAGTGAGCATCGAGTAAGTACCTTTCATCTGATTTTGTCTTTGCAGAAAATTTACATATGAAAGTGTTAAACCAATAAACGAGAACTGTAATAAGATAAGCAACATAATATAATAAAACATATATTAGTATCTACTATTACAATGTACATTCATAAATTACGTAACCTTGCCGGATATTCGTCAGAGGCGCTGATCCATCGAGGAAATCCTTGCTTAATCCGAAGCGTGTCAAACCAATGAAACTATTATATTTAAATTATGCATGCCATATTGATGAAAGTTTATGTAGACATCCAGCTTTTCGACGTGCCCGCATCAAATTCAGTATTAAAAAGTAAGCATTACAAACAGAGGAATTAACTTGTTTCTAAATATGTGATACTATAGACCAGGGGGCGAAGACCCGAACGGTAGGGCTAAATGATTCACCAACTCACACAAAGACGATAGCAATTTGTACGGACAATCAAGAACAAGTGGTTCGTTTTTATTGTTTACAGGTGAGGGCTTGTCGGTGACTAAGACAAAGCGACCCGGAGATAAGCTATTTGGGAGTGATAACGATTCACGCATTTTGGCGAAAATCAGTTAGTTTTACGACAGGAGACTGTTCACGGCAAAAAAAGTTTACGAGGTTGGGACTCAAAAAGAAGGCGAGCAGTGGGGATTGAACCTGAACAGAGAGCGGATCGGTGCGGATTAGACCGACAATTGACGAGATGGCTATCAACGGACAACGCATGGGGAGCCTCTGTTCTTACTGACGATATCACACACGCATCCTGAACTCAATTAAGTTATAGGAATAATGTGTCTTGTGTTATTTTATCGTAGTGCAACCACGAGACAGATCATTGGGCCACAAATACAACGTGACATATAGTTAGAATTGTTTTCTTAAACTACCCAAAATGCATACCAACTCGATGTATTTTAATCAGAATTGGTTTTAAAAGATTTTTATATTCAATATAGATTCCTTTGAAAAGCTAGCGATTCTTTTTTTTTAGGTTGACTTTATATGACATATGCAGGTGTTGGATGACTTATGTTATTTTCGGAAAAGAGTGAGGTTTTACTGACCGTATACAAAATTCTGAATGTTTTCTTACTATGGTTTTGCTTTACTAAACATTGCTTAGTAAAAACGGTAACACATATTTATATTTTCTTATATACACAATCTTGAACCTTTCTTTGTAATGTGAGGTGAATGTACAATAGATACCTTCAAGTAATGTTCGTAAATAGAGTCAGATTTTAATAATCTATATATCTGTTGATATATACCGTGGCTTACTGGTAATATGGATTTTATATATATATATATATCGGTTATCTAGCACTATAAAAAAACAACCTTCTTTTCAGCGGAATTGGTAGCATCTTATATGTGTCTATTACCCATCATGTAACTGTTAGGCTGATGATTTTAAACGTTGGGCTGTCTTGAAGTGTACAATCATCCACGGCAATTTGTACATATGTTCACTAGTAGAATTGAATGTAACTATCAAGTGTGGCTCCATTCTACTACAGACTTGTGGTCATGTTCTGAGAATTTAGCTATTGTCGTGTATGTCTGTGTATTCGATCTCTCTGCATAGGAAAATAAAGCGTAGATTTATGAGAATACATAGCCATCAAGGACGCAACTGTATTGGAGAGAGTGATGGTAAGGATTAGGCATAATAAGTGTGCACATATCCTTAAGGAAAAGCCGCATAAATGTGATGTTTGATATACGACCATGTCGAACGAACTTAATCTTTTTTAGCTAAGAAGAATCTGATAATATTAAATACTCGTCAAATAGTTCCGTACTAATATATACTCCTGAGAAAACTTTTATGCCAGACATTGTGCAACGTCGTAAATATTATAAGCGCTACAAATTGATCCTCACTAGTCTCATTCAGTGTACCTTATAGAGACGACAGTGACACTATTTCAGCAGTTTTGTGGTGTTGGTCTATCGCTAAATCGATTAAGGATTCAACGAATCTTGCAAAGAACGCAAGAAGTCTGATGAAGCGATAATTTTCGGTGAGTTTTTTGAAAACTGTTACCACATAAGCAACAATCCAGCTATCATATAATAATAAATACGCAATAACTTTTTATAGAATTAGGTGAGGGTAAACGCTAGCACAGCAGTGCATTTTTTATTATAATAAAAATGGATAAAATATTTTCAAGATCCTTTGGATGTGTCAAGGTTGTTTATTATATCAACGACATGGGAGGGAGTATAATCAGCTCACCCAGTGTGGTTTCCGTCAGTTGTTGGAAATTAGAAAGACAGTGGTTTGTGCAGTCTAATGTGGAGGAGTGTAAGGCTACTCACTAAGCCACATTAGTCCAGCTTTCTCCGTTGCGTACAGGCAGTATAAGTGTAGTGTAATTCAGCAGGAATAATTGATAGCGCCTCCTTTTCCACACTCTTATATATTTTCTACTTACCGCAATGGAAACGGCGCAGTGATGTATATAAGCAATAGCAGTGATACAGGTCTTAGTAGGTCATTTGGGAGAGTTTGGCTTACTATTGAATTGCCGGCTCTGAACAACTGATTGTATGTATGCGTTGACTCATTCAGTTGCCTTTTATCCACATTGCTAAGCCAGCAAATAAACAATGTTACTCCAAAGTCATCCATGGTGATACCCTGAATAGATTCCTAATCTGAATGGTGGAAATATCTCGTTGATTACAGTAACAGACTTTCGGTGTGGGTCGCATATTTCTAGTGATATTACCCATTAATACAAGGTGATCGGCATTCAGAATTGACAATAATAAATATAGAATTGTGCTTGCTGGTCTTCAAGATATAAGAAGTTAGTTGGGCAAATTAATGTGTGTGAAAGGGGATGTAACATTGAGGAACTACGCTTGTGTTACTAGATACGTCTGCATAGCTTGTAGAACAGAGTCAATAATTTAAGTCAAACATTAATTTCCCACGAACATGGATTGGGGCGCTGTGACCCGAGGGCAAATAAAAAAAAAAATTAAAAAACGAGACACATTACGTCAACTAAATTTCGTTATTAATAACTCCTTCGGCTTGTCTTATTCAAGAGAAGAAAGCCTTTTGCAAAAAGAAAAATGAAGCGAGAGAAAGAAGGTCAAGCGAACTCTAACCACAGCGGACGTCACTTCCCTCCAACTATTACTGCATCTATCAAAGTGTAAACTAACAGTTCTGTGTATATGACGCCTGAGAACTTGTTTGAATTCGAACAAGACCCGATGCTTAAACTAGAATAAAAGGGTAGTCTAAATAATATACATATAGAGAGAATGAGAGGATAGAGATGTGTGTGATATGCCACGTATGCTTATCTATATATATATATGTATATATATATATATATAAGCATTTCTCAAAATCCATATATATATATATATATATATATATATATATATATATATATATATATATATATATGGATTTGAGAAATATTCGTGGGGTTTTAAGCATGCACACGAGGTTGTTTTTGTTTAATTAAATATTTAAAACGCCATGTGTTTGTCATCAATAATACACAGATAGAAACGCAAATAGGAAAAAGGAAAAGCCGGAAATAAGATAAGCCCCGTTATCAAGCTCACGACACAGCATATGCAAGTCAACCCCTTTTTCAAACCCAAGCAAAATATACCGCTTTCTCTACCGAACAATTCGCAGCAATACCCCTGGCATACTTTCCTAATACATGAACCACATTTTACAGGAAATTATTAAACAAACTCCTACACAAAAAAGCACAGACTTAAAAATCTAATACCCAAAGACACCATCTTCAAACACATACTGCACTTATGAAACTATATCTAACTATACTATCCACTTAACTCTAACCAACAATTTATACACTACAACTTGATACGAATCTTCGATTGAGAAGCTTCCTCAAAACACCATTACAAAAAGGGTAAAACTCGTTGCTGAAAAAAGACCTTTAATTTTGGCCAACACAAGATCTCAACTCTGTAAACGTGTGCTTTGCCATGGAACATTACCTCTGACAAATTATGATAAATTTATATTTTAAGAATCACAACAGCAATGCACCTACCAATAATACCTAACCACATACCAAACACCCCCTACAACTCATTCACTTTAATATGTAGAAACCCACTCAAGGGACGAAATTCGGATATTAAGCAACACAATACTAAAACAGCCAGACTACACTTAGAGTAATTCCTACACAAAAAAGCTCAACAAATTCCGCAATAGTTTCTGAAAAGAACAAAAAGCTATTCAAACCCTTAAAATTTACTATGCCATCACAATACAACTAGCAAATGAAGGAGGAGCAATCGTCATTATCGGCACTACAAAATACATTGAACAAAACAATCAGACGCACTACTTTTACCAACCATTCCCCAATGTCTTAACCAGAACATACAGATAAGCACTTCAAACCAGCAACCAAACTCAGTCTCGACACGTCGAATATCCTCAATTCCTATATCCCAACTAATCTTGAAACGGCCAAATTGTATACCACATAATAGTGCAGAAAAATCTACAAATGTATTAAAAACGCTGCTTCAAACACAGAAACGTTACCAACACTGATCCTTAATCAAGAACACTTGTATAATCTAGTAAAACCCGATGATATCAGGCGCTGGAATACAAGCTGAATCTATGTTAGGATGCATAACCCAACATATTTAACTCTTTACTAGACATACTCCCAGGTTATATCTAGAATAGTACATAATAAGTCAACTCTATCAGACAAATCAGTATCTTTCACAATTGCTCATATATACTTATCTGCACTTTACAGCAACCTCCTACACGATGAAGATGTATAGACCTGTACACACTTCCTCCTTCACCATAATTTTCTTAAACAAAAAGAAAACACATATATGCAGCTTAATACACACAATTCTCACAAACACAAGAACTCCCACTAGAACCAGTAAAAGTAACTTCCGATCAAAGTGACCGTTATGGACACTAGAATGGTTCCGAGCGATGCCAACATATTCATGTATTTATTGAAATTAAACTACTGTAAAACACACAACGTTAGTCCTCTTACTACTGTTGCTACATAAGCAGTTAATCATTTGGCAACACGACCCGAACGACTTAAATACTTCCAATAAGAAAATAACAACAACATAATACTTTCAAATCAAGCTTTTTACACAAACGCAATCCCCTTCTATTATTACACTACACTTGTATCCTATAATAATACATATACACTCTACTCCACACGAAACCCACACATATTTACATATTCCTAAAGGTAAACATAAACTAACCTTTAAATCTGCAAGAATCCAGCATGTACGGTTCGTTTATATGAATTAAGTAATATGTTCAGATGTGTATATTACATGCACTGCATTACCGATTTTTCAACAATTTCTACCAGCCGATAGAACATCATATACATAAAACTCTATATAAAAAAAGTTGTAGATAAACTACATCTTCTGAACTTACAACATAAAATACAACAACTTAATCAACATGGTCAACACATGCATGAACTCACAACCAACTTCAATAACATTATATAGGTTACGAACTCATTCCACAATCTTTAACGTTCCTCCGATTAATGTAATTAGACAACCACCTCACTGTGCTTTCATAATTACCTTTTAACAAAATCCCGGATAACATAACATCGACATGCCAGTGTCGCAGATTATGTACATGTCTGTGTAAATAAAAATTATCATATATAAAGCTCTATTTTGATATTGAGAACTTTTTATAAACCAAGTTAAAATTCTCTGGATAACCACCCTGTGAATATTTTTTACTTGGATTATTACCATTATATATATATATATATATATATATATATATATATATATATATATATATATATATATATATATTTATATATGAATGTAAATTGAAATCATCCATTAGTTCTATTTTTAATCGATACTCCCGGATCCCATATTGTGTCAATTTAAAATCAAAGTATATGTATAACTTCCCTCTTAATTAAGAGATTCTTACAATATTAATTACACTATGAGTGTATCTATCTATCTATATATGTATCTATCGCTTTGGATATATATATATATACATATATATATATATATATATATATATATGTAAGTACATTTGGCGTACAACAAAATCGAAGGATACATTTCAGAGAAAACATTTTTTTAATCAATGAAACAGGCAGGTGGAAAAATGCTAAAATTTTCCTTAAGGCCTTATCGTTTGACCCTCTAAGAGGAAACGTCAGAATGATAAATTAAAAACTAAAAAATCAAATGAGATATGAGGGGAAAACATTGTTTTAGTTGGAGAATACGATTGAGAGAGGAAAGAAAAGTAAATCTATCAACGTTATGGTGCCTTGAAATCATTAAACATCTCGAACTTAAACTTATGAATTGTTTGTCTACACAGGCTAGGTCGAGAATTGTTAATAAGTAACGCCTCAATACTATTGAGATGGTAGTTCGACCTGGCACTGTGTAAAACAGAAAACCACCTATCAGAATAGTTGTCAGAACAACTATTTGTACTAACGAGGTGATTACCGATGGCTTATTCCTGTGCCTGAAAGTTCCCGGATGATCCGGAAACCTTGTGTAGGCGAATATCACGTGGTATGTCTTGGGATATTCTAAATTCTAATCTTTTGGAGGTCTTGCCAACGTAATCAGCTCCACACTGACACATGAATTTATAAACAACATAATTCTTTTGAATGGCTGGCAAAACATCCTTACGAAAAGAAAAGAAAAAGCATGGTGAGTTTAAGGAGCTACAGGTGCTAGTTTTTCTGATAGTGTTCCAGATTACAGTTGGTGATTTATTTTTATTAGTTAGTTCCCAGTTGTAATTTGAGAGTGAGGTTCTGTTTTGGTAGCTTGGGTTGTTAAATGAACATTTATGGCCGGTTTATCGTTCTTTGAAAGTATTACCTGCCATACCTATGTAGTATTTTTTTATATCTGGATTTTCCTTAGTCGAGATTGTTGCTTGGTAAATAGTTTTTTGTTATTAAACAGTTTTGTTGCAAAGGGACATTCATTTTTAGTTATGCAGTTACAGGACTTTACTTTAGTTGTTTTTTTGTTATCTAATTCAGGGTTTAGGTTGCTGTTTAGGATTTTGTTATTGTGTTTTTTAATTATCATTTCTAAGTTTTCACTGCAACTGTAACTTAGTTTAAGTGTATTTTTGTTGAATATTTTATGTAAGATATTGTTTGAGGGGGGGGGGAAATATGTGTTTATGAGGTTTAACATTTTTTTACCATGTTTGGTTTTAACTGCTTGATTGAAGGGGGGTGTAAAGCATATTATATTCCTGTTTCTTGATTTATTGTTTTTATTATTAGTCGTTGTAGGTTTAGTAAATTTTATTTGTGTATTCTTGTACCCGCTGTTTTTAGTGCTTTATTATAAAATTCTTAATGTTTGTTAAAGATTGTTTCATTTGAGGAGTTCTTGCTTTTCCTTTGTTGGATAGATTTAGGGATGTGTTTAATGATAGTTTTGGGGTGGTTAGAGAGGGGGTGTACATAGATTGGGTTAAAGTTTTTTTAATTATATTGTTCGTATATTTCTTTAGTTAAGTTGAGAGTTACATCTAGAAAGTTTACTATTTTAATGTTGGAAGTTACTTCAACTTTAAGGCATATCCTCTTCATCTCTCTAATAATAATCTTTATTTAATATTTTCGCACTTTTGCCCATGAGAATTTCTGACTATTAAAAGTCCATCATCCCTATATAGGCCAATGTCTTCAATATTTATATCTTTAGTTTGGTTGTAGAGGACGTATAAGCCAACTAGGTCGGTGATTTCTGCAGAATCGAAAGAACCATCGAAACATCAAAAGAGCCAGATTTGTTGCTTTTTGTCCATTGATCGTTTTTACAAATTAACACTTTTTTCCTACATTTTCTCACAATGTTTATCTCTTCTTCAGAAATATCCGAGAGAAGAGTAGCAAACTCCATGACGCTTTCGAAGAGGTTATTAGAAATTGAGAGGTAATAGTTAATTATATCAAATTGGATGAAGGGACAATTTATTTTGTTTTTCTTATTTTGTGGAACCAAATAATTGTATCGGTCGTGTTGATCCATTGATTGAGTTTGTATGTTGATTTAATGTTTTTGTTAATTTTTTGTAGAATGATTTTGCTAATTGTTCCGGTTTCTTGTTTTGTAGGGTTAATTAGTCTAGTTGTGGGCTTTGTCTGAAAGTCAGGTTTGTTGTCTGTAAGGAGGGTATATGCTTCCCTTACTTTTAGTTTACTAACCCTATCGCTAAATTTGAGTTTGTCAGAAATTTCCTTGCTATTAATATTTATGTTTTGGACGAAGTCAGTGTTTGATTTTCTGTAATTTTTAGTAATATTATTGTCGAGTAGTTTAAAATATTCTGATTTGGTGAGTTTATAGAAGTTTTGAATTTTGTCTGCTTTAACTAAGATGTTTTTGGAGTTGTTAATTTCGTTGACTATTCTATCTATTTTTTTTGGAATGGGTTTTTTTATCGTTGAATTTAACGTCCTTAACAATTTTGAGTAAGTAATTTTACAAGTTATCAAGTAATTCGATACGCGGTGCCGTACCTTGGTTTTTGAAGCCGTATTTTTCTTTGTTGTTGTTGCTGGTAGGTCAATTTAGGAATAATTATGCTTTCCACTTCATTCTCCTCAAGAGTCCCTCCATCTTCATTGTAAGTATTAGAAGATAATTCCGGGTGTCTGTTATCGGAATGTTCTTGAGGGAGGTGTTTAAGTTGGTTTTTTCCATGTTAGCTGAATAATATCGGTTAATATTTGTATTAATTGCATGTATATATACGTGTATATACTAAGAACAAAAACAATTAAACTGCGCCTTTCTTTAAATTGAATACAGGTTCTCGTTAAAGCTGATTATAAAAGATCATGCTATTGTTAATAACTTCAATCATATGAATCGCGCAAGTTTAAATTTTGCCACTGAAAGAGTGCTCCTAAATAAGTAAGATACCAAAATATTTTGCAAATTCATACGATATTTCTAAAGTTATAGACATTTATGCATTTGCCAGCCATTTGCACTGTTGCTCGCTTCATTGTAGGTTTGTGAAAATGCCCCAATATCGACGTTTGACTGCTACTGAAAGGCAAAGGGTTGTAGCTGGTCTTGCAGAAGGACTGACACTTCTAGATTGAGCCAAGAGACTAGAGAGGCATAAGAGAATATTGGTTTATTTTTTGGAGAAGCCCAACACAGCACCAAGGAACGATAAGGGTACAATAAGGAGCATTTCCCCTCACGATATGCGAAAAATACGAACACAGATCATTAGAGAACCAAATCCTACTAGCGTCTCAATCTTTGGCAAAGCTGGCGTTTTTCCGATATCCAGGAAGATCAGATGCAGTGTCTTGAATGAGATCGCCAGGAACGCGAAGCCCATTTCCAGGCCTCCTTTGAACAAAACCCATGAGGGAAAACGCATTGCGTGGGCAGAAATATACATGAAAACGGACTTCCAACAGGTTCTATTCACAGATAAAGCTAGAGCCACACTTGATACTCCGGTAAGATTGGTTAAAGTTTGTAGTCCTTCCGGGGTTGCTATCTCACATCGCGTTCGTCGCAAACTCTGTAACAGGGAAGTTATCTTTTGGGTTGGCATCATAGGTGATAAATTAATGTGACCTCTCTGAGTGCCAGAGTATGTGAAACGCACAAGCCAAGCATACATATCGTCCTTAGAAAAGCATTTGTCAGCTTAGCTAAACGACCTGCCTTTACTTCGTCTACGTCAACTGATTTTTATGCACGACAATGCTCGATCTCATGGAGCAAAGGCTACGACTACCTTCCACGCATCTCTGGGCATAAAAGGAGGGAGTCCCATGACTTGCCGCCTTGTTTTCCTGACTTACACCCGATTGAGCAGCTCTGGTCAATTTTAAAGACGAAGGTTCATGAAGGAGGGCAACAATTTACATCTAAAGATGTCCTCTGGAATAAAATAGTTGATGTTGCTAGTAGCATAACACCTTCCCAAATCAACAGATTGACTTTATTTGTTAATGAGTGACTGCAGAGGGTAATTTCAAGAAATGGGAGACTTGTTGATAAATGATTCAATTTTGTTATGCATATCTGGTGATGTCTTCCTTACATTTCATTCATATTGTTACTTATGATTTAAATGATTGAAATAATTAACCCTGCTAAGTCAAATTATGTTTTATCACCTATGGACTGTATTTTAACAAATCTGCAATAAAGCGATAAACAGTAAAACTGGCTAACAAAAACACAAATGTCTATGACTTTAGAAATATCATATAGATTTGCGAAATATGTTGGTATCTTACATACTTAGGAGTACGCTTTCAGTGTGCAAAATTTCAAACTGGTGCGATTGATATCATTGAAGCTGTTAACAATATTTTGATCGGCAATAAAGCGAGAAACACAGTTTAGGAATACCATACTTGCCTTTATATTTTCGAAACATGAACATGTGGTTTTGTTTATTGTTTCCTAATTCAAAACAATCATAAAGTGATCTATGGTTTTCCGTCCCCCCTCTCCCTCTATTTCTGTTTGCGTCATCTGATTGCATGCGGTGTCTATTACTCTTGATTTCTCTCTCTCTTTCTATATAGTAACAGTAAAAAAAATAGAATTACTGGTGAAAGTAATCATATGAATTGTCACTTATTGACATAAACTAAAATTAATATAACTACAATAAGAAATACAATGTAAATGTTGGAGAACACATATAGAGAAGATGAAAGAGAGAATTTATAAAGTGTACTTTTTTACAATTTGTGAATATTTTCTTTATATTTTATTTGAAGACGATTATGTTTTAGACTGCAAGGAAGAATTGCTTCAGATGGATAGAAATTGACGCTCTTAGTTGAAATCAGTTTCATGTTGGGAACACAGGCGAATAAAGGTAAGTGTTTTCCAGTTATGGTAGATATATAAGTTAACTCTGTTTTAAAATATCAGCTGAACTCTATATTATAAAAACATCTCAGAAAATATATTTTAAAGAAAACCTACCGATTCAACTTTTTTCCGTGTTCAGTTTTCTAAGTTTAACTTAAATTTTTAAATATATATTTAATTACCTTAGTGATCGTTTTAATAGAGCGGTAAGAAGACATCTCAGATGCTGCCGCAAAAAATGGTAAGCTTCTTCTACCACCTTAAACAACTATTCACACCTACTAGCATTCTATATTTCTATAAAGCTACCATTTCCCATGCATATCACATTGTTGTCACATCTGGGCTGGTGCATCAACCACTCGTCACTCCCTATTAAACACCACAGTCCAATAATTAGTATCCAATCTAATAGGTCATGAACTGTCATTCAAGCCGCAATCCCTGTCTACTCGCCGCAATGTTGCATCCCTTCTAAGTACTTTAGGGGAATGTTCTCTGACGAATTCGTAGCCCTTGTGCATCCTCGACATAAATCCGCCCGACTAACTTTACACGCATCAAAATTCCACCCCTTCACTATTGAGGTCTAAAGATGCCGGACAGCCTTCTGCTATAATAGTTTATCCCTTCAACCTGTTAGACTTTGGTATTTTCTCCTCGTTTCCTGTTTCCGTGACTCGACAAACCTGCAGAAACTTAAATGTGACGTGAAAAGAAGTGTTGCTGTGAAGTTCCTACTTTTTCAAAAATAGAAACTGTTTATTATGTTACACTTGAATCCACTTCATAAGTGTAACGTTCATAAAAGTGCCCGTTATTTATTGGCCACAATAAAACGCACTTTAAGATCTTATTTTTATTTGCATCTTCCGATCAATTTAATCGAATAATCTAATTAACCCAATCAACGCGAGGTGACAATATGGCCGCTTATGTAAGGAGGGAGACGGACTACAATTGATTAAATGGACATAAATGTAATCATCCTGTTGTCCGCTCATAATAATTATTAATTATATTTACGAATAATTAAAATAGACCTGCCTTTATTGGAAACACCAAATTAATATATTGGGAAGATTGAAACTGAATATGTACTTAATAACGATATTCGCTGATGTACCACGAATATTCTCAAACTTGTTTGTGTCAGGAACTGTCTATAAAAGATGTCCACTTTCCACGTAAAGATTTTCTTTGTCTTTCTGTTCAACCTAAGCCTGCTCACCTGAACCCCATTGAGCATCTACTTTAAGAATGTTAAGACACGATCTTCTTTATTTCAGTGTTCGATACTGATCAATAATCTTTCTTGTTTCTTCATCTGCAGAAGACATTCGCAAAGTTCACATTTTTATATTCGAATACGCAGACAAATGGTACAAACATAGACCAGAAACAGTACTGGAAAACGAAATACATATCTTCTGAGGCATGGATATACACACAGATACACTCATAGAAGCAAATAGATATGATGTTATTATAATCGACAAGAAGAAACCATCTTGACAAATTGTAGATTTCGCTGTCTCAGCGTACCACAGAGTGAAGATCTAAGAAACGGAAAAACGAAGCAAATACACAGAACTAACAAAAGCACTGAAAGGTATATGGAGCATGGAAAAAGTCAGTATAACACAAATAATTGTAGGAACACTAGAGACAATAAAAAAAAAACTGAAGAAAAGACTGGGAGAAATTAGAATCAATGCGACCATCGAAATATACAAAAAACGGTAATTTTCAAAACAACTGCAATCTTAAGAAACATCCTTGAATATTGAAAGCAACTCGCATAAACTACAGAGCGTAAACAGCCACACGAAATCTACAATAGAAAGAAAACAAAACCACACGAAAAAAACCGCATCACGAAGCAAGGACCATGAACTGCAAGAAAAATCACCTCATAATACCCCTTAATAAATTACACTGGCCTCAGCTAAAACCGCACAAAAAATGAAACAATGAACATAAATTAGAAGAAACACCATAAGATCTCAGTTTTCCCTTTTCCTCTCCCTCTAAAAATGGTGCCGACCCAAATTGACAACGGACAAAGTATGTGTAACAGGTCAACGAGGATGAGAAGCCAGACAATGACAGCACAAACCAGAAATCATCTGGAAGAGTCCGGGGAATGCTGGGACTTTGAGGAGGCTTATTGCCACGAAGATCACAAAGAAGACCAATGGTCGTTACCAGCGAGAAATCAATGGATAGAGGCTGTTGCGATAGTGCAAGATTATTTGCGGTAGCTATCAAAAGAAGTGGAAAATACTGGAAATCTGGGAAGGCTTGTTATCACTCATACTCCAGGAAATACCACTGGTTGTTATCGGTGGGCAATCACTAAAGATGATCTGTCTGAGAACTCCTAGGGAGGACAAACAATAATAATAATAATGATAATAACAATAAGAGAAATAATAATAATAATAATAATAACTAGCTGGACCCGTGTAAATTACACGGAATTTTTAAATTTTAAAATTTTAATTTTTACTTACACCGAAGTTATCGTCTGCCACACTGACCCTAACTCTAACGACGGGGTCAAAGTTAGCACGGGTCCTAATGTAACAAAGCACCCTCTATTTGTTAGTTACGCTTGCTTTATTATGAGCCCCCCCCCTTCTAGATAAGAGTGAAATAATTTTTTTAAATGGTTACTCGTGTACGATGGACACTGCGCATATCTACTAAAAAAGGTTGATATGCCATCCGTTCACCCCCCCCCAAAAAAATAATACTGGCCCTCTCTACAACCAAAAGAAAACGTAATTAAATAGACAATGCCCTTAAAAACGCCAAAATAAAAACAAAAAATAGTTTTAAGTTTAAAGCAACACAAAAAAGTACTTTTTAACCAGGTGAGTAGCATACAAAGATTCGGAAGGTCGTTGCTTTTGATGTAAGCATGACACAAAAAATCACACACGTTATTATATTGATATGTGTCTTCCCGGCCGTCCCCTCCCTACCTCTCTTCCCCTTCCACTTAAAATGTAGAAAAAAAAATATTTGAGGTTGGTTGGGATCGAACTCTAAACCAGTCGGGCCGAAGCCAAAAACAAAAGTTCTACGTCGCTAACCGTTACGCCAGAGAAAAATAATTAGAAATAATCAGAAAATTAAGCGATTTGAATGTTTTTTTTAAATCTAGGTGCGGCACGCATGCGCAGAGCTTTTGCCGGAAGCGTGACACACGAACACACACGCTATCGTATTAATATATAGATAATACTACTACTACTACTACTAATAATAATAATAATAATAATAAATCTGACTCGCAAGTTTAGACTAAATAAGAAACATGAAGAAATATAAAGTATAACAACCAGACCCGACAGAGACAAAACGGTTCTACAGCAAGATATGAAAATAGCCTAAAAACACAATACATGCATACTGGTTTAGAAACAACAATCCTATATTAGACGGTAGCGCAGAAACTGAGAAAGAGTATCCATAAAACAGAGGTACCAGAGTGGATAAGCAAAAGAAGGATAACGTGGATAAAAAAGACGTCAAAAGGGAACGATCCCAAGTAAGTATAGACTCATAACCTTATTACCAACAATGTAGAACTTCCTATCAGATCAACTAAGAGAACAAATTTACGAATCTTTGAACCAATTGTGCACTGCGCGTCGATGAGCAAAAACGATGATAGAAAGAGAAGTGAGGGGTGCATGATATTTTTACGTACATCAATATATCCATGAAGGAAGGGAAAAAAAGTAAGCATAATATATTCTTAAGCATGGATGATTGAATGCTTAAAAATATACAAGATACCCGACAGGATATTAAGCAAATTACGTAAGAAATGGAAACATGTAGACTAGAACTGATAGCTGGAAGGCCACATTTGACTGAGATAAAAACACAGAGGCATTTTCCAAATAAACTTTCTATAACCACTACTATTAACCATTAATGCGACTCAACATCATACTCATGAAATGTGATGCTGGATTCAAGTTAACAGACACATGCAACAAATAACCACCATGTACATGGACGACCTGAAGCTATTTGCAACAACAAGCAGTAACAGCTGATAAACACTACTAGAATCTTCAATCAGGACATTCGAATGGAAGTTGGAATGGAAAAGTGCGCACTGCGAGAAATAAAAACTGGTTGATTCGAGATAATAGAGAGCATCAAACTGCCGAACCAAGAGGAGATATTGGTGCAAGGCGAACAGAATAGCAATGAATATGTGGGAGTTCTGGAAACAGATAACATCTAATCTACAGAAATTTAAGAGATGGTTAAAAAAGAATAAGTGAGAAGATAAAGGATCATCTTATAATGGAGTTATATAACATAAACCGTGGAAACGAAATAAACATCTGGGTAATGGCACTAAAGAGATACTCAGGGCCAGAATACCATTGCCTAGAATACTAGTAAATTAATGAAAATACACAACACACTATATACAAAATACGATACAGAGATACTTTACGCGAAAGGAAGCGAACGAGGAAGATAACTAGTAAATATAAATTACTGTGCGAAAGAAACAACTAACAGCTGGAGAAATACATACCCAGAATAGAGAAAGGTTTATCACCGCAGCAAGAGATAACCATCTTAATGAACACCCCTGAAAGCACCGAAACCAGAAACAAAAATACAAGTAAAGGGAAGTGGGAAGAAAAACAGCTGCACGGATGTTTAATATAACTGACCAGAAAAGATACTAACCAACATACCTGGACATGGCTAAGAAAAAAAACACCGGAATTGAGAATCGAAATCTATACTGACAGCTACACAGAACAATGCTATTAGGACAGACTACATGAAAGGGAACATAGATAAACCCCAGTAAAACAGGAAATGCAGGCTGTAGGGACAAAGAGACAACAAATCACTATTCCACCCCCAAATACAATAACAGAAACGACAATGTAGGAAAAGCAGTACACTGAGAAGTGTACAAAGGACTGCATTCTCAACACTCGGGCCAATGGTACTAAATTAAACCAGAGACGGTACTGGAAAATGAATATGACAACATCCTCTGGAACATGGACGTGCTAACAAGTACACCCAGACCGGATATCATAACAATCAACAAGAAGGACACATCCTGCCAAATCCTACTTTTGCTGTTGCAGAAGACCACAGAGGAAACATATTGCCAAGTCGTTGACTTCGTCGTTCCAGCAGACACAGAGTATAGATCCAGGAGACGGGAAAACAGAAGCAAATACACAGAACTTCCCAAAGAACTGAAATGGATATAGAGAATGAAGAAATTTCATATTATACAAATAATCAAAGAGCACTATAAACAGTCGTAAAATACTGAAGAAAAGACTGGGATTAATTTGAATTAAAAGGAAAACTAAGAACATATTAAGGACGGCAATGATCAAAACAGCCGCAATCTTAAGGAACTTACTGAATTCGGAAACTAACCGAAATACGCTACGAACAATAACATGAAGATGCTGGGGTGTAGGGGATGCGTATTGCAACCCAAATCCCAGCGAGTAATTAACGTTGCACAATATCATTTACAGTGGTTATCGAAAA
This sequence comes from Sepiola atlantica, assembly GCA_963556195.1. NCBI lineage: Eukaryota > Metazoa > Mollusca > Cephalopoda > Sepiida > Sepiolidae > Sepiola > Sepiola atlantica. The sequence goes on from OY744530.1 coordinate 23,539,275, forward strand.
TAGGTAAAGAGTACTAGAAATATGGTGAATCTTGTCGTCACCCAGACTCCAGGGAATACCACTGTTTTTTTTACGGTGAGCAATCACTGACGATAACTTGTGTGTGAACTCCTAGTGAATACAGAATATGATAATAATAATATTAATAATGATAATAATAATAATAATAATAATAATACTTGCTACTCCAGCAAAATGCACGTCCAAGCAAAAAAGAGGAGAACAGAAGAAGGAATACCATTTCAGCAAATGCTTGAATATATGCATATTATATGGAATATGATGACAGCTAGTGTAATACCAAACATAGTAGGAGTAGTACAAATAGTTCTAAAAAATTAAAATGTACCAACACTTTGTACACTATATACACGATGCCCCTGATGAAAAGTATGGCAATATGAAGAACGAACCTATTCAGTTGATAGCAATCAAACACAAGTAAAGTGAGAGAGAATATCACTTTGTAAACTTAACTAGAACATCCTAACACGAACGCTAAAGTTGAAGAAATTGTACTTACACTCACACCATGCTAAAACTATGTGTTACTAACGCCAGCTGATTCAACAGAAACTAATCTGATAGGATGGGAAAACTCGAAGTGTGAAACAACCTCACAGATCTCTAAAAAAAAGGGCATGTAACGCAATATTATCATCAGGCTTATTGTTACGCAATTTTAGAGAGAAAATAATCGGCCGTTATCAGTGAGAAGGCTACGTTTAAAGGTTGTGAGATTGCAAAATAATTTTAAAGGGAATCAGAAAAAGTGGAGCATACGGGTAATAAGTAGAAACTTGTTATTTATACTCCAGTGAACCTAATCTGTCTTCGAAATTAATAATCACCACTCGAGTGAGAAAGGGTGAGTTAGAAATAACAATAATAATGCTAACAACAATAATAACAATGCCAATTGTGAAACATCATACCTCCACCTGACAACGTAAGAATTGGTAAAATCTTTTGTGGGGTGTATTTCTCCACATTGTATGGAGTATTCTCGAAGAAACATTGATTAGTGAAACAATATTTACCTGACTACACTGGAGTTTTACATAGTACTTATTTAGATAAAATAACATCACATCCATTTCGATAATTACAAAGTTGAAATCACGTTAGAATTTGCATCATTATCGAACTTTCTAAATTAAGCTAACACATGAAATTAGATATGGGGTTTCATAGGCTACAACATCGACCAAGTATTGAGTCTCTACGATGAATAGAAGTAAGGATTATCGTCACAAACGTGATTTTCACTTTGTTATTATCTTTACTTTACATTTACTCGATAAATCACAACAGTTAAGCAGTGACCAAGTTTAGTAACCATTAATTAAGCGATGTGGATTCTAGGCTGTACAGACGCAAACAAAACAACATAGTGACACGCCAATACACTCAACTGAAAACATAACCGTAAGAAATAATGAAATCGCACGGCCTAATTCGAATTTATAACCCTTCCCTTTTTCTTCCGTTTCCGAGGATGTCTTATACATTTTCGAGGATGTCTTAAAACATTACTACTGTTGTGCAGGCATTCATTCATTGTGAATATTGTCATAAGCCTCTATCCATGCTGAGCGCTTCTTCCATTGTATGACATGCATAGATAATCGCCTGCTTTTTAAATACCCCAAACAATGATTTCACTGATAATACTTTTGTATTGATTATTAGTATATATTTGTGATTTGGTTCCTTCATGCACTCTCTTATACTTCTCTTCAAATCCCCTAATCGCTTCATTGCACTCATAGTGACACCTTTTACATCTTTTATTATATTATATTCGTGTCGGTAGTATTTTTTTGTATTTGCAACATAACAACCGTTTCATACTTGCGGAATATTAAAATAAAACCGTTCCACTGATGTTCATATGCGATATTTTAATACACCAACAATAACATTTGTCGCATGACTTCCTTTATGAATATTTCATCTATTTTGCAATCTATTTCTCCCTTTTGCATTTGCCCATGGTTATACGTGCTGTCATTGAATTGTTCGCCCAAATACGCACACATAAAAGGTAGAATGATGGAAGCCATTGTATAAACATGACCTGCATAAATTTCACGTGCTCATTATTGACTAGATATTGACCTGACTTATTAATGTCATGGTGTAATCTTGTCAAGGCATGTCTATTATACCGAGTCAACCTTGTGAATTGTAATTCGTGCAAGAGTGTCGCATGCAGTATTTAATTCATCGACGCAATCACGAAGATATTCCTGCCAGGAAAAGACGATAGTGCCAAACCAAACGTGAGTGAAGCTGCGAAATTCCAACATCTTAAATAGAGTAGACATTACGCTCCCTAATTGGATCAGCAACACATATAAATGAGTCATTCATCGTCGATAGAATATACTATTGTACACTAATCCTTCTGATAGAACTGGTTTTCAGCATGTTATCGCCCTTAAACATATATAAAAATACTAAGCCACAAGCCTAGAAACTTTATTCTGATTTGGTTGACTGTCTGTTAGATCATTTTGGTTCGAATAAATGTATACGATAAGGGGGTAGCTTACAAGCTATAATTAATTGACATCCAATGTATCTTGCTTCATTGAAGTGGAATTTGTATGAGTACAATACCAGGAAACTGAAATTGGAGGAATCATTATTACTTGTTTTAAAATAAATGGTTAACCTGCTTCTAAAATCGAGAAATGTGGATATTCACGAAGATTTTACACGTTCAGGCTTTTTGCATGAAACTAAATCACACTAAATATATCCCTATATTTTGCTTATGCAGCTTCGCAGATGTATGCTAATATTCATAATGATTGGTTGATTTGTTTAGGAATTAATGATGTGCATACACATCAATAAATATAGAAAATACACCTTACTTCATAAATACAGTGATTAAACTGGATCAGTGGCGCTTCACTGTTGAATGTACTAATATATTATTTAAACAGAAACAAAAGTTAATACAGATTGCAATTATATGTATAAGACAATGTGGTTTTCATATAAAATGGCATACGAATGAAAAAGAAAGGTAAAATATATAATAAAAAAGTATCATTTAAGTAATTAAAACTCCATGTTAATAAGTATTATTAAAATTATCTTAAGCTTGCCCTTATATATATCTTAAAATAAAGAAATAAAAATGCTTCGAAAACAATATGATTCATATGGAAAACTTAAAGTGAGCAGAATAAATATACAATATTGGTGATAAGTAAGAAATATAAACCGAAAAATGGTATGCAATATGAGCCTTCATTCAAATAAATGAAGTCAAAAATAAAAATTGCGTTATTACTTTAAATAATATATAAAGTATGTTATGTAACCTAAATGTAACGGGTCGTCTTAATATACAACTACTTGTCTATTTACACTTTAATTAATCAATGTTTTGTCGATTCCATTCATCATTTTGAATTATTTACATAGGCATGTTCATCATTCAACTGACAGTCTATTTAACCCAATGCCTTGTGTCACTTTTGGCCTAAGCACTTGATTACTATTATAAAACAAGTTGTGTGTAGCATGTTTTAGTATGTGGCTCTTCATTGAGAAATGTTAGTCGATTTTTGAAAATTTCGTGAGTCATCAGTCAACCATAGCGCCCCGTTTTACGCCCGAACCGTGCAAAAGGGTTATATACAAGTTTTGTTTATATTACTTTCGTTCGAAGACGTCATTTTTAAACATTATAATCTATGAGATATACTTTACATTCAATCATAAGATAGAGTATAGGGAGATTCTAAATCACCGGGTCATGGAACTTTTTGAATTAATGGTATCTAAAGAAAAATGCACCACTCCCAGAACAGCCACATATAAAACACATATTGTGAGTTTATAGGAATCTATGTGTGTGACCCAATAATGAAGGTGACCGATTACTAACCAGGACAACAAGTGACACAAGTCACTAATAATGAGTTCAGACGTGTTCCATTACAAGTCCCCAGAAGGTCAAATCTGTAGTCGAGGGTTTAAGACCTGTGGATTTCTGGCGGTGTGAGTCGCTGTGTTATGTCTGATTGCTGATGTTCTTATACCTTAAGTAAATCTATATTGGGAATGTTATATGTTTATACTTTTCACCGGTCAAGCTCGGATTACATTATTTACTTGTTAACTCGTAAATCAGTTTCTATATTTTAATCAATTTTACCTATCGTTCCTTCTATTTCGTTCTCTTTCATATGTTTATTACAACAAATCTCGGATTCCTTTCTTCCCCATTGAACACTTCAAAGTTTTAATACACATACATACATTTCCAATCATAGATAGCTGTTCTGTATATAAAATACAAACGTGTGCACAAATGCCTACATAGTATGACTGTATGTTCTGTATGTATGCATACGTGTAAGTGAATGTAGACTTTTGGATGTATATGTATGCATGCGTCTATCTATGTATGTGCATGCATGTTTGTATGTATGTTTTTATATATATATACATATATATATATATATATATATATATATATATAGAGAGAGAGAGAGAGAGAGAGAGAGAGATGTGTGTATGTATATGTGTGGATATATGTGAATTTACGTGTATGGATATATGCGTATATATTTGTGTTAGTTTTTATTATATATATATATATATATGTATGTATATATAT
>OY744530.1:23546419-23603919 GCA_963556195.1 Sepiola atlantica
AAAGTACTTGCAAAAAAGAAAAAAAGAATGGAACGATAAACCCATCGATCATATTTACATTAATTTAACCGAAACATTAGATGGACAATTCGGAAAATTGAAAAAATAAAAAAAGTCACATCAAACAAAACAACTCCGTGTTATTTAATAATGTTTGCCTAAATACACACACAATATATATATATATATATATATATATATATATATATATATATATATATATATATAACAGGATGAAATTATCGGACGGTATGAAATTAAAATGGTATAAGCAGAAGACCTAAAAATGCTCAACGTTTTGCCCAGATGGGCTTTGTCAAGACCGAACGAAAAGATGCAAAAAATGACCAAAAGACGAGAAAGTATATTTATAATTAGAAATATATATAGTGGTAGGGTTAATGTAGAGAGGGAAGTTATGTAAATGTGTATAGAGTCAAAGATAAATACATAGCAAAAAAAGAATTAACGGAAAAGAAAAGAAAAAAAATAAAGAGTAGAAAGGGAGTCTAAAGGAAGAATAATTAGACACTCATGGAAGAAACCAGTGCCTAGAAATATCTATAATCGTGAATAATAATAATAATAATAATAATAATAATAATAATAATAATAATAATAATAATAATAATAATAATAATAATAATAATAATAAAAATAATTATAATAAAATAGGTTAGGGAAGATAAAATAGAATCCCATACTCTGTTTTATTTTATTTGTGGAAAGAGCTATGAGTGCAGATTCAATTAGTCGACGTGTTTATTTATTATGTATCATCTTGATTAAAGTAGATTTATCAAAGTCATAACAATGGCCATACTCCATAGTGTGAGCATATAAAACGTTAAGCGAGTTGTTGGTTTAAATCGCTCTTTTATACTCATGAATCCGCTTGTCCAGACTACGCTGCGTCTCTCCTATGTAGAGCTTATTACAATCATGACAAGGGATGGAGTGTATGCCAGCTTCGACATTAAGTGTAGTGTTAAGTTTAGATGTTTTGATTAAATTCATGATACTTGCTGAAGTTAATTGTGTAATGTTTATGCCTAGTTTATTAAGTTTTTTGTAAATTGAGTTGTTATTAGAATTAGTAAGTAGAAGTATATGTCTATTTATAGTTGATGAGTTGTCTTGTTTGAGAGTTGAGTTAATTTGCAGAGCTTTTATACATAACTCTAATTTTTGCCTTTTTTCGTTCGCTCTTGTTAAAGCCCATTTGGGCGAAACGTTTTTAGTTATTCTGCTCTTTCAATTTTAATTTCATATATAAATAAATATATATATATATATATATATATATATATATGTATATATATATATATATATATATATATATATATATATATATATATATATATATATATATATATATATATGTACGGGCGCTTAAAACCCTTTCCTGTCTTTCACATCCTTATTACTCTTTATCTCACTCCTTCCTATATATATATATATATATATATATATATATATATATATATATATATATACATATATATTATCAATAATTCTAGCAACGAAATTGTATTTACAACATCAACCAACATTTACAATACGGCTCTAAAAATACCGGTTACCGGAATTAAATAATATTAAAAACTAAAAGAAAAAATATATAATTTATTAAAAACTTCCCTATAACAAGATCAAAAAACTAGACTAAGCAAAAAATGTCTAAATTTGATTGAAAAACACTTTCTTCTATCCACTCCCCTTCATAAAATAGTCAATAAAAATAATCTTCAACTGTCCTAAAACTGCTGCGAAAAGCTAGATATTATATAATGTCACACAATAACAAAATACTATATGAGAACTTCAGAAGAGAAGAAAAAATTACACATTACATACATAAGTCATGAATATAGCAAACAAAACACTAAGAACGAGAAAATGAAATGAAAAAGATAGCAATGAAGAGAAAAGATGTAACTGCATACATTTTCCACTTTTTCCACTACAAAATAAACGCCTAAGTAAAACTATTGTTTACTAAGCCACAATATTTGCTAAAGATAGACCGAATAACACGAACTACAACGTGGGTATGACCTCTCTTGATTTTAAAACCAGCTGGTATAGCCACAAGAGCACATTTACACACAGAGAATGTCGAATTAAAACAGCACTAGCAAGTAACTATTGGGATCTCAAGAAAAATGGACGCTCACCAATAATTGAATGGAAACTAATACGACAGGCCAGTACATGTAGAAATTCAGACGACCCGTGTAGATGATGTCTGAACTTTAAAGACTCCAACAATTTATTAAACTCTAGAAGTGAGATAGCAAACAGCTGTCTGCAGGGAATAAAATTTGCCACAGGCAAACACTACATAAATAAATAAATGCATTCATAAATAAACAAACAAATATTAAAAAAACTAAACTAAACTAAAACATTACAATCTAAAAAACTAAAACCTAAAATAAAAATACAAGGAATCACGTGTTAAAATAAGTTCACGCATTATATTGACACAACAACGAATCAAAGTATAGCCCACTTTATGAAAACGAAACAATAGGACAGAAGATATGAATTAAAACTAACCGGACGATTGGGTGAGAGAACAACAAAGAATCTGATCGGTTAACAAGCTAGCCGTGTATATAAAAACACCTGACGAAACAAACTCCATGAATTTTAGCGTGAAGATTCCCTCCGGGGATGAAACGCGGGAACGTCTTAATTACCAAAACTATATTTTCATAATTTACTTCCAAGCTCTACTTACGTGTTGAAGTGAATACTGAAAATTGATACATACAAAAGTATATCTCCTTATAAAAGTTTATGTCGATGCATGAAGTATATATATATGAATTCCTCATATTGAAAGGAATAAAGGAATGGGGGCGATTGTTAAGAATTAAAAAAACAAACAGAAGTGAAACAAACTAATAATCAACAGATAACTGTTACCAAACGCAATAAGGTTACTGTTTTACTTACCTGTCTATTTTTGTATTTAAGTATGTTAGAAGCGTATTCTTGCTTTTTGATAATTCGTCAAAATCCGATCGCGTTACAGTTCCATTTTCAACATGGCGTACGTGAACTTCACAAAACTGTGTTTTATAAGTTGTTCGTATTTTTAAGAAAACCAAAAGCCAAATAGGCAACCAGCAACTGTCTCAAATACTTTCAAATTTTATTTCTACGTAACAGACACGAGAAAAGTACAAACAATCACTAGACTTCGTTGACGGTCGGCGATAGACTGTTAGCCATCTTTATTTTTTAGCATAACGTAATACATTTGACTGAACTGTTTAATACAATTTCAAATTACTAAAACATACGGTAGGTAAAAAACAAAGTTTTATTGCATTTGCTAACATTTATGTTTTACTATTTTATGTTGATTGTTCTTGGCTATCTCCGAGGCGAAACATCTATGTGTCAAATGAAATGATTATATATCCTTGAGTAATGTAAAATAGTTAGTTTCTGTTTCGTTTTGTTTTATTAAAGACAGCAAAATAGGGGAGTTATTGTTTCGGGGGCCAGCTTCTGTCTCAAAAGTCTTTGGTGGAGCGGTTCCTAACATTTCTGGAGAAAACAGGCCCTTTCTGAAGTATTTTAAGATGAGTTTGCCCCGGGCTGGGGAAGGTCTTGTGGTTATCTTTCTCATTGTTGATTGTATACGGGGGTGGGCGATCCTCCATTTCGCCGATTCAATCAGCGTAGAAACACTGTATAGTTGAAACTAGTTTCGGTGTGAAAATAGCGCGCCAAAACCTGCTAGAGTGGCGATAGCACTTTATATCGGGAGGCAGAGCGTTAATGAGGAAAATAGAATGTATGTCTGAAAGAAAACTGTCTATGAGGCTTTTTATTCTTGAAATTCCCGGGCGGTCGACATGAAATTAGTTTAGTATTTTTGTCTGCAATGTTACAGGAGAACATCTTGATGGTTGTACATAATTACACAACAAATTGACATACTTCCGAGATTTATCCATTTATTTTATTTTGTTCGTAAATAGCAGAACTTCCAAAGCGCTTATTTTTATTCTTTCGTTTGTCTCTAATCTTCGGAATTTAAAGTATCAATGTTTTCATAAAATCAGTTCATAGGCATATTTAATAATTGGAATGTCTATACCCAGTCCCTGTTAAATAGTTTGTGTAAAGTGTTCATTACAGACATTTTTAATTTCGAAGTAATAGCTTTTAATGTAACCTGAGAGATTAGTACCCATGTACATTTTATTCGTTTAGCTTATTTTGTAGTTCCTATCAAATATAATTTTGCAATATTTTTCGTAAGTTTGAAGATGGATTATAGACAAATCTGACGCGGAATTTAGTTGCAATTTAAGATATTTATTCAATATTTTTAAATGCTGATATTTTTAACTTCGTCACTGTTAGCAATTTTATATTTTTATTCAATATTCTGATATTTCTAACTTCGTCACTATTAGCAATTTTAATAATGCTTTTTAAAAATGTTATTTTTATCTCTGTGTGTACTTTTGTGCCTTATGCGATCGCCACTAAAGCAGTTTTTATTTCATATGGACAAACGTTGTACCAATTTCAATTACCAACAAGGATCACACAGTTTAGGAAGCAAGTTATTATTTTTATATTTAGATTTTTATAGAGAATTAATTTTCTTTTTGTTAGTGATTTTTCTCATATTTGACAACTTTGCTTAATTTCTCTTGTATCTTAGCGAACGTTAATAAAACGCTGGCAGTTATGTGTGAAGTGTTGAAGCATGATTAATTCTTTAGTTTATTAAGGACCCTTATAATTTCTGAATCCGTATTCGACACTATACCTGTGAGAGTATTAAGCATTTACTAAACTGAGACAATTTTAAATCATCGAAGGGTTTGTAAACAACGGTAGGTAATGTAGTGTAGTCTTCGTCTTCTTTGTTTGTGAGGTGCATACATTTCCACATTTTGTGAAAAAGAGACGTTTTATTGCTACACTACTTAAACAATAATTGTATCGATTTAACAAATGTAAGGTTGATGTTTTTTGTTGTAATATATCATTGATTTATTTGCTATGTGTTGTGGTGGCAACCACTCATTTGCATATACGAATAACGTCACACTATAAATGGCAAGCCTAGGTTGGCCTTAGTGTGTGTTACCTAAATGCCACCGGAAGTGACGCCGAAGAACGTACATGTCCTCCCACCAAGACTCTCTGACTCGACACCTCTATTTGTACATACTGTAACTATACCTTTTCTTTAATAAACTTATTATTGCATTCTCCTTGTTGTTTGCGTCTTCATTGTATTCCTCACTAATTATTGTTCAACCTTCCAACCACAACAGTTGACGACGAGATATGAAGCGTCAAATATAACAGTTTTGACGAAGAACTATTAAAAAAAAGTACAATGCAAAGTGTTGACGAGCAAACGGATTTTACGCTAAAGAAAAGTTTCAACTTAAGTGAGAAAAAAAAAAACTCGAACGTGGCAAAAGCGACAATTTACGCCGTTTTCTGGGAATCCGACTTGCAAACGAATGTAAAAGTGAATTTTTGTTTTGTCGCTAAACGACAAATCTGTTTTGTATTACTAAAGGACCAACTTGCAAACGAAAAGCGGATTTTGTTCTGTCGCAAAACGACAGGTCTAACTCGTATTACGAAAAGCAAGGAAGTAACCTACAAAAAAAAAAAAGAATTTCACCAGTGGATTCTAATTACTGCTCCCCGTTAGCAAAACAACAACTAATAGAATCTTTTAATTAATAATTTGTTTGGCGGCGGTACTAAAAGGAAATACCATAGCTAGAAATTAAAGCTCAAGGAAAGGATTTTTTTTTAAAGTTGTCACTGGATAACGGATAATACAGTTAAACGTCACGAAAGAAAAAAAAAAAAAAGTGAAATCTCAATTTAAGAGTATTTTAATTACTAAAATACTAGGAAAAAAAAACTCCAAAGAACTAAATGTACTGCATACATTTTTTTCAATTGTCCCTCGAAAATAAAAAAAAAATTAAAAATGGAAGACTTATCAAAAATGTTCATGCAATTTTTACAGGCACAAGCTGACCGCGAGGAAAGACACAATCAGGCACAAGCTGACCGCGAGGAAAGACAAAATGAACGTTTTGCTAAAACACTGGAACTACTAAAGAGTAATCGAGAAAATGTCGACAGTGTTAATTTCTCCTATACAACTATCTTTAATAGTATTGACACATTTAATTATGTGCCGGAGGAAGGAAAGACTTTTGAAGCATACTATACAAGATACGAGGATGTCTTTCAACTGGACTGCAAAAATTAGCCAAATAGCCAGAAAGTGAGCCTCTTACTCAGGAAATTGGGTACATCAGAACACAGAAAATTCATAGATTACATATTACCGAAAAAAACCGCGGAATTAGAGTTCATGGAAGCTGTGAAATTACTAAAAGAATTATTTAATCCAAATATATCTCTTTTTCATAAAAGATTGCTGTGCATGAATCTAAGAAAGATGGACAACCAAGATTATTTGACATACGCATCAGTTGTCAATAAAAACTGCGATAATTTTAAGCTTGCAGAACTAACGGTAGAAGATTTTAAATGTCTAATCTTCGCACAAGTGTTAGTTTCCACGAAAAATTCATAAATACGCAGACGAGTGTTGTCTAAGCTGGAATCTGAGCAAGATTTAACCCTCCAGAAACTCGCAGAGGACTGTGAAAGGGCCATTACACTAAAAAAGGATTAAAAAATATAGAAGAATCCGGAGTGGCATATGTAAGTAAAGTTAGAAAACCATACACACCAACCAAAAACTTTACAAAGAAAAGCAATCGAAATGGAACGAGATATAACAATCCTAATAACCATAAATATAGGACAGAATATAACAAGCCTCTTCCTAGATATAACTGTAAGAGATGTGCAGAAAAGCATTGGGAATCAGATTGTCCTTATAAGAAGAAAAAATGCTTCATTTGTAAGAAGGTGGGACACATAAGCGATTGCTGCAGAGATATAAAGATTACGCCAGAAAGAGAGTACAGCGAACAAAATCAAATACAAAATTAGACAAAGATCGGCGAAAATACGTAAAAGTGGAAATATTTAAAACACCAATAAAGTTACAACTCGACTCCGGCTCCGATATTTCTATTATAAACCTGAATACATGGAAAAAATTGGGTAAAAAAACAACCATGATGAAAACGAGTAAATCAGCCCGGACGGTAACTGGTGGTGGTATAAAATTTGAAGGAGAAGTTGTCCTTCCGATAAAATTAAAAGGGATTACGAAGAAATTAAAAATATTCGTACTGAAAAATAGTGAAAATCTGTTTGGAATAGATTTAATTGAGAAATTTGGACTATGGGATAAGCCAATCAATACATTCTGTAAAAAAATAGAATGTTCTTCTCCAACAACAGTAAATATAAAAGACGATTTAAAAGAATTATTTCCTGAAGCATTCACGACTAACTTAGGTCGCTGTAATAAATTCACGGCCTCGTTTGAACTTAAAGAAAACGCCAGCCCAATTTTAAGAAAAAAGCGAAACGTTCCGTTCGCTGGGTTGGAAAAGATAAATAAAGAATTAGATAGATTGGAACAGACAGGAATTCTATCAAAAATAGAACACAGCGAGTGGGCAGCTCCCACCGTATACGTAAAGAAAAAGAATGACGAAGTTAGAGTGTGCGCAGATTTTTCGACCGGGGTCAACTCCCTATTATGAGATCACCATTACCCTCTACCAAGCCAGAGGAAATATTCACGAAGTTAAATGGTGGTAATAGCTTCTCCAAGATAGACTTGAGCGATGCATATTTGCAAATACCGGTCGAGGAAAATTGCTCAAAAATAATATGCATCAATACGCATAAAGGATTATACAAATACAACCGATTGCCCTTTGACATCAAAGTAGCGCCTGTCATTTTTTAGCAAGCGATGGACACCATGCTAAGTGGTATTGAGTGCGCATGTGCATACCTGGACGACATTGTTGTCAGGAGCAAATCCCTACAAGAACAAAAGGAACATTTGAAACAAGTATTTACTCGAATACAAGAATTCGGCTTTAAAGTAAAAGAAGTAAATGTGACTTTTGTATGAGCGAGATTAAGTATCTTGGACACATAATAAACAAACATGGACAAAATTAAAAATAGTCGTCGCTAGTGACGCTAGTTCCTACGGCTTAGGAGAATGCATTCAACATATTATGCCGGATGGGTCTAGAATACCAATAGCGCACGCTTCGAGAACGCTGATACCAGCCGAGAGGGCATATTCACAAATCGAAAAAGAAGCATTCAGCATAATCTTTTCCGTGACTAAATTTCACCGATATTTATATGGTAGACAATTCTTACTTGAAACGGACCATAAACCGTTAGTCACGATCTATGGATCAAAAAAAGGATTGCCGGTATACACCGCAAATAGATTGCTGCGCTGGGGTACAATCTTACTTAATTACGATTTCCAGCTACAACATCTAGCATCAAGAAAGATTTGCCATGCGGATGGACTGTCAAGACTGATACCACAGAAACACAATCTGGAAGAATCAGTCATTGAAGCTATTCGGACAAATGTTGAAGTAAAACATATGGTAGCAAACATCATTAAGGAACTACCCGTAACTTTGTCGGGCATTAAAAGGGAAGCCGAGAAAGACGAATACATAAAGGACATAAAAGAGATAATTATAACGGACACAAAGGTGCAGGAAGTTTTCTCCATATGTAACGATGTGTTACTGTACAGTGAGAGAGTGGTAATACCCAAAACATTGCAGAATAGGATGTTAAGAGATTTCCATACGGGGCATCCGGGGATAAATCGAATGAAGTCGTTAATGAGAAGCTACGTGTACTGGCGTAACATGGACACTGACATAGCAGCAACAATAAATAAATGTAAAGGATGCCAGTTAGCAGCAAAATCCCCACCTCTAGTACACAAACCTTGGCCGAAAACCGACCAACCATGGTCGAGAATCCACATGGACTTCGCTGGTCCAGTAGGAGAAAACTATTATTTAATTATAGTGGATAGTTACACAAAATGGCCGGAGGTAATGCGTTGCAGGAATCCAACAACGAACAACTGAATAGGGTTCCTACACGAGTTGTTTGCAAGATTCGGTGTACCAGACACACTGGTCACATCCGCAGAGTTTAAGGAATTTTGCGATACGTTCCGAGTGAAGCACATCACGACTCCGCCGTATCATCCAAGGTCGAACGGCCTTGCGGAAAGGTTCGTGGACACGCTAAAACGAGCGTTAAAGAAATCCATTGGAACACCAACAGAAAAAGCTTTGCAACAATTCTTGCAAGTTTATAGGATCACACCACATCCTAGTACACCATCAAACATATCACCAGCTGATCTAATGTTTGCCAGAAAGGTAAAAGCAGCGTTTATAAACTGTTGCTTAGACAGGCAATTATCCGAAACACTACACACACGAGAAGAAAGAAATATAACTTGGGAGATCGAGTATATTTTAAGTGCTACAAGAATAACACATCTTACTTGGAATGTGGAGTAGTGGATAACGCATTGGTGATTGTATATATATGATTAAAGGTCCACAGCGTATACATAAAAGGCACCTAAATCAGATAAAAAACGTCATATCCAAGATGATGATTATACGACAACAGTTGAAGAGGAGGAAACCATAGATATCATATACGAATCCTTTAATTTGGAACCGCCTAAATATACACCTTAACCCCGAAGATCAGGTAGGAAAAGAAAATTTAATGAACCATTGATGGTAAACCCAAAAAGAAAAAGATATTGAAATCTGTGTGACTTCAAATCTTGGGAGGGGGTGTTGTGGTGGCAACCACTCATTTGCATATACGAATAACGTCACACTATAAATGGCAAGCCTTGGTTGGCCTTAGTGTGTGTTACCTAAATGCCACCGGAAGTGACGCCGAAGAGCGTACATGTCCTCCCACCAAGACTCTCTGACTCGACACCTTCATTTGTACATACTGTAACTATACCTTTCCTTTAATACACTTATTATTGCATTCTCCTTGTTGTTTGCGTCTTCATTGTATTCCTCACTAATTATTGTTCAACCTTGCAACCACAACACTATGCCTAGCTGTAGTAAACGGACATGCTATCAATCTGTCCAATTCGCACGGTCTGTATTATAAGGAGATTCGTATTGTCAGAAATACGAAACAAAGTTTTTTTTAGTTTTCATGGTCGTGATTAAAATTATTGACAGCGCTTAAAATACAGTTTTGTGGAAATGAAGTTTCATCTTCACCATGATGACATCTATTGGATAATGTGTATATTTGTCTCTTTTTGTTGGGTATGAAATAACATTTCCTAAATTATTCTCATTTGCTCCTATTGGTTTTCTTGAAGTTTCTTCGCCAGACAAAGATTTTAAATTTCATTTGTCCTACTTGTTTTGCTCAGACGTTTTCCAGTCAAAGCGGTTGTTTATGTTAATGTTTACCGATATATATTCCACTTTTAAATACTTCAATATAAACCCCTATAATAGACTATGGACTTTTTCTTATTTTTTACACGGTCTTTTTGTTCTAATTGGAAGATAAATGTTTTACTTATAAGAAAACATATTTTGTAAACTTATTTACGTGTTCCTGATTAGACAATAAAAAACGTAGAAAAATCGACAAACTTTTGTTTTGGAGGGAGGTCTGTATTACCGTATTCAAACGATTTAGAATTCAAAACCTCGATTTGGAATCTATTTTGTCTGACCTAATCACGACAATGTATTTTTAATCTTATTTTCAGACGTTGGGGTGTTTTGTTCTGCAGATTTGGCAACCCCCGTGTGTTAAATACAGTACAGCTTTGAACTTTTTGCTTTTACTGTTGGAATTTACAATTTTCCAGAGCACACTACCTAAGTTGTACTAATTATAACTCAGGCCAGCGCAATAAAACCCTTTCTCCTACAACTCGTATTCATATGTATACAAAGTGTGTTTTATCAGAAACATACTTTGTATCTTAATAAGCCCAGATGAAACTTCTGATGCAATTTCTCAGGTGGAATATAGACGTCTCTAGTCCTTCGTGTGTATTTTCATTATAGCTCTTGCTTTATTATTATATTTTCTCATACAACGTGTGTGTTTTTCATACTCTCTATCTATTACACACAAACGTACACATATATATATATATATATATATATATATATATATATACAAAGAGAGAGAGAGAAGATATATATATATATATATTAGTATGAATGTAATAATTCTTCTGCCGTAAGGAAAACCTACATTCACGAAGTTTTAATTGTGTTTTTACACATTTCTGGATATACAAGGGATGACGTCTAATATCTTTACATTTGAGATCTGAAGAGGCGATGGAAGGTTTATTTCTTGAGAATACATGTCAAAGTCGAAATGTCTCCCTGGAGTTCTACTTCAGATTGTTGTCTATCTTTTGCCTTTAAAATTACGTCAGTGCAAATGAAATAAACTTGTTGATTCTATTTCCAGCACAAATACTTATTAATGACATATGTTCGAACACGAAATGGAGATGTTTAGAAACATTTTTATCCACGTCAAGTTTAATTTGCGAAATCGTTATATGTTATTATTCGGTAAAGGATTATATAGAAAATAGATAAAACTGAATGAAAAAAAAAAACGGGATACATTCAGGAAAGCATTAAACGTATGCCGGGAAGCTATGGAATCCCAGTCATTAATAGCTTACGGAAATCCTTTTAAAATCTATTGGGTGTCTTAGCTTGGCTTCCTTGGGCAGTGTGCGATTACAACTTAAGTTACCAGACCACATCGATCTATGCTGATTCGGGCTGTAGTGTATGTGATGTGACCAGCTATGGGTGACTATCTTAGAATGTGTATTTAAAATATAAGGCTGCGAAAAACACGAATGTCTAAACCGAGCGTATTCAAAACGTATTTACTGTTTTTAATAAAACGAACAAAATCTAACGATAAATCAAACAAATAATTCTAAATAAATAAAGTGTTACGGCCAATAAAAGTTTACCTTGTCTTTGGTGTTGCTTTTGCACAAAGTTTACCACTTAGTATTCGCCGACCTTCTTCGTGAGAGATTTGAATTGAACTATTTTGTTAAGAGATAACACAGATGGAATTATACATTGATAATCGGAGTTCGATCCTTGCCGAAGTAACTTCATATTAAGTATTTAAAATTAGTAAAAACTGCAACGAAAATAACGACACTTCTTAGAAATATCGTTAAAGTAAATCAATTAACATGAAAATAACATCATATTTTTTGTAAATATTGTATTCAGTTTTATAGTAGAATGTGTATTTGAATGCATGAGTGGTCATGTTTTAATGGCATGAACAAAAGCAAATAATACCTGCATTCATGTCAAACGAATTATCAGAGTAAAACTGTTTAAATGATTCCAAATGTATTGTTTTGCCTGATTTAAGTGTTTATGATTTATAATTTTTATGTTATGAACTATATATAATCGCAAACCGTGAGTAGACTAATATTTTCTCATTCTACAGCAAGTGCTCTAAAATAGCTGCTGTTGATAAAACAACAAAACACATTTTTTAAATATTCGCTCCATGTCATTCTTATTAGAGTAGTTGTATTTCCTATGTAAATCTTCTAACAATAATCGTAGTATGATTCGTTTGGAAGTCAAACATTTATTTACTGTACACCTACTTATATTATGTAATAAAGTAATAGCTCATGTTCGTTGCTGCGTCGTAAGACGAGCAGGTACTTCACTCAGAACACGTAATAAACGTGTATATATATATATATATATATATATATATATATATATATATATATATATCACATATGACATTAAATGTCATTTCGATATATATTTCAAAATGAATACATTCGAAAGTTTTGTCTACGTATCCTTACTTAATTACCATGAACACCGCTTATACTTATTTCATTAAATGATAGAAAATATTATTTATTATTTACCTTCTTGCCAGAATGTTACACGCAAGTATAGGTTGTGATTTGAGCAGTCGCGCACTAGGGTTATTGCACTAAAATGCCCGAACCCTTCAGTCGCGTCGACATTCTCCGGAAGGGGCAAATCAGGCGATTGCCAATGAACTAATTCTTTCTCCCAAAAAGTAACTTCATGACGCATGTTATATTTTATGATACATTTCGCTCAGGCATTATCTCATGTTTTGAAGAAACAGTTTAGTATATGGTGCTTTCCTATGATGCCACCCTCCCATAATTACTTGTTTTTTATGTTAGGGGCGTGGCGGTGTTGTGTAGGGTCTGCGTATTATTAAGATATCATCCTCCCAGGCATTACTGTGTCATTGGACGTCATTGTTATATATTTTCATTCACAATGATACAATGCATTCGGGTAAGCAAATCTATGTATGTATGTATGTATGTATCTATCTATCTATCTATATATATATATATATATATATATATATATATAATGGTAATAATCCAGGTAAAAAATATCCACAGGGTGGTAATCCAGAGAACTTTAACTGGGTTTATAAAAAGTGCTCAATATCAAAATAGAGCTTTATATATGATAATTTTATTTACACAGACATGTACAAAATCTGCGACACTGGCATGTCGATGTTATCGATCTACAGTTACTATAAACTGAGATCTCATAAGGAAGAGTTAGATCCGATCTTAACCTCATATCATATTTGGAAAGTCTTATCATACAAACTATCAGGATGAGAGTTTCAACTCCCTAAGTGGGTTTACCTTTTACCTTAAGGGTTTTTAGTGTTCTTAAAACCAATTCTAAAATAAAAACAGTTTTACTGGACTTGGGAACCCTGAAACTCTTTGTGAGCGATTCCGTCGCAGATTTTGTACATGTCTGTGTAAATAAAATTATCATATATATATATATATATATATATATATATATATATATATATATATATATATATATTTACAATTTATTATGTCGTGTATACACATATAATATAATCAGGTGGTATAATATATTCTGTATGGATTTTCAGTGTTTCTTCGACAGTACTCAGTGCGTAAGTAGGGCTTAGTATTGAAGTTAAGCGCTAATACTGCTTCATTGAACACGTTAAACTATGACACATAATCGATAAACCGGCGACAAATTCACTCACCTCTGTCGACTCGTGAAAAAAGTGATGTGTTACCTGGTAAAATAAGAACACACAAGTACTTGGGCAATACGGGTTGACATACTTGTTGGGTTCTTCAGGAACATAGACCAGTAAATATCTACACGGGTGTTCTGTCAATAAAGTTTCGTCCTTGCATAATGTTAGATAATACCCCTATGGGAATGGACGTATCTGTTTGAAATCGGGTTTGACTTGCGCGAATTAGCACGGGTGCAGTCGAGTGCAGATTGGGGATTGTTCTCACAGTCAGAGCTGGCAGACGTGACAAGGTTACCGGTGACGAGACCCCAGATCAGGGATCAGTCTACACATGCGAGAGGCTCTGTGACTTTGCGGGCCTTGCGTGGGAAACAAACGGATCTGTGACCTCACTCGTTCTCGCGAGAAGCGAGTTTTAGTCAGTCTGCTTTGGAAAGCGAACTGAGAGGACGTGTGATTCACAATGTAAAGATAAGGGATATTTCCCCTAGGGAAATGCAGGCGCGAGAAATCCTTCCCCCCTCTCTATGAATAGTTAAGAAAACATTAATAACTAACTACGATAAAGTAAGATTTGCTCTCTTCCTCTCTCTCGACGAGATGAATGCCTCCCAGTTGCAATAACAACGCTTGCAATAAAAAAAGAATTGAATATTAACGAGGAGTTTGTCTTCGGAATACACTACATGACTGTTATTGCAGACAACAGACGGCGTGGTTCTAGAAGAAATAATTCATTCACTGGACGACGAATATAGAAAACGCGTGCTGCCGCGGTCCAAGCAGGAGTACTAGTGTAAAAACATATCTGACGCAAATTGTGGCTGGATCCCGTTTTCTTGTGATGCTCAAAACTTGTAGGTACACTCAGAGTGATGACGTTTGAAAATATCCGTCGCTGAATCAGTAAAACTCGTAACTTGCAATAGGTAGGATTATAGCTGTTTTACACAATTGATCATCATCATCATCATCATCATAATCATCATCATTATAATGATGATGATCATCATCTTCATCGTAATAATCATCATCATCAGCAGCCGCATCAGCGGTATCGTCATTACTAATATGAAACAACTTTTATAAAAAAATAGAATAAATGATATTATGGCGAAAAAAAAATTGTTTTGAAATAAAAATGTAACTTTTAATGAGTGCTCTTAACATATCGTAAAATACCCAGTCGTTTATAATTGTCATTCGTGTCTGCTGCTAAACATCAAGAATTATTAAAAACAGTGGATTAAATATTTTCACTGGAAATATCATTCTGCCAAATCATGTCATTGTAATATTATGCAAGAATGAATCATCTAAAGGTAGATGTACATTTCTGTCGATGATGATGTACGTTCAAGGACTGTTACCTCGTATACTTCGCTGCTCAAGCGAGATTTGATACACTCTTTTAAGCAATTTTAAGCGTTGAGAATACTGTATGCATTCTGTTGGCAAATCCGGTAACACTATCCAGATGTAAAACCCATTTGTTTAAGGTACATCTCTTTTTTAATAGCTAGCAACACATCTCTTGATGGTAGGCGTAAAAAGGATCTACTGATTAAGTGGAGAAACCGGTTGATTTCGTTAATCATTTCGAAAAAATGACGTATGTGTGTGAATGAGATGTCCACAACTCTATCAATATTATTTGAATGTGATTGGTTGAGATGGAAAATCCATGGTCATGTAACACAGAATATAATCAAAATTAATAGCCAGTTGTGGTTTTAACCTTCAAGAAAAAACATAATACATGATCCAGCAAGTCCGTGTCGTTTAGACGCCGGTTGATATCGTATAGTCAACAATACGTCTAAGCTAAGAAGATATTTATATATCATTTAAATTAAGATAAATTACATCAAGTTAAAAGCACCTTCACTGTGATTTGACAGGGAAATGTTCCAGATACCAGTTAGTGAAAAGATCAACAAATAATACCGTTATCTCTTATTCACGGGATTAAGGGCCTGCATGCATACACCCTCTAATATTAAACGTTATACACAATAGACGAAGATCGTTCACTGATTCAATGGAACATAGTTTTTTCATATGGTGAATATTTAACAGACACTGCGTATTCTTAAGATCGCTTCATTCTATCAGCGTCTTTAAAGACGAACATCTAATTTCAAACGTAAGCACAGTAAGCCTACACTCATGCTATTTAAAACTTCAGCGTGACATAACAAAGACGTATTATTAAAAACTCAATCCTGTGAGACCAACGAAAATAATATAGCAAATTAAAATAAACATACAAATAAAAATTATATTTAAAAAAATAAAACGTGACAAAATGATGGGCATGCCGGCCATCTTATAGAAATGCATTGAATTATCCAAAGTAAGATGCACCAACTGAACGTGTTTGGAGATAAAAGTCGTATTACAAAATGAAGCTTTACATACAAAACTTACCAACTAAACATGCAATCAAATAGTCAGACGATTCTAAAATAAGCTGAGGGGTAGAAAGAAACAACCTATCGCTCTAAATATAAACCATGGAATCGTTAATAAAGTTCGAATTCACTTTGACCATTCATTCATAATTAGTAGAAAGATAACTCACTCTATGACAAACCTGTTCACACAGTCTATGGGTTAAATGTTCACTGTAGTAATAACGAAGGTCGCAAATCACTCTGTTAACTTTCAAGCACCTTCACCGTTCGTTACGTGAACCTGCGTAACACCGAGATATCTGAGATGGTACGAGACCCGCTTTTATTATATCGAGGCACACCTGATTTCCATACGTGCAACGAGACTTTGCGAGATTTTGCGTGAACTGTATGTAATAAACATTTATGGACGCTATGTTGGATTTCTTTCTCTCACCCTCAGCGCACAGGACAGGCAAAGTCGAGGACGTTTCGCAAGTAAGCCCCCTTCATGTTCATGCTCCCTACACGTTCCTATTACTGTTAAACCACCGTCAAGTAAGTTTATTTGTTCCAAATCTGCTGGATTGCAGACACTTATATTAACGATTGAACCTGTTGAATGTTGTTGGTCATAACGTGTGTTAATAAGTTGAAATTAGAAGTAGTGAATCAAGCTGATTCAGCTACGAGAAACACATGGATAAATCGGTGCATTGATTAAAATAATATTGTGTTATTACTAACTTTACGATCGCAAAACAATACTAAAAGCTAGACGCTGGTAAGCAATACTAACCGTGTTAAACAGTCTGCCAATTGCACATAATTTGGAGTTGGATTATTCAGATAAAGATTCTCATTTTGTTTTTTTGAACTGTTTACAACGTTTCGACCGATCTATTTATTGTGCACCGTACAAAGGCGTTGAATACTAATATGTTCTAAGTGAAGGTTTTCTGGGGTTTGAAAGTTCAATCCAAACAACACACGATAACATCCAAAACTAAAACCAAAATAATGACAACAATTCATCTTGGTGTATTAACGAAATTATTAATTTTGAATGTCCGTGTATCTCGAAAGAAAAAATTCCGATTTCGAAAGGATATACTTTAACATGTTTGGGAAATCACGGTCGAAATTTTGTGGAAATACTCAAAAATAGTTATCTTGATAATCAAAATAATGAAAAATGCAAACTTCTTTTAAAATACCACCCCAATTCTATGCAAGTATTCAGTTCTATGATAAGCAGTAAGTTTGAAAATATGATATATTGAATAAAACCGTTAGCGTTTCAGAGGTACCGACGGACAAAAATGATATCTTCGATATACGAAGAAGTATCTAAAAAAACCGTAAACCCACTCAATAAAGAAACCGTTAATCTCGTAGCGTCGACGATCGTAAAAATAACCCGAACATCAATATCAGCACGTTTCACTGTAATATTTTTGAGGAAAATCAGCTCAATACACCGGCAAACGCATCGGATCTGCTTTGAAGATGACAGATCGTATACTTACTCAGTCGGCTTGAAATCAAAACATGCCAATCAATTTCAATTCTTTTTTTCTCAGTCTGATTCCTATTCTATATTTCAATTGCTAGACGTTCAATGAAGAATAAATAAACGCTGTGAAGATGCAGCTATTAATATTGTTTGCTTTAGAGTTTTACGATGCGTCCACTCAATATAAGAAACAGATATATGCTGCAATTTAACTAGACAGACAAAGGAATAGGTTTCTGTCAAAGTAAAGAGTGGCAGACCTACAAAATAGAATTTCTAACTTTTAAGTAGTGTAGAAATTTAACCTTGAAGTTTCTATAGTAAACTTCGAAAATCTAGCTTTACTCATCACCTTGTTTTCGCCCTCACCTTCCATAGGCAATGTTTCTGACAAAGAGGAGAGAATTTCTGTGTTCTAGGTCGCACTCTGTTTATCTACTGCTGGTCAGTTTTTTTTACTATCAGGTAGTATTTTTTAGCTTCTGACATTAGCTGGTGTCATGCCTTGTATGGAGGCATTTCCATAAAAAAACAACTTTACCCTGACGTAGAAACGACAATTTCATTTTATAAATTATGCTAGGGAGACGAAGAAGAAAAGTATTTCGTAACTTATGAATATAACATATTGTAAAGAAAAGAAGGCTATTATAGATATTATGACACGTCATTAATATGGGACATGCCTATTTAATAATCATGTGTATTGTTAAGAATTCCATTTGAAAGCGTTACATACAGACTAAAATTCTACTCAGAATCTAAGCATTATTGACAGATTGACGAAAATATACGCTCATAGCGTTCACCAAATCCGCACGTCAGGTGAGTAAAATGTGTTATGACAAAAGCGTGACAGACATACCAATAAACATCGCAAGACACCGACAAACGTATAAAAACGTCCCTAGAATATCTCTTCTGTCAGGATATATACGTATATTAAGGAAATGTTATGTATTTTGCAAAGTCCATTTTGGCGTCAGGATAAAACGCAATTCGGCCGAACAGCTGTCATGTTCTTTTTTCGTAGCTACTCACTTTGAGATACTTACAATGCTTAACTTAGTCTGGCATATACTTATGATATTGACAATTGGACAGCGGTTGAAATATATTTTACAGGAAACCAGACATCATCGTAAAGAGTATTAAGGTCTTTACTAATACTTCATATAAAGTATTTGAAGTCATGATTTCGATACAGTGGTCTCTCATTTGAAATTGAACTCCCTATAATACAGATGTGCCGTAGTCATTACTAATAGATCCAAGTTGATTTAATTAATTATTTTCAACGTTACATTTTGGTAGATAATATGAACGAAATGGTTTATTTGCAATGAAACCAAAATAACGAATCCAAACTATTTCACCAAGATGTAAGCGTTGATTCAATTTAATAGTTGAAAAATCTCATCTTTGTACCATTTTTTAATATTCAGCCGATTTTCTGAAGATAAACATTCGAGGGATGTTTATAATTTTATGCCTTCTATTATGTTATTATTTCTTGGTAAGACAACCATCAAATATCAAATCAGCGTTAAATTTCTAATTGGAACTAGCGATTTTGTGTGAGGTGCCAATCTGCAGATTAATTGATTATCGAAATGTTCACATTGTATATGTATCGGAAGGGGTGCTTCTTCTTTCTGATTATTTGTCATGAATCTGGTTAGAAGCAGATGAAAGTCAACATAATTACACGTGAGCAATGCAGAACAACCAAAATCAGAAAGAGTACCTACGGTGTCTAGAAAACATAAATTCAAACATCAATACAATTATTACAATTATGACCATTGGCTTCGATCTTGTAAATCTAAATAGATGTGACACGGCGAGAATCTGTCTGTGAGTAGCTATTCTCTCTATATTCATACGGGTTTATTTATCTACCTCCCACAAGGTAAGATGCGACACAAGGTCGGGAAAGTGGGATAAGATAAGCCAGCGCTCAAGAGGTGAGCACTCTGGTTATTTAAAAATTGCCTGGACAGCCCCGTCGGCATTCCCCGGTAGGGGCGCCTCAGACAGTAAGCAATAAACTTACTCCTCCCCAAAGAGGGGAGGCAAAGCCTGGGTGGGTGCACCTCCTAGAACTGCACAGGACCGATAAACCCAAATAGACCGGCGTAAATCCAGACCCAAAGGCCCGTACCATAAAGTGAGTTTAGATTGGGAACATTTCAAAATTGCTCAAAAAATTCAATACTAACGAATTATATGGCGTGCGCCCGTTTTCAAAACAATGTTTAAATATTTTATTCAGTATTATTTTCTGAAGACTTAAAATCATCTTTTTCTAAGCGTCATATATAACATACATAAGTCTTTCAATAAAACATCATGAAAAAAAACATATATTTAGACAATAAACGAAACAACACCTCAAATTATGTAACCACATATGTTCATCAGACAGCTGTAAGAAAAAGACTATTAACCGATAAACCATTTCAAATCATCCCAATATAGGATTAATAAGGAAGACGAACATATATTGCTAAATTGCAATAATGACATTTAAATGCCAAAAAATAGGAAAAATATGAGTAAAAGGTTGAGTAAAAATAAAGAAAACTTATTTAATTTTGAAAAAAAAAACCTTTTAATTAACGAAAAGTAAAACAAATTAAAAGATAAAACGTCTATATAAATGTATTCTTAGAAATACAAATATAACTCGAAAATGTCATTTTTATTATAAATAAGAAATGTGCTATAGTTAGAAAAACAGTAAAATAAAATAAAGAAGACAATAGATATAAAACGTATGCATGAAATAATACCAGAAAAGAACACAAACATTCAAATTCAAATCAGAAAAAATGGAAAAAATGGAAAGTGAAAATATATTAAAGTAAAAAGCAGAGAATTAGAAAATCCGAAACTTAATATAAATACAACTAATAATTAGACAAAAATGACAAGAAAAAACATATATAAATGTTTCGGGTATTCTCGATGAGTATGAATGTTATAATGTATATTCCAGAAAATACGGTGAGTAAAATGACTACATTATTTTATTATTTAACATTTATGTATTCATTTTAAATTTTAATTTTCATGACCTTATAATTATGCATTTTGTAATATATATTCTCAGTAAAAAAGTTAGTTACATACGAAATTGTTTGTGAACATTACCACTTATATATATATATTTATATATATATATATATATATATATATATATATATATATGTTTGTAAATGTTACCATTTAGTGAAGTGCTACCGAAACCGTACATATACCCCAAGAAGAAAGAAAAAATAAAGTAAAAACTACTGCTATATTCATTGCTCATACCCGTCTCGATACGAGTAATCTTTAGTATATATATATATATATATATATATATATATATATATATATATATATATATATATATATACTCCCGATCAAACATTAAAGACCACTTGACAATGTTTTAAAAGAAACCTATTTTAAGGATAAATTTTAAACTCTTCCCACTTAAGGTTACCAATACTACAATCTAAAAAGTTATGGAAACAAAAAACTACATCCCAAACATTTTTTTCGGAAATTAACATTTTTATAAAATGAGGCATTTTCTACTTGATCAAATTTATAAGACCAGAGACAAAAATTCTACGAAATTGTACGAAGACTGTATAAACACATTCAACAACCAAATTTAATAATGTGTTCAATATCCACTGGTTCTGATGACTTCAGAAATCATTTCGGGCATTCTAAAAATAAGCATTTGAATTAAGGTGCGGGTGATGTTGCTCTAGCTTCTGAAGATGGCTTAACGAATTTCATTTTTTTGAATAATGTTTACCATTTCGATAAACATCTGGAAATCGTTTTGATATCAGTAAAGTTCGACACTACGTGTTTACTACAGTCATATTATTAAGATTTCCTTTGGAATCTGTATATAAGTATTGAATAATCAGCGTATTAATTTCACTGTCACACTGCTAACATACTGTTTTTACAATCGCCCCTCCTTAGTAAAATAAGTGTTTATTCGAAAGTAAACGCTGATGTATCGATATGCAACATTAAATACAACGTACTTACTCAGGCATATTGCAAATATATTTTCTGAATCTTTACTTTCGAATGTTAGATATTTACTATTACACTGAAATTACGTACAACTTTAGCACCTGCCCTATCGCTATTGTGTTTGTGTTTACAAATACTTCAATAAAATGTGCTCCGATAAACGTGCTGCCCTTGTGCCCCTTAGACTTAAATATTATCGATCAACCAAACAATCACATCACTCTCAGCCATCCACTGTGGAGGTCCCCAGATGCCGGTTATACTTCTACTCTAATTGCTTTTTTTCCTCAGGATTCTGACCTCTCAAAGTCCCTGTTGCCCCGACCGTACCGATATGCAGAAATTTAAAACAAATGTGAACATGAATCTCGTTGCCAAGCTCCCAATTCATAATCGCACCGAAAGCTTTTACCCTAATTAGCAGTAGCTGTTACGTCTACAGTGACAACTTTCTTTATTTAGGGTGAACTAAGTTATAACAATACAATAAAAGATCAAGTAAGGATGCTTGATGAATATCATTATCAGGAAAACGTGTGGTGAAGATGACAATTTAAGAAAAGCAATGAGGCAGAGAAAAGTTAAGACAAATTTCACCAGCTAGATCTGTGCGGTTAGAGTAAGGGAGTCAGTCAGAATGATGAGCATTGAAGTAATCAACAACAATGCACCATTAATGCGTCTGGAGTTAGCATCAACAACAGAGCAGTCATTGTCAGAAGTACCAAAAAAAACAATAGGAGGTGGGGTGCAGAAAAGGCAACTGCAAACAGATAAAGTTATCTATCTCCGCCCGTTGATATCTAAAATGACTGTCGGTAAAATGTTCTTACTGAGAAGAAAATGAAACAGTATATGCTAGCAATAATTTCGGTATTACCCACATTTGTGATAATGATATTTTACATACCCATTTCAAATATCATTGCTTAGTTTTTGTGATGCAACATGCTTTTCCAGGTCTATGTTATATATATATATATATATATATATATATATATATATATTGTATCAATTGTTATTTTGTCCGCAATTCGCAATGCCATACGTTTATTCATTTCACAGTAACAATGCAAATATACTTTCTGATAACTCTTTGAAATGTATAAATCATAAAAATGAGTATTTCCTGTATAAGCCGGTTTCTTTCTTTTCAGTGTTCACCCACAGCATCGATATTCGAATTAGTTGACATGAAAAGTTCACATGATAGCGGCGACGTATCAAATATCAAATAGCAAATGAAATGGAATATTTATGTGAACGCTGTAATATCCGATAAGATAATACAAAGAGTCGTAATATAACTGCGAGCAATGATCACATTATTTCATAGTTAATAGTCTTTGATGAATAGGAGATGCATCGCTTCGCAGGTAATTCAACCAGATCTCGTAGTCAATAGCTTGTATACGTTTGCCAGGAGAGAGGGAGGGAAACAGAATAAATAAATAAATATACCTAAATGTGTTACGTCTATTTTTTCGTTTGTTTTATATTTTTACATTAATGTGTACACATGTAATAACTTGTTTTAAAACATCTATTTATCTGTGAACAATATTTATTTCGTTTTCTTTGTTTAACAGTCATCTTCTTAACATTTGTAGAAAAGTTAGTGTGTTTGCATTGTATCTCTCAATGTGTAATTATATGTTTTATATGTATAACAAAATCAAGAATATTTCAATTTGCAGACAGCCCAAACATGCATAGGCATAGATGAACTTGTTGATGTTCGATGCAATGCATTCAATGATATATAAATACATGCATATAGAGAGTTCTACTCTCGTCATGTAAGTAAATCGGATGCGTAAATATCGAGGCAATGGCTGCATCCTTAGAAAATGACTTCCAGTCTATAGTTGAATGGGCTCATGAAGAGATAGCATCCAATGCTGCGAAGGCAAAACTCTTTTCCTTCAACAACTACAAGACACTTATTTAACCACCGATTAACATGGCCAAAAAAAGTACTCTTGAGTCCAACATTAACATGAAGTTGAACAAATAAATAAAAGACATTGCCAAGACTTCTTCGAAGAAAGTTGGCTTTCTACCGAGCAAGAAATTGTCTCACACTGTACAGTATCCTATATCTCCACAAAGCCACGATCCGACAACGCCTGACGTATTGTTGTTATATATAGGCTGATGCACCAGTCACTCGTCTCCCCCTTTAGAAATATATAAATATTTCTTTTTTAAATTTTGGATCACGTCGGAATATCATTTTCATAGGTATATATATATATATATATATATATATATAAATATATATCTTTATTTATATATATATATATATATAAATATATATCTTTATATATATATATATATATATATATATATATATAAATATATGAATGTCTTAATGTGTGTATACTTCAGGGGCAATTGCTATTCCTCGACGTCAAAACTAGAAGATAAATAAAAGATACATAAAAAAATATATACTTTTCAAATTGATTTTTAGACATACATACATACATAGATATATGTATATATATATATATATATATATATATATATATATATATATATATATATATATATACCTGCAATTAAGCGAGAAACGTTAAAAGATAGCTGACAAATACATAAATGTATATAACTTTAGAAATATCGTATGGATTTGCAAAATATTTTGGTATCCTTCTTACTTAGGAGCATTTTTTCAGTGTGCACAATTTCAAACTTGTGCGAGTCATATTATTGAAGATACTAACAATAGTATGATCTGCAATAAAGCGAGAAACACAGTTATATATATATATATATATATATATATATATATATATATATATAAATATATATATATAATGTGTGTGTGGGTGTTTGTCTGTTACGTTTTTTATTCTGGTTGATTATAATGTTTCCTTCTGTGGGTAATGTAAGTAATTAATAAAGTATTTAGTCCGCGATAAACACTGGATAATGAAAAATGAGACTCGTACAGGAGTAACACCTATGCTGAAAAAGAAGGCCGGTCTAACGCAGTGGTCGTTTGGGCGGCTTGACTGACAAGTTCCTACGTCTAGAGAAAGCTGAAATTGTGCAAATTAATCGGTTTATTTGTACGATTTCTTAACTGTATTCATAATATTATTTATTTATGAAACCTCTACATCGCCTAATACCAATATTTGTTATGTGCTGATAATTACTACTTTTTAACATTGTGGAATTCTGAATTCAAACCAGACAAACAGGCAGTTTAGACATATCCTGAATTGTATTTAAAGGTTTGGCATGTTTTTACGAAATTGACATTCTAGCAAATCTGTAAGTCTCAGCAGTTTGAAAAATAAAGTAAAGTCATTAAATTACCATGTATATCAATGTATTCGGTTCTTTTCCGTTTTTTCCTTTCCTCGTCCCTCATTTTGATCTGTTTATTTCGAGAAATTTCAGTCGCTTCAATGTGATTCTTTCTGTAATAATTGAAAATATTCCGAACAAAACGAAGAACAGACAGAAGAGAAACCGATGTATTCGGAGGACTCGACAAGTTTCACGAAATATGAGCTAAAGTCGCAGACAAAAGGTCCGAAGTAGAAGAAAAGGAAAACTGTCAAGTTATTTCTAAAGGAACACAATGAAGACATTGTCAAAGACAATGAACGGAAGAAGGAAAATGATTAAGACAATAGAAAGAGGTAAAATAACAAACTACTTAGACAAGAAGTGAGGATATCCTTTCACCGAAAATACTTCGTTGTTCTCTTTTGTCTTGGAAACGTACACCGTTTCAATTCATAGATTTGTTTAAAATATACGAATTTAAATACAGCTCGCAGAGAATGTGACGTCTAAATATTGACCACTCTAAAATTAAACTGACATTTTAATTTTACTAACATTTTATGTCAGAAAAATTGTTGAATAATTGTGATTTTACATTTAATTTATATTGTATATTATGGTGACAGTTAAATGCAAATTACTTCGATTCGTTTACGTCAAAGATTAGATATATCATACAGCAAAACGTTCAATTAAGTAAAGATGACAAGTATGAGATTCATTCTGGGCGATATGTTCTATTAATTAAGTTTTTTTCTCAAAAACGTTAATATTACTATAATTAATATTCATTTAAATAATAATGCTATTAAAAAAATGAAAGTGTTAAAATTATGATATATTCTATGTTTGATTTCGGAGGATATATATATATATATATATATATATATATATATATATATATATACAAATAATATGTATGTATATATATTACCGGAAAAGTGAAGCTACACTATCCTGCAAAATGTTACATTGGTGATCAATAATTGTCTACGTGCTGTGTTCTATACCGAGATGCTCACATCGACCGTTAATAGAAATCGTTCGTACCAATCATTACGATCCTAAATTCTTTCTATTTTAATTTAATGCTTATTTGGTGTTTGTATATTTTTTAATATAAATACTAATTAAAAAGAAACTTAATTTAAATTCTTGGTCAGTATATTTATGTATCGGTGTGTTTAAGTATAATGACACCGATCGTTTAACATTATGTTATTTTTAATACGATTAAAGGAAATACTATTGTGATTACTACTAATATGCTCGATTTCACAATTTACAAATTTAACATTTCTTTTAATTCTATCTTCATTTTTCCTTACGTTAGGAGATAAATTTTAAGTGAATCCTTCGTAGACATCTACAATGTATTCGATTTGTTGAATATTTGCCAAGTGACGTGAGTAAACAAATAGTTTAGCTTATAATTACGAGAATTCATTGATATTTTATTCTAATTCTGTCTTATTCTTTTATTCTCAATTCAGGTTAAGTCGAAAAATATATTAAGCGCTCAGCTAAAAATCGTTATCGGAGAGAAGATATATCATTTCTTGTTTTATCTGGCTCCGCCTACCCTACGTGTTCGCTGCTATATCGTAGTTCGTTGACTCATGCATTCGTTGACTCCAGTCTCTCAGCTTATTTAACAATACATACTAACTGTATATTTACATCCTCCGTACTAGATGAGCACACATATGTTGCATGCTGAGTTTTCATATAGGCGTGGTTACTTCCGGGAAAATGAAACAACATACATCATGCAGCTATCTTGCACTCACACATTAATTCGAAAGCAATGTTTCAATTGATCATCATCTCTACCACCAGCCGTTATAAAAACGATACCGCAATTATATGACAGCACTTATTAAGAAATATGCAAGAGTGAATTATCTGCATTGTCTAAACAATCAAAGAGTATTTTTTGATGCACCCTTTCAATGCAGCCATATCGCTGAAGTTGTGATCGCCTTATATTTTAAAATATTATTGATTTGAATTCATAATTGTAGAAATATATCTTATCGCAGATTGTCCACTTTACAAAATTAATGAAAGTTAACTTCGTCTAAACGATGAACCTAAGTCGATAATCTTAATGTTGGCATGATTCTAACAAAATTACTGACAATGAATGATAAATTTAAATATCCCGTCAAACAGATCAGCCCTACATCAATTACACTGACAAAGTATTGCATACATATACATAAGGTAAAATGTTTCTTAATATGAGCGTCCTTCTCAGTTCACTAATGATACAACATATTTTCGTGTTTTAATATATGATAGCAGCAATTTATCTATATTGTTTGGGATTTTTCCCGAACAGGTACGGTCGTATGATTCGCGAATGACATAAGCATAATCTTATAAACGATCTGAACGCTAAAACAACTACTACAGCCACACCTTATCATAAAACACCCAATAGTAAATGCACCGCTTAAAATATCTGTTATGAATAAAGAAGAGCAACCAACGTATATGGAAAAAATAAACAATTAACACCTTAGCTTCGATGCGGCTTAACACACCAGTGTCAGATTCGATGCCTTTTTGTGAAGCGCCACCTGCCGTATGCCAATGAAAGTGTTAGCGTGAGTGCACGGCCTTAGCTATAACGTATAATATCCACACCTAGAAACGCACCCTTGTGTTAGGTAAATTGCATTATAAAACAGAGACCTATTTTTCAAATTCTTTCTTTTATTGTTCTGTGCAAAAATAGATAATGACAAATGTTCTTTTACTCTTTCTTGAAACGTTATGAATTAAACTTAAGCTTCACCCAAACAGCAATACATACGGTAATATAGCATAATAAATACGGTGTATCTAAAACAGTTTGGCTCTATTTATATACAAATAAATTCGTTCAGATAATTATTATTACTTTCTAATCCGTATAACTGTAAACTAATAACACTTATTTCTTAGAACATCACAACATCAGAGTATCTACATAATAATATTA
Source organism: Sepiola atlantica (assembly GCA_963556195.1). Classification (NCBI taxonomy): domain Eukaryota; kingdom Metazoa; phylum Mollusca; class Cephalopoda; order Sepiida; family Sepiolidae; genus Sepiola; species Sepiola atlantica. The sequence goes on from OY744530.1 coordinate 23,574,825, forward strand.
TGAGCCACTTCCTGTTCTGTATGCGCGTTTTAGCTTTTTACCCACCATCCAAAAATTCAGATCGTCTGATGGTAATAAAAACAATTCGATTTAATCTATTTTCGAATGACCTTCTCGAAAATCGTATCTTGCTCATTAAAAGAGTACATATTTAAATGGATATTTGTAAAAACTAACATTGGTTTTTTTTTATTAAAATAATATTTAGCTCGCAATAACTTTTAAGATAAGAAGACAGAGAATATTTATGTTTTGTCTGAATGACATATAAACACACATCTCTAATAGTTTACTTCAATATTTGTTTTACCTACATACACATGTGTTTTATGATCACGAAATTTTCAGTGCAAGACATGATAATGACTGCCGCCTTGTATTACATCCCTCTACCACCATTAATTACCATGGAGAAAATATATTTAAACACCATATGACTTCGAGTCAGCGGACATACATAGTAAGCTAATCATAATAGTGTTCTACGGCGAGCCAAAACATTGCATTACACTAAGATTGATAGCTTATTATTAATTATCTTAGAGGGCCGGACTTTATTGAAAGATGTATGTATATATATATATATATATATATATATATATATATATATATAGATAAACATATACATGTGTATATATAGATTAGCATATATATATATATATATCTATTAATGATGGAGTTTATGTATCTGTCTGTCTGTCTGTCTGTCTGAAGCCGAAACTCCATCAGAGTAGCATTGTTATTTACTAAATCAGCCAGCTTCCTTATATCTTCTAGACAAACCGCCGGCAACACTATGCGCGTTTTGCAATTTACATAATCAATTGCTTATCTACTTCTAATCAATTAGACTATTCGAAAATATACACGCATGGTTTTGTTCTTCAGATTATTACAGGTAACTCTATTTTGCACGCTAATAATCTCACTTATAAATTATAATTTAGACAGACAGATACATAAACTCTATTATTAATCGATTTCTTTTATACACGTAGTTAACAACGCTGGCTGTTAAATAAATCGTTTCCTCCCTCCCTCCCTTAATTGAAATGGCGCAACTGAATAAACAGCCACCGTAAACGCTGGCATTCACCGTACTTACTTTTTTTTTAACCGTACTAAGTTAGTTTTTTATGTTTTAAAACACGAATTCACTGAATCAAAATGTTTAATTAAATTAAAATAATAATTGATTCAAATGAAAAAAATACTATTAAAACACACGCACACACACACACACACATAACAGCGACTTCAGTTTTCAACTTTAGGACCCGCGCTAACTTTGACCTCTTCTTTACGGTTAGGGTTTTTTTAATTGTTGATTTTACTTTACGTACATTACGGTTAGGGTCAGTATTCTGTGTTTTAAATTGTTGATTTGAATTTACGTACACTTTATTTCCGCTTTGACAGACATAAAATATTACTTATGTGGATTAGGCACAAAACGACTGTGTCCATAAATGCGAGCAGGCAATACTTTGGTGGGGACACCTTTTACTGGGCAAGTAAATAACTGTTTTTAGAATCGTATTCGCTGTATTGCTTCATTGTTACTTTTAATTTCGGTACACTTTCCCTTTCTCTTTTTCATCAGCTAAAACTATTATTATGTATTATTTCGTACATTCTTACGTGAATTTTGAGCAAAACAATTAGGTGGAAAAAATGCGAGCACACGATAACTTTGGAAAGGGCATTCTGAAAATAATAACGGCAGTCGCAATCGTTAAGAATTGAATTATTGGTTCTCAACTGTGAATACCAGTAACTTACCATGGAGTGTGTAAAAAGAAAGAAAAAGGAAAAGACTTATTTTTTATATAGACTTTTTCCCTAAAAACACTGTATGTTTCCATTTTCTTCTGGATAGGTGTTCTCTGTCAAGTCCGTCTCATTATTTTCTCGACGTTAATTGTGTGTCCTTTGAAATATAATTCCTAAACATACACTGTTTAATTTCACTTTTGGTTCTGAGACATAAAATCTATGTTCTTCCTTCTTGTTACCTGAACTAAAAGGAAACTAAACAACAAAGTAGTAAAGAAACACCGTCGTACGACTATTGTTTGTTTGGTGGGATAGCTGCTAGGAAGACCGCTCGCTGATACTTTGTTCTTTTTTTTTTAAAAATTTAATAAAATAAAACCGGCTTTGGATTAAAATTATATATATTCCTAAACGGATATTTGGTATGATTCAAACGATGCCGAGACCAAGGAAATATAACAGTGACAACGAACGAAGAACTGCTAGGAATAATCAGCAGCAGGAACGAAAGGAACATGATGTATGGGTAAACTGAATTTACTTTATATTATGTGTATAGCACGTTTGAGTGAGTGCTTAGTACATGAAATAACACCATATAATATTTGTTTTATATTAGAGTTATTTAATTTAGAGTGATTAGATTTCAATGTACATGGTTTTTATTAATAATTATGTGTTGACAACACTTATTCACACTGTTTTTCTCCTGACAATTTGCAATTACATATTATTTTAGTTCTTTAATTCTATTAATAATTGTACAGGGTGTTTCAAAAGTCTTGGGAACATAACGATTTTTAATAACTCAAAAACTATTAGGAGTTAAAAAATGAAATTGGTACCGTTGGAAAGGTTAAAGTTTCAAGTTTTGTGGGGAATCTTCAAAGTTGCTCAATATGAGCACCACTCGTCACACGGCAGACATCTAGTCGATAGTCCATTTCCTGCCAAACGCGTTCCAGCATCTTGACGTCAATGGTTCCCACAACTGCCGTTACTCGAGCCTTTAGTTCGTCAATATCTCTTAAAAGGGGCGGCACATAGACTTGTGGCTTGACAAAGCCCTAAAGGAAAAAGTCACACGGGGTAAGATCTGGAGACCTAGGAGGCCAGGGCATGAGAACGTCATCACCTCGCCCAGATTTCCCAATCCATCTACCAGGCAGCCTTGTGTTAAGAAACTGCCTTACTCTAAGACTCCAGTGTGGTAGTGCACCATCTTGTTGAAAAATGAAGTCATCAGATTCTGCTTGTTCCAACTGAGCCATTAACCAGTCTTCCAGCATGTTGAGATAGGATTCACCAGTGATAGTTGCCTCTTCAAAGAAGAACGGTCGATAGACACCTTTCTTGGAAATTGCACAAAACACGTTCACTTTTGGTGAATCTCGCTCGTGCTCAAGAAGTTCATAAGGATTCTCAGTACCCCATATGCGAGTGTTATGCTTGTTAACTTTGCCATTCAGATGGGAGGTCGCCTCATCGCTAAAAACAAGCCGGTCACGGCGAAAAAAGTCACGGCGAAGTGGCTTATCAGTGTCTTTCAACTTTTGGACCAACTTGAGCTTGTAAGGTACCATTTGCAGTCGTTTCCTTAAGACACGCCAGACAGTTGCTGGAGCAAGCTGAAGTTCCCTGCTGGCTCTTCTCACTGATTTACGGGGGCTCTGCTGAAAGGCTGTCCGAACTTGCTCAACTGCATCTTCTGAAGTTGAAGGGCGACCTGTTCGCTTACTTGGGCACAAACACCCATCTTTCACAAATTTAGCATGCCATCTGACAATGGATTTCCTTTCAGGGGCTTCTTTTTTAAATTTCCTGCGAAATGCACGCTGAACACATGTCCACGATTCAGTCTTTGCAAATTGGAGGACGCAAAATGTCTTGTCTTGTTTAGAGAACGCCATTACTGCACCTGGAAAGATAACACGAAAATCATTAGTATGACCAAAAACTTGATTAAGCAAGCTTTAAAATGGCAACAGTTTCATTTTTCTACCTGGAATAGTTCATGAGATATACGCATTTGTAATGTTCCCAAGACTTTTGAAACACCCTGTATTATCAAGTGTATGTATAGAGGTGTCTAATAAAATAGAAATGTCAAATATAATTACATAAATAGATGAATGAGATACTGTGTAGGGAAATGCTAATAATCATAATATAAGATGCAATTAATTAAGAGTATGCTTCGTTAAAAGAAAACTCTACTTTACGTAGATAAAAGGATACCAAATTACAAAGAAACATTGTTGCGGAATAAAAAAACAGTAGTCTATGTAATACACGTACTAGTTAGTTTTCTCAATAGAACTAGTTACTATTAAATACATATAATTTAGATTTACTGATTTTATATGACATTACTGTTATCTTAATATAATAACTGAAATATGAATATAAATAAGAAGGTAAATATATGGGATGCGTAAATATCACGTAAAAGTATACATCAGAGATGTTAGGTAGGTGGTTTCTAATGAGAATATTAAACGCAAGTGTATCACTTTAACAAATAAAATATTGCTGGGTACTGAAAAGATTAAAGGCGGATTAAAAGATAGTTGTTATAAATTACAAAAATTAATTTTGATTTTTTTGGTTCAAATTAACACACATATGAGGTAAATGCGATATACGTAGTGTAATAATCTCATATCAGTCAGCTTAATACTGTTCTCTATGCGGATATGATGATAATATTACGAATCGCTTCTTAACAAGATTATAATCGGACTTTAAAATGCTGACAGTTTCATTTTTACAGAGAATACAAGAGTTTGCACACGGTGTTGTTTATGTAGTTTTTAAATATCTTACATTTCGACCTGGTATTTCGTTTCCTTCATATTGTAAATATGTATCGAATCAAAAGTAGTTCCATTGTATCTTAAATTTATACATGCAATGGCATGCCTGGAGATCCGTTGCTTTATTAGCTTGGAGTTGTAATCAATGTAAGTATAAATATTGTTATCGGCATTTGTATTATTATGAGTTTCATTATTGTTACTAGACGTATATTCAACGTGAGTAGGCGTATTTATATGGTTACTATGATCCTTGCTTCCGACATTGTGCATGTTAGCATTATTATTAGTTTGGTTATTTAAACTATAGCCCCCTGCTCTTACTATGTATTACTAAATAACAGCTTCGTCCATGTAGTTGTTACCTAAAAGGCATTTACATTTATAAATTAAGTGAGAAAGGTGACAGACACATTTATATATATATATATATATATATATATATATATATATATATATATATATATATATATATGGAAGAGATTGGGCTAGACCCTTATACAAAATATGCTTATGTTATTCAAATTACGTTACTACTAAATGAATAACAAAATATTACGTAGTGTTCATATATAAACTTATTATTCAATGTAACGAATGCTTAAAATAGTGTTCATATATAAACTTATTATTCAATATACACGAATAATTAAAATAGTATTCATATATAAACTTAGTATTCAGATACAGGAATATTTAAAAAAGTGTTCATATAAAAACTTATTATTCAGTATAGACCAATACTAAAAATAGTGTGCATATATAAACTTATTATTTAATATACACAAATACTTCAAATAGTGTCCATATATAAACTTATTATTTAACATATACGAATACTTAGAATAGTGTTCATATGTAAACTTATTATTCAATATACACGAATACTTAAAATGGTATTCATATATAAACCTGTTATTATGTTATACACGAATACTTAAAATATAAATGCTACTAAGAATGAATATAAATACAATATAACTTACTTCACTGGATAATATCATGGAATATAATGTTATGAGTAAACAATTTTATATAACTTTATTTCTTTTATGATTTTACTCCTGACATCGATCCAAAGCCATTCTACGTTCATTCCCCGGGTAATGTGATCTATGTGACTTCTTAGACGACTTTCGTTATACGTGCTGTGTTGTTTACAATAGATTAATTATTACGGTCGCCGATAGGGGAGGATGAACTGATCTAATTTAGAAAACGTATTCTACCTTTTTTACATGCTGAGGTGGTATTTTTGTTTCGTTATATTTTGTTCTTTTTCTTTGGGCTGAAGTAAGCGCTAATTAACACAGTATCCACCAACAGTTAATCCTACTTTTTCATTTTCCTTTTATTTGATAGTTAGTTATTGTTTCCACGACCGGTCTGTCTGTCTGTCACTCTCTCGATTATTATCGCTGCGCAATTGCTAAACGCGTTGACTGAATAAGCACATCTTATTACACATGCCTTGAACCTATTCTATAAATGGGTGTTTTCGTTTCTTTAGTCGGAAATAGCAATTTCCTTGATCACTCACACACTTATGTGAATGAGGATGTTTTACCGCTAATGTTTAAATAATAAATAATTAAGTTTGTCAGGCTTACATTTGAAATAAAATGTTCGTTTTTTTTGTCAGGCTAGATTGCGGCAATTTTTACTATTGTTCCGATCCAGAGTGACTATGGGAAGCTCAAGTCTGCCACATACCTAACTGACCTTATCGTACTTTGCCCTTGTGGGGAGGCAAGTAAATAGGAACATTGATAAATAATTAATCAACAGTAAAATAAGCATATCTCCACCGAAAAAGCATGTCCACATCCAACCTGCTGCATACGATGTACCATAATGCCAATTATGAAGGAAACAAAACAAATATACGTATTTCCAATATAGATGAATAAACTGCCTACTTAAAAATAGTACGAGGTTATCAATTTTATTTGGTACTATATGCATTGTGTCAGTTTTATATTTACTTTCATGCTACGTTTATGGGGGATAGAAATTTAATACAGACTATCATAGTTGCCTTCCTCGCATAGCGGCATTTTTACCAAAAAGTACATTTCTTCTCGAGCGAATCGTAAATGCATTCGATTCATGCATTTTATCTTTCTTTAACAGTTTTTCGCAGTTGTATTTTTTACGAAAGAATACATTATTAGTACATTTCATTAAATAAATGCAATACACATATTTATTTATTTTATAAAATTAAACACTATAATCACGAGTATACACACTCTTAATATGAAGAGTGAAATACTTATTCTCCGATTTCGTCATTTTCGTTCATAGACCTGTATTCACATTTCAAATAATCGAACGTTTCAAATACTTTATTCTGCTATCATATATATTCAGTCGTATTACTATCCGAAATAGCGGGACACATAATTTATATATTTAATTCAATAAATACATTAATTAACCTTGGACTTTTAAGACGACGACTCTTACTACTGATTTTAAATGAGGCAACGAAGGTCGACACATGGGTAATAATGAGAGCGACGTCGACAATAATCTATAATTATTTTACATGCGTCGATGAATATCATAACAATGTGTTTCGTATATAGAATTTCCATTATATTTTTGTCCAAAAAACTACGTGGACGATAGCGCTGATCTACGTAATCCTTTCCTTTCCAAATTAAAAACACCGAATTTGGAACGTTATTGCTAGGTGGACTTTTTTAGCACACCATATTCTCTTTCCAGCTTCTGAAAATATAATATATTACACTATAAACCTACTGTTACCAGTTTTTCGATTTAAAACATAAACATTATAAAATAAAATGAATCGAATAGACAGATAAAATAAATGATTTAATCTGAAACCTAATTTACCTTAACAAAATTAGTTATAAGTTTATAATAATTTGGTGAAATATCAAACATCTACGATTATACTTTTACTTACTTTTATCCATACATTAGAAATATATATTTTATATGAGTTTTTAAAACCTAGAATAAAAATATTGATGTGAGGTAAGGTTTATGGTAGGAGATTATTGTGTTCTTCCATTTTCCCGCTCAAGGTTTGTCCATGGTTTATGTGAGCTGTTTATAAATGCATTTGATTTTAAGATAATTTAGTTAAGTCCACCCCCCAATAAAATCATTAAAATTTATCGTATTGTAAATAGCTTGTATCTATTATTAAAAATCGTATCTTTAATTTAAGATCTAATCACTATAAATAACTGTATTGATATTACATTCTTTTTATTTATTTAAATGTATAAGACAAAGCGTGTGTTTTGTTATTCAGCATTAATACTCACAAATGTGTAATTCTCATATAAAATCAACCGTATGAAATATCACATAACAATTATGTGAAGAGAAATTAATTTCTGTGCCGAATAACCTCATATTTACCTGCAAATAATTAAATTCTTATCAATCAACAAATCCGATTAAATTTTAAAATTCATTTGTATTCGCATCGTTTTAAACAAAAATTTCATTCGTATTTATTTAAAAGTCAAAATCAAGTTCTGTATATGATATCGATTGGAGTTATTGCTTATTTTTTATTACCTATCAATTGATCTGATTAGTTTATTTTTATAACCTATCAATTAATCTGATTCGTTTATTTTTATAACCTATCAATTAATCTGATTCGTCTATTTTTATCACCTATCAATTAATCTGATTCGTTTATTTTTATAACCTATCAATTAATATGATTCGTTTATTTTTATCACCTATCAATTAATCTGATTCGTTTATTTTTATCACCTATCAATTAATCTGATTCGTTTGTTTTTATCACCTATCAATTAATCTGATTCGTTTATTTTAATAACCTATCAATTAATCTGATTCGTTTATTTTTATAACCTATAAATTAATATTATTCGTTTATTTTTATCACCTATCAATTAATCTGATTGGTTTATTTTTATCACCTATTAATTAATCTTATTCGTTTATTTTTATCACCTATCAATTAATCTGATTCGTTTATTTTCATCACCTATCAATTAATCTGATCGGTTTATTTTCATCACCTATCAATTAATCTGATCGGTTTATTTTCATCACTCATCAATTAATCTGATCCGTTTATTTTTATCACATATCAATTAATTTGATTCGTTTATTTGTATAACCTATCAATTAATCGTATTCGTTTTTTATCACCTATCAATTAATCTGATTCGGGTATTTTTATCACCTATCAATTAATCTAATTAGTTTATGTTTATCACCTATCAATTAATCTAATTAGAGTATTTTTAATCACCTAATAATTAATCTGTTTCGTTTATTTTTTATCACCTATCAATTAATCTGATTCGTTTATTTTCATCACCTATCAATGAATCTGATCGGTTTATTTTCATCACCTATCAATTAATCTGATCGGTTTATTTTCATCACTTATCAATTAATCTGATCCGTTTATTTTTATCACATATCAATTAATTTGATTCGTTTATTTGTATAACCTATCAATTAATCTGATTCGTTTTTTATCACCTATCAATTAATCTGATTCGGGTATTTTTATCACCTATCAATTTATCTAATTAGTTTATGTTTATCACCTATCAATTAATCTAATTAGTTTGTTTTAATAAACTATCAATTAATCTGATTCGTTTATTTTTATCACCTATCAATTAATCTAATTTGTTTATTGGTATTAACTATCAATTAATCTAATTAGTTTATTTTTACCACCTATCAATTAATCTGATTCGTTTATTTTTATCACTTATCAATTAATCTTATTAGAGTATTTTTATCACCTAATAATTAATCTGTTTCGTTTATTTTTATCACCTATCAATTAATCTGATTCGTTTATTTTCATCACCTATCAATTAATCTGATCGGTATATTTTCATCACCTATCAATTAATCTGATCCGTTTATTTTTATCACATATCAATTAATCTAATTTGTTTATTGGTATTAACTATCAATTAATCTAATTAGAGTATTTTTATCACCTAATAATTAATCTGTTTCGTTTATTTTTATCACCTATGAATTAATCTGATTCGTTTATTTTTATCACCTATCAATTAATCTGATTCGTTTATTTTTATCACCTATCAATTAATCTGATTCGTTTATTTTTATCACCTATCAATTAATCTGATTTGTTTGTTTTCATCACCTATCAATTAATCTTATTCGTTTATTTTAATAACCTATCAATTAATCTAATTAGTTTATTTTACTAAACTATCAATTAATCTGATTCGTTTATTTTTATCACCTATCAATTAATCTAATTTGTTTATTGGTATTAACTATCAATTAATCTAATTAGAGTATTTTTATCACCTAATAATTAATCTGTTTCGTTTATTTTTATCACCTATGAATTAATCTGATTCGTTTATTTTTATCACCTATCAATTAATCTGATTCGTTTATTTTTATCACCTATCAATTAATCTGATTCGTTTATTTTTATCACCTATCAATTAATCTGATTCGTCTATTTTTATCACCTATCAATTAATCTGATTCGTTTATTTTTATAACCTATCAATTAATCTGATTCGTTTATTTTTATCACTTATCAATTAATCTGATTCGTTTATTTTTATCACCTATCAATTAATCTGATTTGTTTGTTTTCATCACCTATCAATTAATCTTATTCGTTTATTTTAATAACCTATCAATTAATCTGATTCGTTTATTTTTATAACCTATCAATTAATATGATTCGTTTATTTTTATCACCTATCAATTAATCTAATTTGTTTATTGGTATTACCTATCAATTAATCTAATTAGTTTATTTTAATCACCTATCAATTAATATAATTAGTGTATTTTTATCACCTACTAATTAATCTGATTGGTTTATTTTTATCACCTATCAATTAATCTGATTCGTTTATTTTTATCACCTATCAATTAATCTAATTAGTTTATTTTTATCGCCGATCAATTAATCTAATTAGTTTATTTTGATCCACTATCAATTACTCTACTTAATTTATTTTTATCACCTATCAATTAATCAAATTGGTGTATGTTTATCATCTATCAATTAATCTAATTCGTTTATTTTTATCACCTATCAATTAATCTAATTCGTTTATTTTTATCACCTATCAATTAATCTAATTAATTTATTTTTATCACCTATCAATTAATCTAATTAATTTATTTTTATCACCTATCAATTAATCCAATTAGCGAATAAAAGAGCGCAACTGTGCAGTCGTCTGTGCGAGTGATACAAAGTACAAACCAAACGGAATAATTAGAATATAAAATGGAATATTAATGAAACAACTTTTTTGAAAACATTAGGTTTAAATATCTTGTGTAAATATTATTGATAATGTTGTTAATTTCACAGTGCTGGAAAAAAATTGGGATATTTTGAATGTGACGCGATTATCATCGTTTGAATGTAAAGGTATTGTTTCATTAAAATAATCTCCCGGAATTAAAACACAGCAAATATTTTCTTAATCTAACAACATATAAACTAATCAAAAGTGTGAATACTAGAATTATTTGTTGTTGTTTTACTATGATCTATAATAATACAAACCGAATAATTTATAGAGGCGTGAAAATATAGCGTTCTTACAATGTAAATACTAAATTGTTTTATTTAAAAATGAAATTGAAAAAAAGAACAAATAAAAATATTCGTCAATTTACATTCGTGAATAGGTAAAATAAATTACAGTTTACGAGCTATTATGAAACAATGATCTGAAATTAATTCATGAATTATTCATATACAATACACGGTTTTATTGTCATATAAATTATGTTCATACATCGTTACTTCATAGACAAACTATTTGACTGGCGGGAACATAGTTATATTTTAAAGGAAAAATACAGAATCGACATCGAAGACCATAAGGGGATGGTATAATTCTTTTCGTAGAGCATCTTACAGAAGATACGTTGTACGTTTATCTATACTCTATTATTTATGGAAGGTTACTGACTGTGCTTTAGCATCTGGTTCCTCCCGTAAAACATTCACACAGAGAACTCAGTAGCTATGTTGTTTTGCTTAATATACCAACAACTAAATAGAACTGACCCGAACAAATTTATTTCCAATAACTTTTCATCGGTAGAAAAACGATGCGACGAAATAGCTCACTTCCTGACTAAAACACGATGCTCTTCAAGTACAATGTAAAATATTTATCGAACCGTCAACTTAAGTCCTCAAATTCTGAAAACCCCACCTATTGTTTCAAATACATACATACTATTAATCATTATTAAACACCAATCGGATTAACCCTTATTCTCGAGTGATATTAGCCTTGATACGTATTAATATTTTAGTATACACTCAACAAATAAGAATTACCAGATTAATTCTATGTTCGCTACATATCTAGCAATTCATGCGGTATATATATAGAATTATAAAAAGAAAAACTATAGACACATTAAGGTTGTACACATAATAACTTATTTCGACCCCTTTAATTAGGTCTCCTCAGATGTATAGACAACCACGTCAACAAAAAATATATATATATATATTTATATGACTTGCATCGTCAGCACATGAATTCTGAATCCATTCTGACACCTACATTGAATTGTTAAATAATAACAATCTAAAAAATAAACAAAGTTCAGATATTTATCTGCAGTATTTGATTATATCCTAGTGATTTGTAATATTTTATTTTTCATAAAAAATCGTTGTCATACAAAATCATTGTGTTGAAAGATTCAATCCGTTGTTCTATATCACGTGTTTTATGTGTTACATAACATTTAGTACTTCAATTCTCTCTAGAGACCGATCTGTTTGTTTTTGAAACCCCTCGGACAACAGTTGGCGAGCTAACACTTAGCAGCGGGTTGAGAGGGCCCTAGTAGCTTCGAGTTTGTTTTATTTTAATATGTGTAAATGTTGTCCTACTCTCTACGTAATTAAAATATTTTTCAAACAAAGTCAGGGTCATCAATGTCAGATCAAGCCACGGAATTAATGTGGTATTTTGGTGAGAGTGTATGATGTAAGGTTAGCCTAAACGTTGTTTTAAGAAAAGTGGATGACCGTCAACCTCCTCTCCCCCAATACAATCCGGGGGTCATGCCTAAGACATATGATGAACTTTATGTTTTTTTTTAATTTACATTTTAGTTCAGATAAAATAAGTAGAGTAATATAATTGAATTACACGTTTCTTTAAATATACATATGAATGTATATATATATATATATATATATATATATATATATATATATATATATATATATATATATATATATATATATATATATAGGTTAATACAAGAACAGATATAAGAGACAACTAATATATTTAATAAGTGAACATCCTGTTAAAAATAAAAATAAATATACTGGATAGAGCATTAATAGCAATAGATAAAGTGACAGAATAGAATCAGGTGCGAATCAAAGTTTACTTTGCCTGAACATTGAACTGTAATAAAATTTGATTCGACCCTTATTCTATTCTTTCACTTTATCTGTTGCTATATATATATATTAAGATTATATATGTATATGTATATATATATTTATATATATATATATATATATATATATATATATATATATATATATATATAGTCTCAGAAGTTCTTTTAACCTTCAAAACTAGGAAAAAAAAAAAAAATTTTGTTGAAAGATTTTAGTCTAGTAAGTCAATCAATCTACTGCAATCACTATTTTAGTTTACTTCCAAGAATATACTCTAATATAAATATATTTTTATATATGTTTTTATATATAAGGGATCGTCAGTTGTTTACCATGAAAACTGTTTCGGGATTTTAAAAACAAAACAGTATTTCTTTATCATGGCATCCCAGCAGTGTTGATCAGACACCACCTCCCTATTTAATAATTATTTTTTAATTTAAAAAGTTTACAAATATTTAATTTAGTTTTGCCTCCAGATTTGTTTTTCTAAAGTATTAAAATATAGTTTCCTTACCTGTGTTGTTCCTTTCAAAGTGGGTACTTACTATTTTACAGAACATCTATTTTATAGAGTTAGATGATTCCATTATAATAACCCCCCTTTTTTCCCTTGGTTATTTTCTTTGTCTACAAATGTTTTAAAATTAAAAATATATATTTATAAAAATATTTCATATATACATATATATATATATACATTTATTTATTTATTTTATCATGGACTATTTACATATGTTATACATTTTTATAGTAGAGTTTTGGATTTCTTTTATCGATTTCTTTTGATTTGTTTCATATAATTTAAAAGCGTCAGGATAGCGTGTTATTGCCTTATTTTACTGTCTAAATATTTTATTTTGATCTCCACCTTGTTTAAGCATTCTTATTACTAATGAAGTGACTGGAGGTATAAAATCCATTAACCTTAAAGTAACGCGGGCTATTCTTAGAAATTCGGACATTATACTCCCATAAAATATACACATAGGACAGGTACTACTTTTATGCGGCATACGAACGATATGAAAGGGAAAAGAATTTCTTTTATCAAACATTTTATAAATAAATCTACCATCCTCAATTTTTATATCTAAATCTAGAAAGGTAGCATGTATTCCTGTATGTTCACAATTTAATTTTAATTCCCTAGGATATATTAAATGTTTAGTATTTTCAAACTCCTCTCTATCATTTATACAGACCAGGTCATCAATAAACCTCCTGCAGCCGTGGTAACTATACGTTCTAGATATATCATTTTTTATTAATGCTGACATATATATGTATTCATATCTATGTAAATAGAGATTTGCCCAAAAGGGGGCAGGGTCCAAACCCATAGGAATACCTATTGTTTGTATTAGTGTATTATTTCCTATTTTAAAATAACTTTCTTTAATCAGGTGACTTATAAGTATTTTAAGGCCATTTTTCGAAGTACTAGTTTTACTGTTTTTAGTCTTACACCAAAAGGCTTTAGATTTTGAAAATTCTATGTATTTACCTTTACCTCCGGCAAAAGCTCAATCTATAATGTTACCTAATTCTTTAATTAGTTCATTATGTGGTATTTTAGTATATAAGGTACTAAAATCATATGTAGAAATTGACTTAGCCTTTTTACGGGAATTTATATGATCTAGTTTTTCTTTTATTGGATATGAATTATTTACTACCCAAAATAGGTTTATATTACTATAGAACTTTCTTTTATTATGAAAATTATTTATCTGATTAATTATTAATTAAAACACATTTGATATAGCCTTACTCAAGGGTTTAGTAATACACATTTTGGAGGCAACAATAAAACGGGCCCCAACTGGTTTTTTATGCATTTTCGGTATCCAATACATATATGGAAGTTTATTATTTTTCTCATGTAATTTTAGTCCTAATTTTTCAAAAATAATGGTGTTATTTAGAATAATACTTTCTTTTTCACAATTACTTACTTTATAAGTATCTGATTCTATACCTATAATTCCTACTTCTGACAATAATCGTTGTATGTAATATTTTTTACATATAAAAGCTATATTATTTGCTGCCTTATCAATAGGAACTATTACAAATTTATTTTGAATATTTGAAGGTCCATAATTATTGTGAATTTCTAAGGAGAGGATTCGTCTTTTTAGGATGTTTAAACATTTTTAAACGTTCGACCTTTTTGTTTACGAATCGGAGTATATTATTTTTCCATGCGTCAAATGTGGAATCTAATATTTTGTGTTTTTTGCCATGGATATACTAAAGGTTTCTAATGCTTTATTTATTTCTTTTATACATTTTGTATAATTTAAACATTTAGGTTCTCTGTAGTTTGGACCTTTTGTAAGGAGCTTTCTCAACTTAGGATTTTTTACTATCGCTAAATTTCCGGTAATTACATGCCCTATGTCATTATTACATAAAGGGGAGGACTTACATTCGCATTCTGGAATATTTTCATCCTTATAATCATTTGTATTTATATTTTCTACTGTTTTTTTATAATTGAAAATTTTATTTCGTATCGTTTGCCCAAGTTTATATGTTACTATTGGATTTTGTCCCTCCATTTTTAGTTCAGTGGGTAGTAATTGTAAGATTTCTGGATTATTTAATATTTTTGGCAGATTTATATCATCTAATCCTTTATTTTCATACAGAACTACACAAACATTTCTAGGTTTATGTTTTTTATATACAACAGGTGGTTTATATAGTTTAGTATCGATTATATCCATTATATATTCATACCATTGAGTTAGTTTTTCTTTTTTGTACATCATATCCGGTTGTAGTAATATTTTAGATGCAATATTCTTCTGTACCTTCTTTTTTGTTTGATTTAGAAGTTTTCAAATGTAATTGAAAGAACCGGAAATATTATTAATAATACTATCTTTAGTTTTTTCAAAGAATTCCTCGCATGAAATATATATATATATATATATATATATATATATATATATATATATATATATATATATATAGATAGATAGATATAAATATAAATAAAGAGAGAGAGAGAGAAAGGAAGTGCGATAGATAGAATCTCTAAGCAGTATCCTTATTCATATTAATGTTATTCTTTATGTGTATATATTGGTGTGCACAGGATTAACGAGTAAATTACTTAATCGATTATTATTGATTTCGAGCGCAGCTGCCAAGCGTATTAGTTTTATTAAGTATTATGCAAATCAGTTAAAAGTCAGAACCCATCATTACTATTCAGATACACTTGATTGTTTCGTACATTAGACATCAGTTTATTAATTTGTACCGAGTGTCAGTTTCTGTTTGCTATTTTAACGTGTTAAGGCGTATGATATTGGCACACCCTCGTATTTAAAAACTAAAATATTTAAGATGAGAATTGAATTTGATCCATATTCATTAAGTAAGCCACATTATGCAAGGTACCTTAACTTTTAATGTTCATGATGACCGCTAATGCTTAGGCCTTACATTTACTCAAATTAAAATCGTGTATTGAATTTTGTTCGAAAATTGGTGTAAGGATTCTACACATGATGTTTAACAAAATTATATCTTGATTCTTACCTTTTTAAGGCGTCATACAAGTGGTGTAAAATATTATGTTCGGGGAAATAGTTTTACCCGTCCTGGGACGGGTATTACACTAGTGTTAAATTTTTCCCCATCAAGACCTAACTTCTAAACTAATGAACTGACACTTATAAATTATGGAATATGTATTTCTAGACAATGCGGTGCGCACAGGGGCATATTGTTTTGTGTAGGGTTTGTCATTTAGTGGCGGGACGCATCCGAAACTATATATATATATATATATATATATATATATATATATATATATATATATATATATATTTATATAACATAAGGACTATGTATATTTTATATATACATATATATATGTTTATATTCTAGGTAACACGATTAATAACATAAGCTGATTACTTTATTTAAACTTTACATTTTATGGTGGTTCTTTCAAACAATGTGTATTGTGCATATCTCTTCATATTTAATGTTATTTATCCGTATATATTTATACCATTATTTTTTTAAATATACTATAAAACTAATGAGCTGATTATTATGAAGTATTGAATATATATTCATAGCAACGTTGTGAATACTATATACTCATTAGACTTTTGTAAACGTTTACGTTTAATGGGGCTACCCTCAAACGATGCTTTTATATACTATGCTAGATATCGGTATATTTGTATATACTTTCATGTAGAAGACCGACTTCTCAACTAATGAACAGATCATTAGAATCATTTTATATATATTTCAGACAACTATGTGAGGAAAATGGACACTTGATTTTTTTTTCTTGTAATTTAAAATTTCAGGATGAAAACGTTGTGTATTTATTTCTATATTTAAAGTTTGATATATGTATAAGCTTATATATTTCTATTAAGAAGAGTTATTCCTAAACTAATATGGCGTATTGTAAGGAATTATAGAATAGATGTTTTCGACAGCACGGTGAGTAACATGGGCACCTTTTTTATTCATAAACTGTACCAATAAAGAAGCTCGGCCAGACGTATGTGTATATCTCTGTACGTATGTGTATAAGATTATATTTCGATGTACGGAATACACTCTTAGCTTACTAATTACACATACTTTATTCTCCAACAAAGCTCCTAGGCGTAAATGCGTGCAATAGGAGGTGTACTTCTTTTATTTTGAAGAGAAGAAAAGAAGGATAGTCTATTTTCGTTGAAACTCATAGGAATCTGATTTTGTGTTAGATTAACATCCCTATTTCAGATGTGTCCATTTGTCTATGAAAGGGATTAGTCCGTCAGTCAATAGTTTCGGTCTTTATTTTTACATTTCAATTAGCATTTTCATTGGTGAATTCCAAGATTGAATGCCAACATCTCACAAATATATGTTCTAGTTTCAATTTCGTTGTTTATTTACTTATTAATTTATTCCTCTATTTACTACAGTATTCAGTCTGCATTGGTAAGATGACCTCTTGTCGTGTGTAAGAATAAGATAATTATTTTGTTCTATTTTTCATGTTTGAAAATGTATTAAATAATGTTTTACACATTAGTGTTAGTTTTATTTTATTTTATGTTTGATTTACATAATTGTGAATAAATAATTTGATTTTAGATAATCATTAAATTTGCCTTTTTCTAAAGTTACAGTTAGGAGAGAAATACAGAGATACAAAAACGCCAGTTTCTGATAGTTTAATTAATACAGACATTATGGCTATTTTCTTAGCGCTTATTCTAATCGATAGGCAAATGTCAACGTTTAAAGAACATGAAACACATCTATCAGAATATAAAACATATTTTTGGCTGTAAGCAAACTGGTATCTATTTTACTACTACACTTCATTAGTTCTGCATTCGGTCATTGCCGTGACATCCTTCTAGATTGAAGCAATTTAAATGTGTTCTAACCTAGTGTGCCCTTTTTCAGGCGAGCTGAGTATTTCTTAAATGAGATACCGTGTAGTTATATCTGCTTTAGAGACAAGTAACTAGACCATTAATATTCCGATCAAATTCACTTACTCCTGTCATTAGAGAGACCCTACAAATTGCATGCAGATTTTACTTTAAAATTATCCAAATATATTTGTGATAGATTACTTTATTTTAAATATTACTTGGCAATGATATAAATTAGGATGAGATTTATTAAAACGTGTTTTTCATGTTTAGCAATCCCATTAGCTGTTTTTGAAATGTTCAATCAAATTAGCCATTATTTTTCAGCTCTAGTGAAGAAATTAAACCTAAGGATCTCAACTTATCTACATGGACTACTGTAATTCTTTCATTTGTTTTGTCTCATTTTTTGTACACTTGCCAACTATGATATCATATCTCGAACCCCATGTCTAATTGCCGATGCCAGCATGGAGTATAACATTAGATGTAGATAATTATTAAAGCGTTTAACTCTACTTAAAATAACAGTTGCTTATTTTGAAATAAATTTCGAATCTTCACACAAATCACTTTCTTCGCATTTGATATAACAGGCAAAACATCATTTGGCAAATATGGCAAGAAATATTATAGAACTGGTTGATGCGTTGGAAGATGGAACTGGCATTGACCTCCTCTAGTCTCTTGACAGACTGAAGGAGGCCAATGTAATGCCAATTCCATACTCCACTTATTTCAGTATAGTCTATCGTTACCTAATCAATAAGAAATGTTATTCGTCTAGACTTGTCCTCTATAAGGCTGCTTAAGCACCATTGAAGTAGTTAGGTTTTCTTACATACCAACGCAATCTATATATAAAGGTACAATAATCGATAACCCCAGATTTGTATAGAACTCGCTTTATATACTACATATGTCTCTCTTTCTCTCTCTCTCTCTCTCTCTCTCTCTCTCTCTCTCTATATATATATATATATATATATATATATATATATATATATATGCACTGATGAGCTGTGAAACAGCGAAACAGTCTGTATGTGGATGACTATACACACACACACACACATATATATATATATATATATATATATCTGATACAGTCAGAGACAAAGCATTTGCCTTACAAATACGGGCAGCTAGCTTTTGGGAAAATGTTAAGATAGTTATGTGCGTTAAGCAGTTGGTTAGTCGGGAACAAGTAAGTATTCTTGTACGGATCTGTTTCTATCCTCGTTACCTTGAAAAGAGGATAGAACACTGCAAGGGCCCCGAAACATGCGAAACAAAAAACGGATTGTGATTGTTTGCTATGTTGAGTTTATAAATGAATTTTTCAAATTTTCCAGGTCCTTTCAAGAAATCAATTCATAATAAATGTGTATACATTAACAATTACATAGAATGTGAGGAAACGTTTCACACGTAGGTATCGAAGTAGTACCAGTAAAACGAAGACGTAAAATAATTACACTTGCTCACTGTCCCGTTTCAATTAAGCATTTCTCTCTTGAAACTTCTGATATTCTTCTATATTCTTCTATATTCTTTCTTTCCACACCTTTAAATACACTTGATAATGTGTTGTTTTCATGAACCGCATGATTCTGACGATCCATAGACGCTTTAATAACTGCACTTCTTGTGCGGAGCATCAATCATTGAGGGGTAAAACACTTTAACACTTTTACTTTATAAAACATGTTTGCTTAGTGATTGGTTCAATTTTCTCTAATAAATATAAACCCTAAAACTTTCTTTCTCTTTAATATCATATTAAAAATATATTTTTTAACAAAAAAAAATAAAAAGGTTCAAGGTTTAATATTTAAAAAATACTTAACGAACATTAGAAATCGGAATTTGAAAATCTTCTAAAAGTTGAAACAAATAGTATTTTCTCGGAAACTTATAAATATCGATAAAAACAAATATGAAATTACATATTTTTAAGTAGAAAGTCATAGCAAAACGTCAATTAAATTACTTTATTATTTAAAAAACTGTACGAAATAATATGAGACTCAAACGAAAAGTCATTAGAATATTCTTTCTTTGCTTATTTGCCATTTCTGTATAGGATGTTTCGTCATTTATAACAATAAGAAACAATAAGGGGTCAAAGATCGGTCCCTAGCATTGATTTCATGTTGTTAGTAGTAACGGCCATCGAGTACAACCTAGACCTTTCTTTTATTTAGGAAAGATCATTTCATATTACATATTCCTCTTTTAATACCATATGAATTTATGTTCATGAAAAGCCATTGTCAATAGCGGTCAGTATAGAAGTTTTGCATTAACTAGGTGCCGGACTATCGCTAGTTTGATTCAGGATTCAAAGATGTTAAGCAATGGTTGAGAGTTGACTGATGAGGCAATAATTCTGAGAATCAGTTCTATCTCGACAGTTACTAAAAACTCGTACCACAAAATCAATTTTCCAGCTATCAAGGAAGCAAGATTTAGCGAGACATGTGTTGTAGAGTTTGAAGAGAACAGGGGCCAGTTCAGCAGATAATTTGTTATTACTAGTACTGGCATAATATCAGCCCCACGCGCTTAGGAGATGCTAAAGTTTTTTTTTATGATCTCCCTGAGCTGAGATGGCGTGATGACACGGTTTTCAAATGTGGGTTCAGTCCACAATAGGAATTTATGGATGGGGGTTGTTTGCTGAGTCCAAAGTGGAGTTTTAGACTACACGCTAGAAAAGTAGTTCAGCCCTATCAGTTTTCGTGCAAACGACACCATGCGGTTTGATCGCGGGGGAATTAATTATTGTCTATTTTAACCACACTATTGTAAATGTTCCCAAAACTGTTAGTACTAAGTTTCCGCGACTGAATGCGATTTCTAGTCATCTCAATATACTTTCTTTTGTTTTACCTATCACTGACTTACATTTTTCCTTGACGAGATACATTTCTGTCTATTCACAATATACTTATGACGGGCGAATTGTCGGAATGCTTTCTGCCTCTGTACAATAGCAGTGGCACATCCTGAGGTGAACCATTGAGGATAGTGATCCTTGCTGTAAGATGGGGACATATGCTTCAATGTCTGTGTTGCCTGATTTGCGCACTGATCAGCAGGGAGTGAGAAGGTTTCACTTCATGGCTCGTCACTGAAATAATTTCTAATTGAATTAAATCAGTCTGCTCACAATTTCTCGTCGTTTTGAGCAATGACCTATCAGCTTTGGGACGAGATTTTAGAGTGATATCCAATATTACCACAATATATTCAGCGTTCATGAAAGGGCTATGAGTATTCGTCACAAAAGCCTCGTAAATTTAAGTCAATAATAGGTCGATAAGTAAGGCTTGCTTGTTCACACGATCAGAGTAAGTGGTCGGGAAAATGACAGCATGTGAGAGGTTTTGAAATCATACGTGGAATTACCTGTTGTATATCTTGAGAATTCCTGCCAGTCAATGTGGTGTGTATTAAGATCCCCAAATATATGGTTTGTGGCACTCGAGTCAAGTGAGAATAATATATCTACACTTTTAGATACATATACACTCCAAGTATTGTATGAGATAATCAATCACGTCAAAATGGTGTGAAGATATTGGAAATTGTAGGTTTATTTTACTAAGTGCGAAGATATTCGGGCAGTTTGTTTAAGAAAAAAGTTTCTACGTCGTTGATGTTGGTTTTAAGTCGCCGGATATTTGTGAATACTAGCGTCAAGAGCGGAGGCGAATATGTTTTTAGTGGGTGTCTCATTTAGGTTTGTTTCTATTTATTTGTATTGTATTTTAGTGTTAAAATTGGGTTGGTGGCAAAGTGTGTTTTTGTTTTTCGCCAATAGGCTAAAACAGCCGGGCTGTAAGCTGAAACTTGATCCATGAGGGATTAGGCTTTAGGAAAGCCCATCGGTGATAAATGTACGGCCCCTTGCTATGCGCCAGATAGCACGTACAGCTACCATATATATTATGCAACTGTTGATAGAAAATCCGCTCTACACGTTACATAAGAGTTAGGGTTCCTGTACAAACGGTCGAAAACAGCAGACAAACAAGCTGTCTTACTTGTACCCTGAACCTGCCGGGGCAAGAACCACTCAGACTAGCCACGTGATAAATAGTTACAAAGAAGTTTCTCCAAGTTACCCACATAGAGAGAAAGAAACACTGTAATGGCTTGGCGATAGGCAACGCCAATCCACTCCTTAAGCAGTTTTAGGTATTGCAATTCGGATATTTTGCTCTTGACTCCAGCTCTAGCAAGGTTGTCTATCAGCACTAAAAAGGCCTCCCAGTGTGTATATCAGTGTTTAATTTCTCCTATATGGATACCCTAACGAGGTTCACGGGTCTATCACACCGAGAGAGATAGCCCTGAGTCTGTGTACTAGTGTAGTACCATCGTTTTGGACGGCTAGGCGATCTTTGCCGAACTTTTGTCGACGACGGGACGATATGTGACAACATGTGCACATATGTGCAATGTCTCGTCTTGTTATCGTCAGTGAGCAATCATCGTTTGACGATAGTCACGGTCGTCAGCTTCTGGGACTTGCTGGTTGCCTGGCTGTTTGGTCGGGGCCATCGTGCTGCATATCACACATTATTCAATAAGTGAACAAACAATTTTACTTTTTATATAAAAATATAATTTATTATCTTTCGAAAAGTGCGCGATAAGACACGTGCGTCTCTTACATATTTCAAACCAGTCTCTGAATTTTCAATCTCTTTACCAGGGAGTAAGAGAGGTGGGGTGAGAGAGAGAGAAGGAGAGAGAGACAGAGAGTGAGAAAGAGAGAGAAAGAGAATACAGCCGTCATCATTGTAAGCCTTACCAATTGTTTTATTTTGAAGTTGATAACTGATTTTCTCGAACGACGAGTCTGACCTCTGAAACCATCATATGCACGTGTCATTGAATTGAATAACACCGACCTTCAGTTTTCCAAAATACGACTGAAATACAGGTGCACTCAGTAATATCAAAACGCAGAAAATTACTGTTTTTAAAATAAGTCTGGCATAATCATTACGAATATAACGGGGGGAACTTAGCTCTCCAAAAAGGTCACGCATTGTGCCACACTTGACAGGTGTTATAGAGTTCCCGCAGGTTAAAAAAATAATTCCATATACATCTGTATATATGAAGATAGAATGAATTTACAGTTCACCATCTAGATATTTCAGAAGATGCGAGGTAGTTAACTTAAAAGTGTCAGAGGAGCGCCTTATGCGCTATATTACTGTCTAAATATTTTATTTTGATCGCCACGTTGTTTAATCATTCTTATTACTGAAGTAGCAACTGGGGATATAACCTATATTAACCTTATAGTGATGCGATCTATTCGCAGGAACAAGGACATACGTCTCACCAGAAAAAAAAATATATAGTGCATGTATGATTTTCATGCGACATACCAAAAATATGAAAAGAGAACTAATTTATTGTATCAAATATTCTATTGATAAATATTTCATTCTCAATGTTTATATATTTTATGTTATAAGCAAAGAATATGAAGCTTGTATTCTTGTGGGTTAACAATTTTATTATAACTCGTTTGGGTATATCAAATGTGTTGTATTTTAAGATATGTAGCTCTTTGTTAAAGAATAGAACACACTACTTTTACAGTAGAAAGTCTGGGTTGATGCTGTAACGGGCTTGTATCGATTTCAATTTAAATTATTTGCATTTCAAGCTACAGTTACGAGAGGCTATAGTGCAATATGGTTCCTCTCTGATGTAGTATATATATATATATATATATATATATATATATATATATATATATATATATATATATATATATATATAAGGTTAATACAACAAAAGATATAAGAGACAACTAATATCTTAAATTAGTGAACATCCGGATAAAATGAAGCTCAATATACTGGATAGAGCCATAATAGCAATAGATGAAGTGAAATAATAAAATAAGGTGCAAATAAAATTTTATTAAAGTTCAATGTTCAGACAAAGTACTTTAACGTCCTTAACTCATGAGTTTTCAAAGAAAATCTTCTCCCCAGAGGACCATGACTGCAGGTAATACGAATTAAACTTTGAAAATATATAAAAAAATATATCGACCCAAAACATACTTGTTGTAAATCTATACAGTTAATCCAAGTAAAAAAGTTTTAAATAGCTTGGATGAAATGTATCGATTTACATAAAAAGTATGTTTTGGGCCGATATATTTGATGTTTTATATACCTTTATCTATTTTTATATATATATTTTTCATATATTTTAAAAGTTTATTTTTTATTACCTGCAGTGATGTCATTTCGGTAATGGTCCTCTGAGCAGAAGATTTTCTTTAAAATCTCATGAATTAAGGACTTTAAATTACTTTGTCTAGACATTGAACTGTAATAAAATGTGATTTTATTCTTTCACTTCATCTATTGCTATACATATATATATATATATATATATATATATATATATATATGTATATATATATATATATATGTATATATATATGTATATATATATATATATATATATATATATATTTCCTCATTCAAAATTAAAAGTTCTTAATATGTCGGATTAGTTTATAACATACAGTCAGCTATAGCTGCGTGGCGTCAGTTAATTTACAAAGTTTTAATTATTGTACCCTTACAAATGATGATTAAGTATAGATGTTAACGGGAAAAATGTGTTTTATCAAGGCATACAATTGTTTCAGCTTAAACTAAGGATGTCGTTTTCAAAAATGTTAAAGTATTTCAGAATATTTATAGATGTATGCTTTTAAGTACCGTTTAAAATACATAAAAATACGTGTAATATATATATATATATATATATATATATATATATATATTGTTTCTCAACTGTTGAAACTATATGAGGTAAAAACAAAATAAACTTAAGTCCGAAGTCGTTCAGTTGAAAATCACTCATATTAGTCAGTTTAATGTTTACAGTTATTATATTAGTTTGCTTCTAACATGATTTAAGGGACCATCAGTTGTTTACAATGAAAAACTGTTTCGGAATTTAAAAACAAGACAGTATTTAATTGCATGGCTTCCCAGCAGAGTTGATCAGACCCCACTTTCCTTAAAAGACAAAAGCATAAACGTTCCGTATACTAAATAAAAGTTTTGTTACGTATAAATGTTTTGCTAACTTATATTAGTTATTAAAAAAAGAAAATAAGTCCTCCTTTCCTGTGTTGTTCGTCTGTCTAATAAAATTTACTAGTTACTTACAAAAATGTTGCTGCATTTAAAAGTGTTTAGACGAATCCATTACACAACTTTTTAGGTGATTAATGTATTTTTAGTTTTAGTTTTATATTAAAAATATTAAAAATATCAACGTATCGAAATATAATTTTTCTTAAATTATATATATACATATATATATATATATATATATATATATATATATATATATATATATATATATACATATATACACTTTTAGTCATTTTTCTCCCCATCCTCCTTCTCTTCATCCTCCTCCTTTGTTGTTTAATTCCTTGTCATCAATTTTAAATAAATACTAATATTCCATGCCCACTCACAGCGTTCATAAGCTTAACTGTCGATTTTTCTCTCTTTCTTCTTCTTTTTTTTATTACTCATAGCGTTTCTTATCAGCGTTCATAAATTAACTGCCGATGTTTCTTGTTCTTCTACTTCTTCTTTTTAAACATTTATTTATTTTTTGATTCCTTTCTACTGTTTATTACACGTAACTATTTTTCTATATACTCAGTATATGTGTTATATATACGTTTATACATATTCC
Source organism: Sepiola atlantica (assembly GCA_963556195.1). NCBI lineage: Eukaryota > Metazoa > Mollusca > Cephalopoda > Sepiida > Sepiolidae > Sepiola > Sepiola atlantica. Next base: position 23,601,062 of record OY744530.1, read on the forward strand.
ACATTATTTTTATTTAGATAAATTTGGATTTGCTCTATCAATTTATTTTTATTAATTTGATAAGACTTAAAAGCATCAGGATGGCGAGTAATTTCCTTATTTAATAGTCTAAATATTATATTTTGATCGCTACCTTGTTTAATTATTCTTCTAATTAGGTCAGAAATTGGGGGCATAAAATCTACCAATTTTAAAGTAACACGAGCAATCCTCAGAAATTCGGACATTATACTCCCGTAAAATATATACACAGGCCAGGTACTATTTTTATGGGGCATCCGCACGATAAGAAAAGGGACTGAATTTCTTTCATCGAACAGTTTATGCATAAATATTTTATCTTCAATTTTTATTTCTAAATCTAGAAAAGTAGATTGTGTTTCCTTATGTTCACAGTGTAATTTGAACTCTTTAGGATATATTAAATGTTTAGTATTTGCAAACCCATCGCTATCATTAATGCAAACAAGGTTGTCTATATATCGTCTACATCCATGATATCTATACGCTCTAGATATATCATTGTTTATTAATGATGATATATGCATATATTCAAGTCTATGTAAATATACGTTTGCCTAATATATATATATATATATATATATATATATATATATATATATATATATATATTATACATTTAAATACAATAAGTGGAGCCATCTTGAATAAAGAACGATATCACAAGTAAAAAGTAAGAAGAGGGAAAATTAAAAAAATTTAAAAATTTGTTCATGTATAATTATCGAATAAAACAATTTAGAAGTTTCGTTACGAATAAAAGTGGAACAAAAAACAACCCAAGGTACCTTTTCAAAGGAGAACATCGGTGGAATATCGTTGTAAAGCAATAAAAAAGATGGTTTTTACAAGGGGAAAGAGAGAAAAAAATGTTATAAAGAACAATGGAGAGCAAAAGAAAAAAAACAACAATAAAAAAAGAAAAAAAAGCACAAATCAGCGGTAAGGAATGAACTATCACCAAAACGTTAGAAACAATCACGCAAAATGGATAAAATGATAATCGCCATACATATATATATATATATATATATATATATATATATATATATATATATATATATATATATATATATATATACAGGGTGGGCCAAAATAAGGGTCCTATCTTTAAATTTGAATAACTTGAATTTGAATAACTTCCACAAAATAAAAGTTAAACTCACCAAACTTTATGTGTGTGTAGACTGACCCTTCCGAGATTTTTTGAAATAAACAAAACAAATTTTAGCCGAAAAACACTTCTTAAAACTTACAAAAACTAAAGTATTGTTTTTTACACTGTTTTGAGTTTTTTAAGCAAAAATAATGTTTTCTAAATGAGGGTACGTTCCTTAGGGCTAATACGGCTCATGTTTGCTTCGGAAGGGGTCCTTTACTTATTCTAAAAAAATATAAAAAAATATCAATAAATAAAAAAGTTATGAATTTTTAAAAATAGGACCCTTATTTTTGCCCACCCTATATATATATATATATATATATATATATATATATATATATATATATATATATATATATATATATATATATACACACACACACACAGAGAAAGAGAGGCGCAGGGCACATTTAAGCATAGATTATTAGCTCATATACACATTTAAATATATCGACAAGGCACACACACCATTAGCATCTCGAGTATGGCAATTAAAAGGCGATAGGACACCTGTCACTATAAAATTAAAGGAAGGAGAGAGACAGACGACATACTCCCCTATCTGCGAACACTTGCTATTCATGCAATGCAGAGAAATACAGAATACTACGGTAGAGATTGGCTTAATGAGAGAAGTGACATTTTCAGAAGGATGCATTTACAGGAGACTGGCACTGTTAATACACTCGGAAGACCGGCTAACAGAGAGAGAAATATTGTAAATAGGGCACAGGCGATACCTGTTTTGTTAACCAATATAAACACATATCAACTATAAATAATATTAATAATAAATATTAGAATAAAAAATGTAATGCCTGCAGAATGGAATACACTTATCTGTACATATGTAAAAGACAATTAAAGGTAATACAACAATACACCAGTGTGTTCTATATGTGTTTTTTCTTGTTTTTTTTTAAACAATTTTATAAAATATGTATTTAAAGAAGGTTTAATGAACACTTTTTCTAAGTAATGTTTGAATTAATTTTTTTTTTTTTAGAATTGTAGGGGTGGAGAGAGAGATTAACTATATGAACCGTGTAAGTATTACCACAAAGTGTGTGCCACTCATGCCTTGCGTGTCTATTTTATCAAATATAAACCATATCACATTAAGATGAAGATGTTTATCTAACCTTGGATGTTTTTTTACTTATAGACAAAGGTTAAAAAAAACATAATTTTTTATTTCATATTTTTTATATGTTTTTAATATTTTGTTATTATGTTTTACGTTGTGTTATTTATTTATTCATTATTTATTTTTTATTTGAAATATTTTTAAGATTTTATTTATACATTTATTTATTTTATTTCATGATATTTTTATCTTATAATATTAATATTTCATTTTGATTTGTAATTCTAACTCCTAAAAGCCTTATTTTTATTTTTAGGTGCGTAAACCCAATAATGTCGAGATACACGCTATATACTGTACAAGTATATTTAAACAGACAAAGCCTGACGTGTAATTTTTATTGTAAAAGCGTAGTTGCCCCGCCCATAAATTATCGTATGGCTAGCCTATTGACACTTATGGTTAATTCTAAATACTAGGTGCATTTGTTCTTGTTCGACATGTTCATTTGATTTTTTTTTTAATTTGAAAATTAATTGAATTTTTAAACGTTTTTAGAATTTTATTTTTAATTAAAAGATAAATAAG